>CM076402.1:19792148-20381546 GCA_038363315.1 Mugilogobius chulae | reverse complement strand
TTGTATCGCAGAAGCTCTCTGTTGCAGCGGGTTTGTTTGGTGAGTCTGTCCGTCAAAGCGATGCTGGTCACCGTCTTCTGCGCCCCCAGGGGACGTCCTGAGACCGTCTCTCCCTGGACGTGTCCCCGGACCTGGAGCTCAGGAACTTTGTGGCTTTGTGTGAGATTGAGTCCGACATTCCCGCGACAGAGATCCAGGTGAGGAGCCGCCGAGCTAACCATGCTAACTTAGCCCCACTGCTAGCATGAATCATGATTGTTGTTATCGATTAAACACTCAGATGCCAGAGTGTCAAGCGTAATAAACACGACGTTTAATACTTACTCTACTGCCTTATTAGTGGAAGTGACATTTTATTGGCAACTTAAAGCCATTTAAGCAAACCTCTCACTTTCGTTTTGTGTGATAAAAATAACATCAACACAAAAGTACTTCAGTGCTAATGATTTGTCCCCACTGCTAGCACGAATCATGATAGATAGGAGAGTGTAAATAGTATGTCTTATCAAAAAGTGGTTTAATGCTTATACTTATGCTTTCTTAGAGTCAGTAATATTTTATTGGCCACCTAAGGTAAAGCCCACATTTCACTTTCGTTTTGACTAATAAAACTAACATCAACCGCATTAGTGCTTTTTAATAATGATTTTATTACATTGCTATGAGTCAAATGATTTTGATGAAGCCATTGTGTATTTCAGTCCTATAAAAAAATGTACTGTAATATTATGAGTCTGATTTATTAGAAGACAGTACATTTTGTTTCAAGCTTATGTTTCACTTTTTTATTACTAATATGGTCATCAACAAAGTGCTCTTAAAGGTGGAGTAGCTGATTTTCACACTGCAAACACGATTTAGGTTTAATCTGACAACTTCTGCTCACAAAACTTTTGACACGTGGTTAATATCGACATGTATTCATTTTTGTTGTATTTATGGCTTATAAACCTCTTTTTACAAACAACAAAGTGACTCTGAAGAGGACCACCCAAGCTCAGCCAATCATAGTGCAGCATTCAGCTCCTGATTAGAACTAAAATTCTTTATTATTCAGTTCAGACAGTACACAGAGGTCTCAAGCACAAAGTTTACTAATTTACAACTAAAAAATGTAGCTACTACACCTTTAAGTTATAAAAATTTAGAAACGCCAAGAATTCGGGAGATCTATGTAACTGATGTAATATCTGGCATATTTGAATTTACAGCTGAAGTAGCTCCCTCCTGGTTTTAGTGTTTTAGGCATTATCTCTTATCTGTTTCTGTTTCTTCAAGACTCGACCTTTTGATGATTGTTTAACATTTGAATTTACCTTTCAATTATGCAATTCCATATATTTTATTCCAGATAGTCTATTTAGAACAGGAGCTGAAAGACCCCGCCCGTGCCTTGGGAAACTATGGGGTAAAGGATGGAGATGTGGTGGAGCTCAGACAAACTGATCGACGACCGCCGCCACCAACACAACCAGCCTTTCCAGGTATAAGTCAGCATTTACACCATACACTCTACTCATAGCTCTGAATATTAAAGATTGTAAACAAAAGTCCAAGGCTGTAAGTAGAAATAAATCATATTTGTATGTTAACTAGTTGTTGTATAAATCCTATCCAAAAGTTGTTTGATGATGGTAGGAATAAGTTTGAATGAAGTCTGACAGTATTTTTTGACATGGTCAGAGGTATCATTGTTAGTCACAGATATGTCACTATGAGGGTCACAGTCAAGGAAGTGAGTTTTTGAAGCTGACAATGTCATAGTTTGTGTATACCTATCACTTGTAATGTCCTGCTGATCCTCAAATCCATATTCCATGCTAGTTTGCACTACTACTACTAACATGCTGTTATATTTGTAGGTTTGCCTCATATCGACTTCCGCTCCATCACCGTCCCGGGAACCTCGGGTACAAATAACCAGCGTAGTGCACCTGTGAGGCCTCCACAGCAGCCACAGCGCAGTGCGCAGCCTTCCACACCTGTGGCCTTCCGCGGCTCCTCTTCTCAGGGGCTGGACGACCCCGCCTTACTTCAGCAGATGCTTTTAGCCAGTCCACACGAGCTGTCCCTCCTGAAAGAAGGAACCCTCCGCTTGCAGAGGCCCTGCTAAGTGGAGATCTAGGTGAGATTAATCAACACTTAAATCTAGTGGTGATTAACATGTATGTCTGTAGGGGTTTGTATGCAGATTGGAGTCTAGATTCAATGTGTCATCATGTTCTTGAGCAAGACACTTTAGAGTGAGAAAGGCTCTGTATTCAGTTTTGTTTTATTTTTCTATTTTACTACTATTTTATTGTGTAATTTAGACTCAGTAGATTCTAGAAACTATTAGTAACGTAATGTGTTCTTTTTCAGAGCGATTTACAAAGGTATTTATGGAGCAACAGCAGGATCGAGCCAAAAGGGAACAGGAACGAATCAGACTTCTCACAGCAGATCCTTTTGATTTAGAAGCTCAGGCTAAATTGAAGAGGACATTAGGTTTGTGTCTTAATCTTCTAGGCTGTAAATTGGATCTGTTATGATTAACCTTCATTATTATTAATTTTGGCCATCATTTTTTTAACCCTAGACAGAACAATGTAGAAGAAAATATGACAATTGCAATGGAGGAAGCACCAGAAAGTTTTGGTCAAGTAGTAATGCTTTACATCAACTGCAAAGTCAATGGACATCCGGTAAAAGCCTTTGTTGACTCAGGTAATACAATTAACGCTGCAGTAGCTTAGATGCTTGTTGTATGCTGTAACTCAATCTATGTCTCTGACTCCAGGAGCTCAAATGACCATTATGAGCCAGGCCTGTGCTGAGCGCTGTAACATCATGCGGCTGGTGGACAGGCGCTGGGCTGGCATTGCAAAGGAGTGGGTACCCAGAAAATCATCGGCAGAGTCCATTTGGGTAAGTTTAACATGGAACTCGATTTCAAAAATTCACATGGAATAATTAATCAGCTTCTTTCCAAATGTTTTATTTGTTTTTGAACTGTTTTGTTCCAACTAAGTACAAATTTTCCGTGGAAACTAGGCCTCCACACTCTTGTGCACAAGCTGTAAATGTGCGAAAACATATTCGTGCACTGCCTTTGTTTCAGCCTTAATAGTGCACCAGGAGTATTTTTGTTTTTTACATTACAGTGTTGCTAAATTTACATTTGTGGTCTATTTAGCTCAAGTCCAGATTGAAGGAGACTTTTTGCCTTGCTCCTTCTCCATCCTTGAGGACCAGCCCATGGATATGCTTCTGGGTTTAGACATGCTGAAGAGACATCAGGTAGCCATCATTCTATATAAAATTACTTAAGCAGATGTAAAATGTACTGATTTGTTCTTATTCTTTGTACTTGCAGTGTTCTATTGACTTGAAAAAGAACGTCCTCCTAATAGGCACCACTGGCACTGAAACTCGCTTCCTGGCGGAGGCAGAGTTGCCAGAGTGTGCCCGTCTGGCGTATGGAGCAGAGGGCAGAGAGGAGGCCCGTCCCGAGGAGATCGCAGACAGGGAACTGGCCGAGGCGCTGCAGCGGTCCATACAGGAGAGCGGTGAGGAAATAGTCTGAACTCAAGGCTGTTTTTCATTCTGCTTTTTCAGTTTAGCTAGAACAACATCTGCATGTGCCATTTGGAGCTTTTTACTCTGTTTATTTATGTACATCATTGGTTCTAAAATGTAAGAATTACTGGATTTTACGGTGCATAAAAAGGCAGCTATCAGTAGTTATTGTTAAGATACATTTTGAGTTTTTTCAGTCTTTAGATGGCTTTAAAAAAAAAATCATGGTTTTTCAATTCTTCTCTTATGTCAGCAACTAATTTGGTTGGTTTTCAAATTGCTTTAAAGATTTCTTAAATAGGAAACAAAAATGTAACTTACAGACAAAATTTCACATCAGTGTTAAGAGCTGTTCTGTACTAACAGAACAATAAAACGGTAAACTCAATAAGATTTAGCATTACTATGACAATTCATTATAAATGGAATTTTCTATTTTAATGTTGTGAGAATTATAAACTTTGTTTATTGTGCTAAATACATCTTCCATAGCAAAGCATTACTTTTGGGAATACAGTTCTATCATTAGCAGTAGAAGTAGTAACTTTCTTGTAGAGTCATATATTTCTGTCAGCTGTAGAGGCTGACTCTTTTCACCTGAGCGGGTGAAAAGGCTGACAGTGTTGCATGCCGTGTGTGACCGCTAACTCTCTGGTCCTTTGCATGATGTGTGTGGTGTGTGCCTAACCTGAGCAGGACAGAACTGATGCACTGGAGGCAGCAGGAGAGGGCCCGACCAACAAGGTACTGCAAAACAACCCACCACCAGTGATCAAAGTGCACTGCTCTTTGTTTCTTCATTTATACTTTATTTTGCTGCTGTTTCTATGATTGATGTTGTAGTTCTACTTTTTGTTCAGATAGATCTTATCTGATTTCTATTGCCCCTGAAAAGGAATAGCCATGGTTTAGTGCAATGCAAACAATATTATACCCATATCTTTTTTTAAAATATCTATGTGAACAAACACAATAAGAAAAACTTAAAAGGTTTGTTACAATATCCTATTGAAAGGCTTTATATATACTACGTATCTTATTTTTTTCTCTCCTTGTGGTCTTTCACTTGTTTGGATATTAGATGAGGAACATTTTGTCATTTTATTGTGAAATTTCGAGTTATTCGTTTAGACAACCCTATTCCACATCCCCATGGTAGATGTAATAACAGCCCACTATTTAATATCCCTGTAAATCAGTATTGTGATGTATACAAAGCACAGAATAGACTGATGATTGGAAATCTTAGCATAAAAGCCAAAATAAGGCTAACATGTTCAGGGGCAATATAGAGCACTGTTTTTTATTTAATTGCTATGATAACTATGGATATTCCACATGATTAAATGTTTCCAAATCTGATTGTAGCTTTCTAATTCCTTATATTTTCTCGTAGACACTGCAGATGGACAAACTACCTCACCCCAGCTCCCGACTCCAGTCTCATTACCCAAAACATTAGACCAAACCTCGTCCAGTTATTTAGAGAAACCCCCAAGTCCAACCCCAGGTCCCTCATCTATGGTCCCCGTAAAGCCGGCTTCATCAATGGGTCAAAACCAGGATGTAAACCAGCCTGGACCATCTCAGAGCCATACCCCTGCCCCCTTGCCCGATCAGATTGACTCCATCTTGCCCCCTGTAGGTTGTTCAGTTAGCACAGATGCCCTCCCCACATCCCCCATGTCAACAGAGGTGGAGCAAGAAAGATTAACAACAGATCAGGTATCATTTGAAGACATAAAAAGCACTACAAATGCAGAGCTTGATTCGTCCCCCGTGCAGCCGATGGAGCAGGAGGCGCTACACTTCCCTTCCGAATCTACAGAAATGGTGCCACCTTCCGCCAACAAGGGGGACGAGCCAGAAACGGAGCAGCATCGCACGAGAACCAACAGCATCCCGTCACTGGCCGCAGCGCTGAAGGAGCTGCATGAGCTGATCGTGTCCAATAAGTCAAGTGACAACCGCAGCGCCTCTACTTCCCCTCCACCCGCACCGGACAATCCCGAAACATGCCAACCTGAACTGTCTTGTACTGCCATTTCTCAAACAACCGATGCCAAAGTGGACCATCATACTACGACAAATACTTCTACTATTACTGCTACTACTGTGTCAGATGTGGGACTGTCTGATTGTGTTGAGCTGCCGAGCAGTGAGGACAATATGGAAGAGGAGATGGGAGAACGTTTAGAAGAACATGCAACAGGACAGTATCGTGAGGAGGATGAGGCAAGTGTGCAAGATATAACAGATTTAAGCAATGTTTCTTCATCTGATGTTGGACAAGAAATGGTAAGTGATGAGTTTAGGGAAGATTACGATAGGCAGCAGGATAGAGAAGTTGAGCAGGAAAGGGCTGCTAGCAATAACAACATACAAACTGTTAGCCCTTTAAACTTGGAAAATGAGCAAAATCCCATTGTTCCAGAGCCTTCAAATCCTCCTCATGACCCTCTAGCTCCTGTTTTAGCCCGTTTTTTGTCTCAGAACATAACTCCACAAACCGTAGTAGGACGTTTCCCCGTAGAGCACATTCAGAGGATCCAGGCGGCAGGTTTTTCGGCTCAAGAAGCGGCAGAAGCGCTGGAAAAGGCCAATGGCGAGGTGGAGAGAGCGCTGGTTTGCTCTGCTGGCCCGAAGTATCACTGTGCCCACCTGAATCAACACCTTAAATGCGAGTTTTTATCAGAGGTGGAAAGAGTTTTAAAAAATAAACAAGTAAAACACAGCAAGCAAAGTATGCATGGATTTCACTGGTGCAGCTTTAGAAAAGGTTGTTTAGGCACAAAAAACTCACAGGGCTTTTTCTTGCTAGTTTGAAAAGATGACATGTTAATTCTTAAAGGTGCTGTACCAGATTTTAGTTTCCTTATAAATGCAAACAAACAGAAATAATTCATTTTATACTTCCTACATCAGACCACGTTTTCCTCACTTACCTAATGCATTCTGAGCCTCTGTTCACCATTGTTCACCACAAAATGTGTTTTAAGCTTTTTTTCACAGCTGTTAGGAAGGAGATGTGCTAATATGCTAAGGCAGTTAACCACAATGCTAACAACAACAACAACAACAGACAACTTAGTGGAGTTTGGTGAACAAACCTCATAGTATTAGACAGAGACTGGACATTGCAGACTAATTTCAACCTGAATAGATACATTAACAAGATATCTGTGCTAAGGAAAAAAATACTTCAAAGAAGACCTATTGTGATTTTTCTGTATATTTAGAAAGAAACTATGGCATATGCAAATCATCAATTCACATTTTGTTCATTGTAAAGCAAAAAATGAACTAAAACAGGTCCATTGACTTGTGTTTAGTAAGCCACATTATTTAAATTACTATTTTTGTTGTTGTTGGCAAGTGTCTACATAACAATTTTGAAGCTTACCCGCTTTACTCGGCATCTGAATTTGAGAGAAATCCCCAGTAAATACAGACAAGTGGATCGAGATAAGTGGTAGGTGAAGATCGGGATTTTCTGAGCACTGGAGCATCAGCTGCAGGATAAAACAAGGTTACTCAAAACATGGTTACTTTATGTGGAAAAGGATTACATGAATCAATCCAAATCAAACTTTTGATTAAACTAATGATAAGAGAACTCTGCTGTAACAGGGTTAAAAACTCAGAAATAGAGATTTGCATAATAGGTCCCCTTTTAACTTCATTGTAAAAGAATATAATAATTTGGTATTGTCTCTTTTAATATAGTGACAGTGTTGATTTTACATCATCAACATTCTACGGAGGAAACAAAGTTGACTAATAGAGAGGAAAAAAATAATTGAGTACCACAACTTTAATGTTCCCTTATGTAGGAAATGACTAAAGTTTTATAGAGTTGGGCATCAAAACAAGCTAATAACTTTAAGAACATACTGTCAGTTTGTCCAAATAAAAAAAAAAACTATTGCAATCTAGTCAACATACACACATAATATACTTTATTTTATTATTATTAATACTTTATCTCTCATTTAGGGCTATGTTTTTCATTTTTTATGATTTTTGAACATTAAATATAATGCTAATTTTAAGGTGAAGGATCATAAGCATAATTTCGGAACAAAAAAAATAAATTAATAAACTAAATTAAATTTCGAGTTTTCAAAATGAATTTTGGCTTTTATTTTTTTAATGCATAACTACAAACTAAGCATCAACTCTGGTAAATCAAACTTTAAAAGATAACTGCAATGCTGAACTCTCACTGCAATAGATGAATAAATACTAGCATCATTAAGTGAAAATTCAATTGTAAGAAATGTTTAAAAATGTACAAAATATATCAGCTCTAAAATATAATTGCCTTGGGGTTTTTTCCACCTCTGATTAAAACTGCATGATTCTGCAGGGAAACGTTAAAAACTTAAATAAGAAGTGAAAAAACAACTTTTATCTGGATGATAATGTGAGGTGTGTTTGCATGCAGATGTTGTGGGTGCCCGCTCATTTTATTGCTTTTAGATTTTACTTTTCTCTCTTTTTGATTGTATAAATGGCCAATGGATGACTTGACATTTAAGTTTTCTTTTTTATTTATGTGTATAGAGAGAAGTCATTGTTTTTTACTCATTAGCGCCCTGTCCAAGTAATAAAAAAACAATGGGCATTTGGACTTTCAAAAGGTGAAACATGGAGTGTGGTAAATTAGCCTCGCGTTTACAGATTTTTGAAAAGTATAATATTTTTTCTTCTTCTTTTCCCTGAATGGCACTGAGAAACCAAATGAGTGTTCTGATAAAATATATGGGAGTTTAAAATGGGGAAATTACAGAAAATATCAGATTTAGTCAATATATTGTTTTCCATTTTCGCCACAAAATAGATTTACATTATTGTGTCAAATCATTATATTTCATTTGTGTAGTTCTGTTAGATTAAGCTCATCTCACGTTTTCTGTCTTTGTCTAGGATTTATGGCTTCATGAGCCAATCATTTTCAGGCAAAAGTAATTATTTACTTTTATCTTGTATGGAATTTTAAAATTGCAAATAAAATGGTAATAGTATTTGTACATTTTGTATTTGTGCCTGAGAGAGCTTTTGTTTTTGACTGATTTTTATTCAAAAGTTGCACAACGTAATTTTTTTGTTTGATGGAGTCTGAACCAAGTAGTAAGTTAGTGAGTAGTAAGTAATCTTTATTTATATAGCACACTAGTGTTGTCACGATACTAAAAATTCTAAAAACTCGATTCGATACTTGGAAAAAAAATCGATACCGATTTCGATACCACGGTGCCAACTTAATTTTTTTTTTCTTTTGATAGTATCTTTATTTTTTAATTATTATTTTTTCATTTATATTTTTCTTTTGATATTATTATAGTATTTAAATGCATTATTTGTTTATTATTAACTTCATGAATCTTTACATTAAGACTGGGCTTTGTTCTATTATCAGACACATTTTGCTGTTTATGTAGTATATAGGCTATATTTACAGTATTTGATAGTCATCATTTCCATCTCATATGAGGGAAGAAGGGGTGGGGCTTAGCGTGCGAGAGGGGGAAGGGGCGGGGCTTAAAAATATCGATACTTGTTCAACCGAGTATCAATACCAGTTTTAGTATCAATTAATTTCGGGAATCGATTTTTTTTGACAACCCACCCTATAGCACACAGACTTGGAAAAATCACCAAAGTGCTTTACAAATTATGTAGGAGCAATTAAAAAGACTGTATGCAAGAAACACGGGAAAGTTTGAATTTAAGGCCTTAAAAAGTCTTAAATTTGCCGTTGTAGTTCTTAAATTGTTTGCACAGGCCCTAAATTTTGTAATGAAATTATTTCCTGCAGATTTACTGATCTATTTTACACCACTGCGGTTTTATTGGAAAAGTTTCTATAATATTCTGAAAAATATAACACATTCGTTTCTTCTTCTGTTATTTGGTTGACTGAATGCTCATAAGTGCAAACACATGCATCATAGCCTTAGTCAATCACATAAAAGAATTAAGAGTAATTATTATTCTTAAAAACATGTCAGAAGCCGGATTAAAATAGGCTGAGGGCTGCATCTCTGTTTGCTCAGGTCTGGTCTAACTTGCTGGACAAATACTACATACATGTTTTAATTTATTAGGAACATATTTATGACTGATTAACTGATGCATGAAAAAACTATAAACTGCAATTTAGTTACCGTTTTACATAATAAGGATTGAATTTTTTGTAGCTGCTCTGTCTTAAAAGTGGACTATAAGGATCATCTGAAATTATTTTTTTCTTATTGAAGATTACATTAATTTGTCTTTAAAGAGAAACTAAACTCAGAATCAACTTTTTTTCACTGTTAAACTGTGTATCTGGGGTCAAAATTGAATTATCTACTGTTTCCAGGCCTTTTTTAGACATTTTTGTGCAAACTCGCTCATTTTGGAGTTATGTGTGCAAAAACAGCGGCTGTACTGCCACGATGGTCAAACGCAGTCAGTGCATTTTCAGTACCCTCCGACGTCACAGTGTATTGACGTGGCAGACAAACCGCCCAGATGATTTATCTAAACTCCTCCCTCTGACACCGCTGCTGCGGAGAGTTTGTAAAGGGTGATTTATACTTCCCCGTAATTTACGTGCAGGCTCAGGCTGCCATTGGCTCCTCTGTCTATTGTTTTTTTTCCCCAGGGGTACTGGTAGCCAATCAGAAAGCTTACAACCAAAGCAGCACCGTGGTCGTGCTGCTCTCGTGCTCCTACGCACAAAAGTCACCTAGCGTCAAAACGCACAGCTGATCCGTGATCTAGATGTGATTGGTTTAACTGACTAGACACACCTGGAACCTGATTAGCTCTGAAGAGAAGCTCCAATGGCAAACTGTGCGAGAACCTGAGCACGTGACTGACCTGACGGAGATCTACGGGGAAGAGTAAATCACCCTTAAGGCATCACTCGCTGCATGTCGACATCAGCATTCAGTTAACTCAGCTTGATGACCGCTCCGTCAAAACTCCGCATTCACCAGGCTCACTGTTCATATTTGGTGCTGTCAATCAATGTCTGTTCACACCCACCTGGGCGTCTCTTAAAAGGCCTCCGGGCACCTCCCACTTTTGCGAGCCTGTTTGAGGATCAGTTGTGGGCAGAGTTAGTCTATGAACGCCTGTTTAGCCTCACTTTAAATTGTTACATATTATGGCTTTAATTTTCAATATCTCCCTAGAAAACCAAGTTAAAAGTCAGATCAGTGGAGAGGCGCATCCACACTCAATGTAATAAAACAGGTTTTCTTGATCCTTGTAGAGAAACAAATTCTGAATCTTTAACGCTGTCCTGGAGAACATTTTATTTAGACAACCCTGGAGTCTGGCTGTGGGCAAAGTCTCTACCAGAAAAGCTTGTAATTTTTTCAAAAATGTTTGTTTTTGTCCGGAAAAAAAAAAAATCGTCACCAGTTCTGTTGCAAATGTGGGCTACCACTTCAAAATTCTAAAAAGTGTGGCCCCAGTCTCTTACAGGGCTCCCGCGGAGTCTTAAAAAGTCTTAAAAAGTCTTAAATTGAAATGTGAAATATAAGGTCTTAAATTGTCTTAAATTTGTCAAAATTAGGTGTTTAGGTCTTAAATTTGAAGTGGCTTTTTTAAGACCTTGTATTTCGATCAGATTGATCAAAGTTAAATGAAGAATGTGCGTGTTTGTGTCAGAGAAGTTGTATTTGCTGTGATGCCCGTCAAGTACATGAGTCAGATGGAGCGACAGCGCACAACAGAGGTGCGTGTAGCAGAATGCATGAGCTCACAGTTAGCTTAGCACGAATCGCCTCACAACTTTGGGACTAAACAAGAACTATTCAACTTGGCCAAAGGAAAAGTATGTTTCACTTAGCGAGTGACTGACTTTACCATCGCTAGCGCTGCAGATGCTGTGCGTAATGAGCCGCGTGTTACTGCGTGCTTCACTGCGCGCATTCTGTAAAATGATCTTTATTGATATAAGTTGTGCGATAGTCCGTGTACATGTAGTGAAAATATCAGCTTTTAAATCGCCGCGTGTACAAAAACTTCACTATTTCCGCGTTAGCTTCAAGTTGTTAGCCGCTGTGTTCCATCTATCCACATTCACGCGTGTGCGTAAATGTGGATGTGTGTAGCCTGGGGTAATGACAGCAGCACAGAATCTGCGAGGTGTCAGTCGAGGCTGATGAGTTTGGGATACGTGGGACAGGATTCGGGATTTGGGACACAATGCGTGAATTTTGGGACGTCTGGTCACATAAGCTGGCCACTGCAGATGAGCGCAGTGAAGGAGACAGGTGCAGCACCTGTCTGTGATCATGTGACAGGTGAACTGCACCAAATCGGAACAAGCATCTACAAATGTTATTTTGGTCATAAATAATTGAAATGTGTGTAATTTTGTGAGCCAATAAATAGTGCGTATATTACAAAACAAAAAATAATATTAATTTTTATTTATTAGGTATTTAAAGAAAAAATAACAGAATGAGCTGTTTGTGACAAAAAAGGTCACAATATTTTTGTGACATTATTTTTGTCACAAAAATAATGTTTTAAACGTGCACGTGGTCTTAAATTTTGCTTATGCAAGGTCTTAAAAAGGTCTTAAAAAGGTCTTAAAAGGTCTTAAATTTTGGAAATGTGTGCAGGAACCTGTCTTATTCTCCTGTGAAACATGTACTAGAGTGTGTAACACTTATTTGTTTCTTCAACAATATGCTGCAGTATAATAATATCAAGCAAACAGACAGCTTTGAACTTTGACCTCAGGGCCAGTGCTGAGACACACCTGACTGAGTTTATTTAATCTTGAAGCTCTTTGTCCAGCTCCAGTGCCTCACATTCCTCTCCACACGAAACATGGCTGAGTCAGAGAACAGCGACAAAGACCACAAAAGCGTCAAGAGTCAACTCATCTCAAACATGTGCTCGCGACTCCAAAAACAATCTGTCAGGAAATGGATTTATGTCTCAGTTAAACACAGTGAAGCTTCCAGAGCAACTCTCCTCCAGGTTTCGACATGAAAGCAGTGACGCAGAGCCGGACTCAAGCAAACCAGATCACAGGTAAGTAAAGTTGGACAATATATAGAATTTTAGATAATATTGTGAATGTCAGTTCAAGATATGCAAGAAAATGTTTGAAGTAAAAAGGTATATATCAATAAAAATGAAATAATAAAGATTGTAAGCTTTAATAAATAAAGCATGTTTATACGTAAAGCAGAATTTGCATAAGTAATTCAATTTGTTTTATAAAGCAGGAGAAAATTGGAGATTGCTGCACTTTACACTGGAGAAATATCATACTTTAATACTTTACTAAATGAAGAAATGCCTAAATAAGTGAAAATTATGTACATTTGGGTTGTTTTTTAATTCCCTCAAAAACCAATTTGACAGCAAAACTATATTTTGTTCACATTTTAAGTTTGAATCTCATCTTCAGGCAGTCCAAATACACAAAAACAATCTCTCATTTTCTTATTTAGGATTTTTTTCTATTTGATGAAATTTCACAATCATCTAGTAATAATTTTTAGGACACATTTAACCCCAGAATTGTGTCCAAATTTTGTTATTGAGAAATGCCAAAAAAATAATTCTCTCTTTTTTTTCAATATAGCCCAACTCTATAAGAAAGTCTTTGTGTCAATATTAAGGACAGTGCACAGTGGTTCTCAAACTGTTCACTTGTGATCCCAAAATAACACAAAATGTCAACTACCGGAGATCACTGACAATCACTTGTGTAGGGTTATAAATAACTGTATAAAACTTCAATCTAGTTGTTTACCTTTGTTGTTCAACTCATGTTAAATTTAAAGGTTAATTTTAAAGTAATTCCTCGGTATGCTTAAGTGTCACATGTCTTTTCTTGTTGTCTTTATGGAGTCTTGCATTTCACAATCACATGTTCATGTCTTTAGTCCGTCCACAGACTCCCCCTCGTCCCTTAAATCTACAATCTTAACACAAACAGTGGATTTTGACAAGATTTTCTCAGCTGTGGGCAAACTGCTCTTTGACCCTTCAGAGGAAATCAATCAGGAGAATGAAAAAGGGTATGATGACACAGTACAAGCTGTCATAAAGTTGGTTCCTTTTGTAAACATTATTTATCTAAACATTATTGTTGTGTTGCTTTAGGTCGGATTCAAATGAAGAACAAGTAAAAAGTGCAAGGTTTCGCTCAAAGTTTCTTCATAATTGTGAGTTTTGCTAAAGGTGCATTGTGTCATTTTCCTTCTTGTCTCTTTGGCAATGGTAAAGTTTTAATAAATGTGGCTTACCGATGTCCTGTTCATTTAAAGGAGACCTATTATGTAAAATCTACCATGTTACAGCAGTGTCTCTCATCAATAGTTTACTGTATTTGGATTGCTTCATGCACGTTTGAAGAATCTTTATTGTCCTGCAGCTGTTGTTTGAGAGCTCATAAAATCCCCGTCTCCACCTTTTGATTTTATTCCCACCCAGTTGTCTGTATTTATTTGGGCTTACTCAAAAATTAGGATTGCGAGTAATAGGGTTTAGAATTGTCATGTAGACACTTTCTAACCACGAACAATAGTGGCTCATTAAAGTTAACTTCTACATTGAAGCTTATTAGTTCTGCAATTTTCAACAGAAAGTTAACAAACCTGTTTCTATTTCCAAATCGTTTAAACTCATTTTTGTGTTTTGCAATGAACAAAATACGAATCATTGATACTTATGGAGTTTTTTCTAAATGCACAGAAAAATCACAATAGGTCTCCTTTACATGTGTTTTTACCACTAGAAAAGGTATTGTTACATGTCACATGCGTTGTTGTGAATATTTTGCATTATTGTCAAAATAAACTATTTTTATTAATTTTAGTGGCATTCACTCTGCAATCCTAATTAGAGCTGCAAAGCATCAGTTGATTAGTTGTTCAATTAATCTTTCGATTAATCATTTGCTTATAATCCAAAACCTATTGAAAGTGAATTCAAGATTTGATGGTGTACATTTACAGAGGAGATCGCATTTTTTTTTTTTTTTTTAACTGCAAACATGGATTTAGGTTTTAAATCTGACAACTTCCTCTCATAAATCCTTCCACACATGGTTAATATTGAGATGTATTGATTTTTGGTTACAATTACACCTTAAAAATCACTTCATACAAACGGCAAAGTGAAACTGGAGAGGACCGCCCAAGCACAGTGGTCTAATTTTTTTCACAAATTGCTGCATTTATTGAAGACTTTTAGGTGAAAAACACAAAGTTTACGAATTAACAACAAAAAAATCAAAAACAAAGATTACATATTTCCAAGACATTACTTTTTCCCAGCTCATGGCACGTTTTAAGGCATATCCAAAGACTAGTTAACAATAGGTGGATTAATAAACTATTTTGACAATTAGTTCAATAACTGATTAGTTGTCATTAATCGATTAACTTGTCCTCTAACCTAATGCCTTACAAACGCAATACAACCTTACTTTCTGTTTTTTTAATCATTCCTGTTTCCGCAGTGCCTTTGTACCAGGATTACTGTCTGCACAATGTTCGCGACGACATCCAGAGACTGAAGAACAGCTCGCTCTCTGAGTTTCTGCCTCAGAGCGTGCAAGGCTTACAGGCTCAACTCGAAAAGCTCTACCGTTCTCAGATCAGCTCCCCTCCGGTCCGTGATGGTCCTGCAGCCTGTTCCACCCCCCCTACACCCATCAAAGTGACCCCCAGCACCTTGTGGCAGGACCTGGAGGAAGTGAAGGCCTCTGGTGTGCTCTGCAACTTAACGCCAAGAGAGATAGACTACATGAGGTATAGTTTTGTCACTTCTTGCCTTTTGCTAACAGTGTGCCGTAGAAATAACTTTTTTTTTTTTCTACCAGACTTCCTTTGAGTTGATTTGCTCTGAAGCTTCTTACATGAGGAGTTTGGAAATCGCAGTCAAACACTTTTATGCCTCCAAAACGCTGAAACAGACACTGACTAACAGGGAGCATCACATCTTGTTCTCCAATATCCAGCGTGTAATGGTGGCTAGTGAAAAGTAAGTCACATGTCTCGTATTTAGTCACTTTTATCTCATCTTTATTCATTTCCTCTAAACACTAATGACTCACACAGAACTCAGGAAATATCACAAACACAAATACTGATGAGCCTAAGTAAACAATTTTCTCTATTCTAAATAAATAAACAACATAATGTGTTGCTAGGGATTGACTGATTTTAGTTCCACCGTGAAGGTTCTCTATTACCGGAGGGGCACATTTTCTTAACTGCCCTGACTGAAATCATCGAAAAGTCAAACTGAAACTGTTTGTGAACCTTTTGCAGCACAAACAAATGTCTGTGAGACTAAGGCTGTGTGGTTTTGGCCTCTGATGACTCACTGACTCTAGTTATAAGTAAGAAGAATCTCTGCACAAAAAATATCAGATTTTAAGTTTTCTTTGTTAAAACAAAAAAAAGCAGGGCTGTAGTTGGTGTCACCAGCCTGGGCCAGAATGACACTAAATTTTGACAATTCCTCTTTGAAAGCTAAAGTTATTTTATTTTTTTTTTATGTATTTTAGGGACTTGTGTCAACTCTAAAAAATGTTTAGGTGAAGCCTGTATACATTTTGACTTTTTTTTTTTATCTGTAAGTTTAGAGTAAAAACTATTATTACTCTAAACTTTTTTTTCTGTAAATACAGAATTTCTATGGGGTCTTAAAAAGTCTTAAATAGAAAAGTCTTCAACATTTTTGCACAGGTTTAATCTTTTTTATTTGGAATTCTCAAAAAGATTTTAATAATATAGCACATCTGGTGTGTTTTTTCTTTTGTTACTTGTGTTTTTTGTATAAGCCTTTTTTATTTATTATTTTTTTGGTTTTAGATTTTTCATTACTGTAACAAAATACAGAATTCTATCTTCAGAAGCCCTTTGCAAAAGCAGCATTGTGAAATTAAGAAAGTGTGAGGGCCTATACAGCTATGACCTATACCTCCATAACGGGCTAAAAGGAAGAAGACATGCACAGTACAATACTTAAATGTCGAGCTACAAAAATAATGTTCCTGTTTTCAGTAATTGAATGAGTCAAAACTGTAATTGTGCATTTAACTAAAAAAATGTGCTGCAGTAATGTGCTTACTTGTACAGCTTTTTTTACAGTGCTTTTCTTTCAATTTGTAAAAAAGATAGATTGATAAAATAATGTGCAAGGACTGGGCTGTTTTTGTTTTAGATTTCTCCTGGACTTGGAGCTTGTACTGGGCGAGTGTCTCCTGGTTGGTTCTCAGATTGGTGATGTTGTGCTGCGACACTGTCCTGTGTTTCACCGTCTTTATGTCCCTTATGTCACAAACATGATGTACCAGGAGGCTCTGATCAGACAGCTACTGTAAGATACTTTAATGCAATCTTTAAATTGATTTAAAATGGTTTTTAAACATGTCTCTGTTTCCAAAGGCAGCAAAACAAAGATTTCCAGAGTGCGCTTTTTAAACTTGAGAGGAATCCAGTTTGTCAAAGACAAAGTTTGAAGTCCTTCCTGGTTTTGCCTTTTCAGAGAATTACAAGGATTAAGCTTATTTTGGAGGTGAGAATGTTGAAGCATTTTTACATATATAGCATATGGCTGATATATATGTTTCCTAGTTTTGTAATGATGTGATTAGTAACTTTTTACTACGTTTTATAGCAGCAATTAAAGCAGTCTTTGATATCGCAGAGGAAAAATTAATTTCGGCAGCTTTCAACTTTGAAAGTCTCTACAAAAAAAAAGTTTGGCTGCATTTAGGCAAAAGGCTTATCCAGTTATGTCCACAAATGAATGGTGAAATTAAGTTGCCTTGAGTCCTTTTAAATTTTACATCTACAGATGGACAGTTACGGCTGCATCATGGAAAGTAACTAAGCATTTTACATGACCTGGAAACCGGAATACAGTTGTCTCTACTTCTGTTAATTTCACTTCATCAAAAGGGAACATTGTTCCATTTTACTCTTGTAATTTCTGTGTGTGTATCATTAGGAAGTCCAATTAAAAGGTTAGGTTATGATTTTTACATCGTAATTGAAATATTACTAAAATGATCAGATTAGATCTGCTGAACAGTTTTTTTCAATCTATGTTAAATAATGTTACAAAAAAACATTTTAATTCAGGTATTTGTTAGTGAAAGCTGTCTTCTCAAAATGAAGAAACAGAAATGGTGATAAGGACTTGCATAATGACCTTTTTCTCACAAAATTGTCCTTAATGTTAAATTCCAGACGATACTTAAACTGACTAAGCCGGAAACCGACTCATTCAAACAGCTTGAGAAGGCCATTCAAGCTATTCATGAGGTACATTTTAAAAACATTATATAATTTTTATTTTTTTTTTAATTCACCACCAAATGTTGATTTCAAGCAGCTTGTGCAAGAATGTGACAACAGAGTTCGAAAAATGAAACAAATTGAGCAACTTGTCTGTTTGGAGATGCTGCTTGTATTTGGCAAAGTGAAGGTAAAATACAAATGTTTTAAACACTATTCTATGTGCATTAAACGTAATGTTGTTTTTTTTCTATTTACCGGTAGTCTATTCCTCTGGTCATAAGCGGACGTTTCCTGGTGCACGAGGGTCCAGTGAAGCAGTTGATTTTGGCGAACTCTGGTCATTCACGACAGACCTTCACAAATATCTACCTCCATCTCCTCAGCGACATACTGATCATTTCCACTAAAAGGTTCACACAAACACCATCACAACTTACATTCTACAATAAAGTACATGATGTGCTGGTTATTTAATGTGTTTTTTCTCTGCTCTGTTCAGAGATGAGCATTTCAAAGTGCATGACCATGCAGAGTTTCCGACACACATTCGCTGTGAGTCTCTAAAGGCTGAAGTCCTGGGTTTACCTCCAAATTCATTCTTGCTTCATTTGTCCAAAAGGCAAACTGGAGAAGCTACAGTATTAATACTTGTTACTGACACAAAGTAAGAGCTGAGATGGCATGTCAAATGTTTAAAATCTATGTTATCTAACTAATAATTTATCTGAATTTCAGGTCAGCCAAGGAGACATGGATGAATGCATTATCTTCAAAAAAGTGATTTAGAGTAATTGCTTTTATTCTTTCTTTTAACCACAGGTAAAACGCTTATGAAGGCACTGATGTATTTATATCACAAACACCAGAAGTTTTGGGTTATTTTTGCATTGACACTGGTAGATGTTTGTTCATATTTTCAAAATGTATTTTTCTTCCACAATATAACGTGTTTTACAAAATAAATGTAAGTTATTTATCAATGCTTGTTGTAGAATTGTTTAAGCTTACACTATTCACTATACACCATTTGTCACATTGGAAGCTTTCCTACGAAGTTTTTTTTTTTTCAAAGCTTCTGAAAATCAGAGTTTGAGGGGGGGAAAAAAAGTTATTACTACTTCCTGTAAGGGCACCAATTCGACCTCTACCCTCGTCCTTGTTAGTCTGTCGGCATAGACATTGTGCTTTTTCTAGTTTATCATTGGTTAAGATTGGTTAGGACACTCTGCAGTAGTAAACGATCGCATTAAATATGAATACATTACCTGCACATAAATGTTCCTAGGCAGGCACAGGAGATTATGGGTTTGGAGTACATTCACAAAGTTTCCGGATAAGTCCATAATGCATGTGCACAAACTCTAAACCCAAAAGTCAGAGGTAAGTGTCTGTTGTCTCAGTCTGTGCTTGGTCCCGCTCAGCTCTGGCTCTGAGACAGTCCTGGTGCCACAGGTTTTCACACAGACAGTTCAGGAGCGGAGCCACATCACCCAAACCATCACTGACCTCTCCCCCGACACGCAGCAGCGGGAGCCCCCACGTCGCACGAAAGGCCCTCACCTCTCGCTCTGCCACGTCACAGTGCATGAACAGGTCAAATCTGGAGCAAAGGTGAAGGAATAATATGCACTTCAGTGGTTATGCAATTGATTAGACTTTAGAGAATATGTTTGGCTAAGTTAGTGTTCATGCATTTTACAAGTACTTACAACAACTAATAGTAATTTAACTTCGATTAAAGCTGGATGATGTGACAAATCTATTTTTTATCTGTATTTTTAATGATACTATATTCTAGAGAAACTTGATATTTTTATGTAAGCTAAAAATAATTTAAGTCGGTGGCTTCTTATCACAAAAGTACTTATGCCTCCAAAATCTGAAATCTGTTTTACTGCCCAAAACAATATGATCATTTATTTATAACCCAGCTCTTGCAGTTGGACATTTAGCATGCACTGTTTGATGATAATGATGACATAATTCTATAAAATTCCTTTAACAGTGACCTCCATTGTCGAAAATGCACTTGCTGCACTCAGTCATCTCTGTGAAATGGATATATTATAAAGTACTTGACAAAATTTGACTATTGAGACTTAAATACTCCAAAAATACAATTCTGAACTATACAAATTAAAGGATACTTTGTTCCAACCACCACTTTGACAAGCCTGTCCGGTGATGGTCCTGTCCACTTGGATATTTGATTAGGAAGTTCTTCAAATGATGTTAAATCAGTGAAGGAGAAGAGAAGGAGAACTGCATCCACCTCTTCTTTACAAGACTTTACAAGAAAACACAAAGGAAAAAATGCAATGTGTCAATATGCTGCAAGGATGACCTAATGTCTACTTTTGCACTCACGGGAAGCATATGGTCAAATCTTCTCAGGGCATTCTCTCCACAGTCCCACAGCTGAAGACGGAAAAACAACACCCTTCCACTGTCTTTGATTTTCACTGGCCAGTACACTATTGTGGTTTCAATACCTAAACAAAACACAAGGTTAGAATACAATATTTTAGCCTTTAAACCCACAGAGATGCTTATAGAATCTTACCTATAGTTTCATAATGCATGCTGGGAATATTTACACCAGCCAAACGTGCTACAACAGAAGTTTTCCCAACCCCGCTTTTCCCAGAAAGAAAGATTTTGTATTGAACAGTGTCAACAGCTGCGATTGGGGACATCATGGGAGACTCTAGTAAACCTAAAAGATTGAACTTTCACTTAACTTTCTCTGTGGAATGTGACAAATTTAACATTAGGTAACATACCAAACTGTTTTCTTCTTTTCTTGTGTAAGATTTTTGTGAAATACTCTTTGCTGTCCTTGCACAGATGCCAGTCCGCAACAATGATGGACCCGGGAGAAGGGACTTGGGCCATTTTCTTGTAAACGAAAGCTAGCTTCTATTAAAATGAGGTTGTTCGTGTTGACAAAATATGTTTATAGGTTAATTATGGCTCTACGGGTGGACAATACAGTCAAAAAGCCTGAAATTTCCATCCAGATCCATGTTTACACCGCGCGATGAAGCGTCCATGGTCACTTCCGTAAACTCTGAAGTTCCTTAGCAACGCTGTCGCCACTTCCGCTTGTAGGTCTGCTACTTTATTATAATTTTTTTTTTTCTGAATTTCTTTCTTTTTTTTTTTTTTAGGCTATTATTTTTGTTGTTGTTTTATTCTTTTGTTATTATTTACAAGTTATAAAACGCACATAATTTGATGCCATTTCAGAAATGAATGAAACCAGTCGTTTATTCATAAGATCATTGTTTGATTAGTTCCAAACATAGATATAGAATCTTTATTTCAGATGTAAGGTGGTCAATAAAGAAAACTTGACAATAAAAACAGTACATTGTGCAACTTTTTTCACAAGAACAATGGGATGTTGTTGCTGCTGTTGTTGCATAGTTTGGCCACTAAATGGCGCTAGAGTCCACAAGAATTACACCATCCAAAGGAGAGCACTGTGGTGGTTTAAATGTATGTAGCTGTGTTTTATTTGTCATTCATCTTTTGAGCTCTGACGGTCAGAACTCCGCTGCTTCCCAGGTTTAATGTAACAGAAACAGGATCTACATCTGCTGGAAGTTTGCATCGATGGGACAAAGTGTTGGTTATTGTGCCATCTTCTGCCACCTAAATCAAAACAACACCAGATCACTACACAATTGTCAGAAAATATAGAAGCTTGTTTAGTTTTCGTTACATAAAAACACAATTGATCATGCTTTGTGCAATGCCATATGATTTTGTTATATATAAAATGCAAGTTTGATTAGGATAAGAAAAAAACATTTGACTTCAGGATAGGCTCAAATATCACCTGCGTTTTGATACCAAATTCTACCATAAAATGGTCTTGTTCTTATGTCACAGAAAACACGATAAAAAAATCACCAATATTAGTTCACAGACCTTTTCAGCGTGGACTTCGATCAGGTTGTTGGATGAAGTGATGATGACATCTTCAGGAGCAAACTCACTCACATTGACAGAAAACTGAAAGGTATTTCCAATCACTTCAATCTTTCCTGTTGGATATGCATGATGTGAAACAAAAAAATGTGTAAATACAAATAGAAATACAAAATTAAAAAGAAAAGAAAATGAATGAATGAATGTTCAAATTATGCCAGTAGATTTTGTTATCTTTGTGCATACATGTTAAACATGTTCCTTCCAACCCAACTATCGTCAATACTCCTAAAAAGTATGTCATTGAGACTTATGAAAATGTTTACAGAATCAGTATTACATTTTTGTCTCCAGCAAATATCATAAAACTCAACTTTACTACATTTAATGTCAATTTCTTTGCTTTGAACCATTCTAAGTATTTACATAGGTCGCAATTTAACTTTTCTTTTAGAATGTTTATATCTATATTTGAAATAAAAAGGCTTGTATCATCCGCAAATAGCAATGGAAAGGTAACAGAGGAGATGGGGGAAGATCATATAAATAAATAATAGTGGTGCCAAGATAGACCCTTGAGGAACACCATATTTTATACAGTTCATTTTAGATTCAATGTTGTTCATGTAAACTTGTTTACAGTTTAAGTCAGAAAAAAAAATTAACATCAACAACATCTTTAAGTCCTTATTTATGTCATTTTGAAAGCAGAATACAATGATTGACCATATCAACTACTTTAGACAGGTCTTAAAAAATGTCTATTGTAAATTAGTTATTATGTAAAGCTGAATGTATTCTGTCCATAAGGTCAATTTTACGAAATCCATAGGCTATTGATAGTTATAAAATAAAGTATTTTTAAAATGCAATAACAAATAGTATCTTGTTTTATTTGCACATTGATTAGACCATACACAATAAATTAACATTTTTACTTTCCACAGACTGTCATGTTTAGGGTATTAAACTTACTGTATAAATCACAAATCACACATTAGGTTATTTACAAGTCTGATCTGTGGAGAGCCAGCTTGGTGAAGAAACAATACAGCTCAAAGTAAAAAAAAAAGCTTTCATTTTTTAAAAACTGTAAAAACAAACAATAAAACTTAAATATGTTCACGTCCAATGCCTGCTGTAGAACATTCGAGGCAAAGCTATACTATCTCCATGGAGACAAGCAAGTGGCCACACAGAAAACAGAGAAAGCTTTAGCAAAAAATACAATACAAATACAGTATATACTGTATATAACAAAAGGGTTAGAACAAGAAATAGGTAAGAAAATGGTAAATAATAATAATATGAACAACTTTATCTGTTGAATTCACCATAGACTTGTAGACATCCTGGATCATCCAAGAAAGTGGCTGGTCCTCTGTCCATTTTTAAATAAGAACTTCACAAATATTTACTTTTACTCATTCCTTTGATGTCCGTTTGTGTGATTGAATAAATAATATCAAATGATAAAGCCTGGTGTTTCGTAAGACATCTGGATTTGAAACCACGCCTCTGCCTGGAACTGGAAGTGTGATTTTTGTCTGAAACATTGGGTGGGATACGTTCATCTGACGCTACATTTACCACCAGAGCACGAACTGTCACTCACCATGTTCAGTTCATCACCAAAGGGGCTATTCTTGGCCTGTAAAAAGGGGCTTGTGTGTGCTAAAACTTATAAAATGATTGTTTTCAGGGCAGTGGCTGAGGGACTTGTCACAAAATTGGCACTTTACCAGAGAATCGTCAATATAAACAGAGGAGGGAGTTTGCCTTTGCTACGTGACAGTCCTGTGATGAAGCTAAGTCTTGTGTGAGTGTGACTTTTAGCTCCAGACTGTTAAAAGTGACAAAGTTTGATCTAAATAAAGCAAAGCAGTCATAACAAGGGAAGCTGGAATGGGCCAGATGGTGTACAGTACGGGTTAAATGTTGTTGCACATACATCATGTTAACTTTGCCATGAGATATCTCAAAGGTCATTCTATTAATTATCAATGTAGCTCAACAGTGGAAGTACATTGCCCCATTGTAAAGTGCTATAGGGATTTCAAATAATTCAATTAAGAGTTTAAAGACATGGCAGGCTAGTCATGTGCTAACTCAGATTCACAACACAATGCGGTTGTTTTGAAGTTTAAGTGACACTCACATTTCAACAAAGCACTATTAAAACAACATTTATTCTGGCTGCACATCTGCACGAGTTACTAAGTTCTAACATTGCTTCCTCATCAAAAACACAGCTAGGCTTCTGTCTGTGAGACACTATTCCTTCACCTCTGAACCTCAGAAAACACTGTTCTGAATTTCCCAGATTTGAGATGTCACAGATCAGATCAGGTCAGATCTTCTGCTAACTTAGTTCCAGACATAGGTAAATACATGACTGTCAAAGTTGCCTTAATGCTTTAAAACACTTTTGTAACTTTTTGGCCAAAAACTGACTTGAACATACATGTTTTTGTCTTTTATGTCTTTATTTTTTGTCACAATTGATACAGAATTGACTGTTTTTTGGCCTGTAGGAAGGGCTCTTCTTGTACTTTTCCATAGAAAAGCTCATCCTTTAGCTAATATTTTTTCGTATTATGGCATAAAATGTATATGTTCTAAAGTATGGTTTAAACTCTCTATTTCTATTGAATTGTGCAGTTGACTTTTCACTTCCAGAAAGTTACACAGTGCACCTTTAATAACAGTTTGAGAAAAACTTTTCTAAACAAGTGATATTAAAATTGATAAAAATACAGTTAGGAATTCAACTAAAGTGTTACTAATTTCTTTTTCCTTTCCAGTGTAGGGATTTGCATATTTATCTCTTTGCATAGTTTTGAAGTATAAACTTTAGATTCTCATGAACAATAATTTGTATTTATCTGAACTTGTCTTATTTTATCATGTCCTATATGTATTTTGGGAAGCGATTAACCATCAAATGTGTTTTTCTGTATTATAATGCTGATATAAACCCAAACTTTGTACTCAAAATCCACATTTATGAAATCATAACTTCAACATTTCATTTCATAAGGCAACATTGATTTATTCATTGAAGACAAAGAACATTTACTTACAATAATGTGTCAAAAGTCTTATTTTCATGTAACATACAACATAAATATAAAATAAATATTAAATAAAATGAACAGTTGTAAGACACAATGTAAACAAAGGAGAAAAAAACTTGAATATTGAAACTACAAACAGTAAGAATGTTCGATTCTTCGCCCTGAGTGGAAAAATATTATTCCGTTATTTATAAAAGACCATCAAAAATGTAGCAAAAAGTGGCGTAGCAAAAATACTACCTAAAAATCCACATATAAGACGAAGAGTGCTTGGAAGAAGTAGCCCATAATCTCATAGAGTTTAATATTTCAGTCAATATCTGTACACCAAGCACTGCTGTGAAAAATATCTTACAAAATACACTTTCACATATTTAAATTACTTTCTTCAGTTACGATAAAGTACATAAGTGTTTCCTTTTAAAGTCAGTCATTTCTGAGCGGGCTTTGGAGGACTCCTTTTCAGTCTTAATATATATTGTGCGAAAGGGAATAGCGAGCCCCGGTTTCAGCCCCTCGTGTGGGTCCTCCGAGTGAAATGGCATGGTCGGTCAGTGCACTTTGATTTGGAGGAATGCTTAGATCACACTGCAAACACGCTGAGGGAGCTGGTCTCGTCTTTCAGGCCCAGGATGCTGTAGGCTATCCTCTTCATGTGTCCGGGCAGCCGCACTCCGATATTTCTGATGTCACTGTAAAAGCGGAAAAGGACAGACATTGGATACGGCAGAGCTAAAAACAATACGGCGGACTGTTTTAAATTAAAGAAAGCTGTGGGTTGAGGAATGAGGGCAATGAAATGAGGGTAAGAGAAGGAGGAGGGTATTTCTGTAACATGAGGTAGCCAAAAATGGGATTTAAATAATAGTATTCAATGGCTATTAGTCAAGAAAGATTGCAGCAGGTCATCCAAACCTAAAATATTCAGAGATTGTTGGATGTAGTTGAAATAAATTGGTCTAAAGCAGAAATTGTTCCAAACTGTAGTCATCTGGACAATGTTTCATAGAATCAAGACGTTTCGACTTACATCCAAAGCCAATTTTCAATCAGGCTGCAGCAGTAAAAAGGTTGAAACTGTCTTCTTTCTAAAACATCGTCCGGATAACTACACTTGAAACCTTTTGCTACTTTAATAACCCTCATTTTGATTTGATTTATTGACATGGGTGGAGAACTGGCCATAAAGGTGGAGCTAAATACTGAAGCTACTTGGCTTAGTACTAAAGTGTGCAGTGTTTCAATAGCATTATCTGCTGTTTTAAGTCCTTTTAAGCCATTTTAGCGCAATCTAGGCAGATTTTAAGTCATAAAAGTCAAAAAATGTATCTCACTACAGTCGCCAAAGATATTTTTAGTTTGTGTGTGACATCATTCCGAGCTGTCCTGATTACAGCAAAGTGTGCCTCACTACAAACACCTGCTGCAGATATCTGTTCTGACCAATCACACTACTCTGCATACCTTCACACTCCAAAACTCTCGTTCACTTTTAGTCCTTCAGCTGCCCATTTTAACAACTCTATTCAAATGTGGTTTTAAGGGTTTACTGACAAGATTATTAAAATTATTAAAGTAAAATCAAATCATTTTTGCCTTTGTTGTTGCACACATGATCAATGTAATTTCATAAACCTCTGTAAGAATCAATTATTAATGAAAATTATAGGTGATCCATAAATAAACAGAAGTATGATTGTTGGTACTCAAAACATATCTCTTTGTCTGCACATATGACTGAAAAAGTTAGTTTTATCTGCACTCCTTCTGTCTTTTAAGGTCAACTATATTAAGATTATATGCATTTTATTGTTTTTTATTGTGCTTTTAATGTATTTTCCCCTCTTTTAAAGCACTTTGAATTGCTTTATGTATGAATTATGCTATATCCCTTCTCTTGCCTTGCCACTTCAAAATTGCACTAATGAAGTCAAATGAACTGCCTTAAGCTGTGTTATTTATTCTAACTTTAAGTCCCCTTGTAATTGTAAGCCATTAGTGTGCGCTGCTGCTGTGTTAGAAATGAGAGGAATGAAAAGGACCAGTGGGTGTATTTCTGTGTTAGCAAACGGCCTGACATATGTTCCTGTCGAAAGCTCAATACTTTCACTGTCTAGCACAACGTGGCGTGCTGCCAGCAGAGTAACAGGGTCTGCACCTGTCCCATGTGTCGCACTTACTCATGCCTCAGGGCCAGCACTTGGTCCATGTTAGTGACCCCGGCGCGGGCGAAGCTTTCCGAATACTGGCTCATTTTGATGGAGTCCAGCCACTCGCCCACAGACTTGAACATGGTGCCGTCACAGCCGCTGGTGCTGGGCAGGCGGATCGACACTCTGCGACATAAAACATATAAGGTTTCTATTATTGAGATTATAAAGGCAGCTGCTGCACACATTTGATATCAGGCTCTTACAGGGATTAACTGTATCATTCGGGACAAAAGTCATTGTTCAAAATTAACTCTTATGGGAACCAGCTTCTGCACGAAAGAGTAATTAAGTTTCTTTCTTTTTGTTTCTCTTTTTTTTTATCTACAACTGTTTTTCTTATGTTTAATGGGTTTTACTTCATTATGCAAATAAATACAATCTACACTAAGGAATAGAGTTGATAACAATATTTTTGTATAACTTTTTAAGTAACTTTGAACACAAAATAAAAGTAGGGGAGACGGGGACAAATGTAACAGAAGCTCCATTTTCTAGCAGAAACAACCAGAAGCTTTAAAAAAAGGGTTTTGTGGCCTGTATTTGGTTAAATGTAACGTTTTACAATTGCCTCTTGGACATTTTATGGATTCATTTTGGGATGGATTTACCTAGATTTATGTTTCTTTTCCAAAAAAGAAATATGATTTAGTTAGAAAAAACAAAAGTAATGTTAAAAGAAGACTGTAATGTGTTTTACCACAGTGTTGTGTTTTATTATAATAAGATTACAGAGTTAAGGTGGTTTACGGTAAATGTTGACAACCTTCCAGACAGTCAAATGCAGTACCTTTGATGAAAAAATTAATTTAAATGTTTTAATTTCATGTGTTACATTTTTCACTGAACCTAAACCTTTCCATTTGTTTGTAAAGCCCTTTGAGTGCCTTGAAAGGTGGAAAAGCGCTATATAAATGGAGACCATTTACCATATGTCAAGCCAACATCTGCACCTTTCATTTAATGTAGTTTTAAGCTGGTCTTTGTCAAAATATGTCAAATTTGGATACAAGATGTTATTGTCCCTGGTCTCCCCTACTTTTTATTTACCTTAGCTCAAAATAATGCTAAACCTATCCAGGTAAATCCTAATTTTGTCTCATTGAATAATTTTTTGTAACACTAGTTTTTCAAATGTCATTAATGGTATTGTAGGATGTTGATTTATAACCAGTACATACAATTACACCTAATAATTGGAAATTATAGTGGAGTTAATAAAGTTTAAGTTCACTTTTAGTCAAAAAACAGAAAAAGTTGGTTTTCTTCCAGTCATTTGTTGTTGGTTTTTTTGGTACCATATTAAGGTTTTTAATGATTCAAATATAAAATATATACATAAAAAGTAGTCAGTTGAAATCACTGGGTAAATTAACACTATAATCGTACTGCTTCCTTTACTTTTGTCATTCCTCACCTGCTGACATTTGCAATTCGATACACAATGTAAACCACTTCCCAACAGTTGAGGAGAACACCTGCTATAAACAAATGTACAGCTTTTGTGAAAGTGAACATACCGAGGATCAAAGTCTGCGATGGTTTTCAGAGACTCTGGACTTCGGAGCAGTTTGTCCAGAATGTTGACATGTCTGTGAAGCGAGGCCTGTTTGAGCGCTCGTGTTGCCAGCACTGGAGCATCAGCTGATAGATGGCAGAGGGACAGTCCATGGGCGCCGGCAGTCTGAACGCCTCGTTTATGGCCTTCATCACCTGAAAGGAAATTAACAAGATGCTTTAGTCTGATGTCACTCTGATCTAGATTTTTTTTTTTGGCCTCAGACTTCCTCCTATTTTGGCACAGATTACAAAAAGTATATTTTTAATGATAGATCTGAGCAATTCTTCTATTATAATCAAATAACAAACATTTTGATGTTATATACACCTAAAATTATGTTTAATGCCTTATTAAAAATGTGATACTACAATGTATTATACAGTTATGTACAGTATATGAATATTACTACTAACTATAGACTGAAAATCTAGAACTATTTTAGTCAACTTGCCAAATTGGACTGTTGAAGCATTATTTCTCAAATAAAGACTTATACACACCCTATTAATCAGCCTAACAGTGTTTTTAGTGGTGACAAATGGATTTCAATGCAATAAAGTGAACAGGGAAGATTCAGATGCATCATGATAATTGAAATGTGACCTGATTCTACAAAATTGTTCTAACCCTCACTCCTACATAAACTATTTCTTATTCTCAAATGTTACAATGCATAAATAGAAATACATAAACAGCTTAAAGAATACTCAATTAATTTATATAGAGTTAAAGGGAACGTCAACAAAGTCATTGTATTTTGACTCTTTCAGTGATTACGTTTGAGTAATTCTGCTTTTGAGGTTTGAAAACTTGCATTATGTACTTTTTAACAATATATCCATACATGAAATCATGTTAATTTGTCACTATCCATTGGTAGGACTTAGTATTCCAACAGTTTGAACATAAGTCAGTGAACACCTTCTTAGTTATAGTTTAATGTTAAATGTCTGTCTCTAAACAATAGTACGTATGTTTTCTCTAATTGTATGTGATAATGCTGTGTTGCTTTGTACAAACATCCAGTCATATTCAACTTCTGGGCAGATAACTTTTGCTGATGTTTTGTATCCGTGAGGACTACAATGGTTTGCCTCTCAATAGTTAGGAAGGGCTGACAACAATAACTAAAGTCTGTTTTCAAAGGCGCTTTGCCAGAAAAGTGCTGCGTGCCTGTGTTATTCTTTCCACTCCATTTACACTGAGCTGTGGGAACATCATGTTATACTAAATAGATGCTCTACATATGGGCCAAAGTAAGCTCAGGTGAGACGTACCTCGTGGTTGCTCATGTCCCAGTACGGGCGTTCCCCGAAAGCCATCACTTCCCACATAACGATGCCAAAGCTCCACACGTCGCTGGCTGAGGTGAACTTCCTGTACGCGATGGCCTCGGGGGCCGTCCAGCGAATGGGTATTTTACCTCCCTGACAGAAAAGAAACATTTACAAGTCAAATTTAATGGCAGGGGAAATGGAAATCGCGAGGCGTCGAAAGAGCAACAATTTAGAGTGGTGGGCTGGGAGTTAAACGGGTCATTAACAATCTGGAATCGCTTTTAAGGAGGAGAAAGTAGTGATTGTTCTGTTTTAGTGCCTGGAGACAATGATTTATGCTTATGTATGAGATTCTTCAACTTTACACACCCACTATCAGGCTAGATAACATTCAGCTTTATAAACAACATTTATTCATCTGAAACTAGACAAAATATGGACTGAGCAAGGTTATTTATATGGGAAATAATAGAAATGTAACCACATATACTCTAAATCATGGCTAAAACACAACCTAAGGCAGCCAAGGACATAGGCAGAGCTAATATAGGATTACAACTAGGGCTGGGCAAATTATTGAAAAATCAAGAGACTGAGATCAAATTGAATCAGCTCATCAATAATTTGGTTGTCCTTTGTCAGTAAAAATGTGTGGCTTGGAGCAAAAGTCAGACTTTGATTCAAATATTGATCTATAATGTAAAAAATAATTAAAAGATTTTGTTTCTGTGTTTGTAAATATCATGTTTCTTTTTTTTTGAAAAGCTTAAACAAAATTGAACCAAAAATTGTGATTATATTTTTAGTTTTTAAAGATCTAGGGTTAAAGTAAAGCTAATGCAACACAAAGAACTGATTAAAAACCAACAAGCATTTAACTAAGTTTACTTTTTCACCATAGTATATTTTTTATTCTATTATTATCATCTTTATTGTCAATCATTGTTCTGTGTTGCAACTGGTTAAAGCAAGTTCTAGTTTGTGAATTTTGTTCACTGACAATGCATTACATTTTTCTGATTCAGACTTTCCCATAAATGAACTAAAATTACTTCATAATGTATTGTTAAGGACTCATTTCTACTAGTATAACAAAATTAACAATTCAAAATATATCACCATGATTTTTTGTGAAAGTATTTTGAGCTACTGTGTCCACCTTTTGTCCAAAGAATGTTTTCCAATTGCGCAGGAAGATTAGCCTACAGTATGTATAATTAAATAAAATATGAATCTCTAAGTGTGCTCACCCTGGTCGTATACGTCCCCTCGGCGTCGTCCTCCAGCACTCGAGACAGCCCGAAATCGGACACTTTGCACTCTAGATTACTGTTGACCAGGACGTTCCTCGCCGCCAGGTCTCTGTGCACGTAGTTCATGTCGGACAGATACTTCATTCCTGCTGCGATTCCTCTGAGCATTCCCACCAGCTGATAGGACGGCAGCTCTCCATCCCGGTCCTGACGGATAAAACAAGAGATTAATGAAGAGTTTTTGAAGAGTCATGATCTTATTTTCCTATTCTTACTGCTCTTATTGTAAAATATTAACAAACTCAGCTTAAAATATACTATAGTAGGCATTAATGATGAACTAATTGTACATAAAATAACTTTTCTTACCCTTAGATACGTGTCCAAAGCACCATTTTCCATGTATTCTGTCACAATCATTGCATGCTTGACTGAAAAAAGAAATAGTTTTCATTAGAAACACATTGATAATTGGTCTTTCATGCGATTCAAAGCTTTTCTGACTTACATTTAGTGACCACTCCCTCCAGCCGGATAATATTAGGATGAGAGAACTGTCCCATGATGCTGGCTTCACTCAGAAAGTCCTGTCTCTGTTTCTCTGAGTATCCTGGTTTTAGAGTTTTAATGGCCACGGGGACTTCACCTCGCACCGGGGACTTCATCACACCACGAAACACCTCCCCGAATTCTCCCACTCCGATCACTTTTTGCTTGGAAATAAAGTTGGGATCGATTTCGGTGACAAACTTCTGGATGGCGATGTTGGGGTCTTCGTACATATGTGGGTCGACATATGTTTTCAAAGGCTTCAGTTGGTCTAGTAAAGAGAAAAGAAATAGGTATTAGCATATGTTCTGAATTTTAGAATTGTGTATGAAATCTTCTTTATGTATTTAATGTGTTTTGAAAAGACCTGGAAAATGTCTAAGTATAAAAGTTATTTGTGTGTTTTCAACAAAGCTAGATCCCTCTTGCAGTTGATCATTTTTTTATCTGTTGTTATGGTGACGGCCAGAGAGCAGTGATTTAGATGTGATTTAACTGTTGCCGGAACTACTTGGAAGTTAGCATTAGCATTTTTACTGACTGTTAAATATAATATCTTAATAAAATAAATTACTAAATAAAACTACTAAATAACTACTAAATGTGTTGGATTATTTTCTTGTTTTATTAACATTAAATTCTATAAACTAGAGAGAAAACATACTTGCCTAGTCTATATTTCAGTTATTTTTTTTTAGTTTTTTTTTTTATCTCTTATTTTGTTGCTTATTTGTTATTCCCCTATGTCTTTATTATTTCCAAATTTTTGACCGTCAAATTATACATACCACTGTCGGATAATTTTACATATTTGTATAAATCTTAACTTAAAACAAGGGTAATTTTCTATCTTTAGTGTTTATAAAATTACACCAAAAATGATTTTGAACTGAGTCTGTCCAGCATTTGATTATCTATAAATTTATTTATTCCATTATTATGGTTTCCACATCTAATATTTGACAATTATCAACTAAAATGTATAAAAAATATTCAAAAACAATAAGGGTTTAGAATAATTCACGTACATTAAGGCTAAGAATAACCAGCATTAATTTAAAACTATAGCAGGAATATAAGGTTATTTCTTTATCTTGACTTAGATAATCAACCGTTGTGCCTTTTTTATTACTGGTAACAGCATAATATTTTGTAAATAAAGCAGTAAGAATATAAATGAAGAACTTTACATAGTTATATTTAATTGTCTCTATTATGTTCCTTTTTTAAAATCTTTGTCCCAGTAACTCCTCTCACCTGATGAAAAGTAGGGATCCTCTGGGCCTCCTCTGCCACGCGAGCTCAGCCTCCTGCGAAAAATAAACACAGCTCAATCAGACTAAACAAAAGTCAGACTGGATTTAGCCAAATTACAGGACGTGCAGCCAATAAGAGGACAGTCTTCTTCTGATTAAACCCTCCGAGGACTGTCATAACACCGTGGCCCTAATTTTCTCAAGAAGTGCGTGGGACACAAACAGGTCTGGAGTAGATAACGTTTATCTTAATGACACAAGCGTCAAATGTGGATATACAAAGTGTCACCAACCGTTTACGCAAAAGCAGCACGGCCACCACAATGAGCAGCATCACGGCCACGCCCACGACTGCTCCCATGACGATGGTCGAGTTGTTCTGGATCTGAGACTCCGCTGGACACAGACAAAAACAAGAGCATTTTAATATTACGGTAATTTAAAGAAAGATAGTAGACACGAGGTTACAGGGCAGCGTAATAAAGACTTTAGTTACAAGCACGCACGATACACTTTTCATTATCTAAAAACTTAAACTAACAGATTTACAGCAGTCACACGTTTTGCTCTCTTACTTAGATCGGATCTATTGTTTTTTTCCAGCTCTTTAGTAATAAACTAGAACATATGTAGATCAGCAATTTACATTTTGTTCACTGTAAAACCCCACATTGATCTAAAACTACTTTAAAATAGAAACAGCCCCAGTGACTTCCTGTTTAAAACTTTTTTAAATACTAAGCACTGCCTCTTCATTTTAAAATTTTATCGTAACAGCAGATTTTAAAGGACTAATTTTTATTGTTGGAAAGCGACTATGGGACAGTTTTAAACCACACATGCTTTGCTTTGAGTATTAATCTTTGAATTATAAAAGTCAATACAGACAAGTGGGCGGGTAAAGAAAAGGGAGTTTTTGAACACTCAAGCAAGAGTTTTAGAAGAATACAAGATTACTCAAACATACATAATCAACTCAAATACAACTCTGAGTAAACTAATGATGAGGAAATGTAGTTGTAACAAGGTTGAAATTAGATTTTTCATAATAGGCCCCCTTTAATCCACCCTGAGAGCCTCGTAATTATTCACCACAATTAGTTAAGAAGTGATTTTCACAATTTTCAGAGGCTAGCACGAGTTGAGCCATGTCTGTAAAGCTAACGAAGGCTAGCTGATGTTAAAAAGCACGCCTCCTGAATTCAAAAGAGGATAATACCTATTGTTACTAGACTTAGATGGGACACTGCAAACTAATTTTTATCTGAGGTGCTTTGTTGATAATTTTATTTTGTCTGGAATGCAACTATGAGGGAGTACACTTTAAATTGCCAGCATTAGACTAAGGCTAACCATGAACTTCACATTTTTACCCAGTCTCATTGAGAACAAGTTGTATACATATAGTTTATTGTTTAGCAGATGTTTAAAAATTAGATCTATGAGTGCTTTCTGCATCTAATTATATAGCATTTTATCTCCGATAATCGGGAAGTACGCTGTTAGCATGATAGTTATTAACTTTACCATGACAGCAGTGAATAAATTCTTTTAAGAATGAACAAAAGAGTGAAGAACGCATGTAAATTGCTAGTTCTGTTTTCACGAATGGCACCTTTAACCAAGAGTAAATGAGTAGCCTTCAACCATTTAAATACCATAGTGTGGAATAAAACCAACTAAATCTATAACATGTCTTTCTTTTTGCAATTTTAGGCTGTCTTGTACCTATAGATGAGGTGTGGAACTCGTGCTCCATGCTGTAGCTGCTCGGGTTTCCCTCCGGGCTCAGCACTTGGACTCTGAACATGTAGCTGGTGCCTGGAGAGAGGTCGTTTATCTGCACCGAATTCTTCTCCAAAATCAGGACCGTGTAAGTGGTCACATCCTTCTCCCCTTCATCATCCTGTGACAAGAAAAAACATAAAAGTTTGATTAATTTGTCAGTTAGAAAAGAAATCTAAAGGAAAGCAGAAGAACGAACAAAAGAGGCAGTGTTCAGAACAGCTTTAAAATGGATTGATAATATTATAGAAAGTGCTGCCAACAGAGCGTGATAAAGTGAGTTCAAATGATAAAGTGAAATAAAAACACAGGTGAATGGACACATGAAAAAAACTGCAAGGACTGCAATTATTAAAGTAAACAGATATATAAGCTACTAGACATAGCTATTGTTCATTCAAAATTTGTTAGTGAGTTACCCAACACTATTTCAAATTGCACACAGCTGTTTGTTTATTTTTATATATTGTTCATGTAATGACATATCAATTTGTGGCTTTCCAATCTCTAGTGCTGTCCACACTAACACTTTGCAATACTACATTTTAATTAGTCTTAAAAACCATTAACAAAGCATGAATAATGACTTAAAATATTATGAACAGATGACAATGTAATGATAAAAAAGTTTATTAAGGCACTAAATTCTACCTCTGAACAGTAAATCCTAACCTTAGCTCTTTAAATAAATACTGTATTTCTTTTAACCTCAATAAAGTTTTTCATCCATTAACTGATCATTTGTTCATGAATAATTCAGACTTTATGCATGCTTTATTAAAAGCTGATTCGGGTCTGTAGTTATAAAAGTGGTACTCAGTTTTTTAAATTTCAACGAAAAAAGTATAAATAACCTAAAATTTAAATAAAAAAAGGTTGACGTTTTTGGCTGGATGTGATGAAACTGTTGAAGTTTTTCCAAATCAGGAGAAAGGTCTTGATAAAAGATGAGTTTGTATCTCAGAGCTAAAACAAAAACATTTTATATTTTAACAAAAGTTTGCATTAGCTCTGATACACAATGTGCTAGCTTCTGTTGTCTACTCTACATATACTTTAGAATGACTGGTAGAAATTATAAAAACACCAATAAGAACATGTTACCATACTTTTAAAAACAGACCCTCATTACGATAAATGAATGTTACCTTTCGTCTGTACATGAGCTCATAGCGGTGGGTGATGTGAGCTGGCGGTCTCCGGGACAAGGCCCAGGACAGGGACAGGCTGGTGGGGCTGCGCTCGTCCAGGTGGATCATGGTCACTTTGGGAGGTTCTGTGAGGAGCGGGACAGATGGAAGAGCCAAAACAATGGTTAGTCAGACACACACTGGTCATTTTGTGCGTCAGGTAAGCCATTGCATTGTGTCCCTGCGCCTTCTGGGGGACACTTAACGACTTAATGCTAGGCCTGTTGAAGACAATGCAGACTAATTATTATCACAAAAGCTGAGTTAGCATATGGTTACTACACCTATAATCACTATTTGACTGGCCAGTCATGGAAACACCCTATAATCGATAAAGTCAAGATTAAAAACTAAATCAAATATAGAAGACACGTGACACAAGACTGCACATTTAAATAGAGTTTTAACTGGTACAAGGCTAAGACTACGTAAAGACAACTAAACATGACTAAACCAAGAACAAATGTGATTTTTTTTTTTTTGGTAATTATAGGTAAGTTTATATAAGTAATTTCAGCAATATTCATCAATACTAAGGTTTCTCAAACTGCTCTTCTTTACAGTTGAAATATTTGCTGAATTTGGAGTCAATGGATTCATTTTACAGCAAATAAATAAAGTGTACAGTCTTGTTTTAGACCTGGATTAGCCCTGGAATAAACCTAAAATAGTTCTCATTTAGATATGGTTGAACTTTGTATGAAATGAACCATTGATCTATAATACTGTAACATTGGGCATATTTTGTATTTAAAGTGACACTGTTGAAACTTTTTGGAGGTAGAATATTACTTGGGCAATCTGATTGAAAGAATGTTAAAACCGTACTTTGAAAATGTCTTCATAGATAACAAAAGGTACATTTTATGCTTGCTATAGAATATTACAATAAAGAAACTGTTCCATGGAAAAAGAAAGAGGCTATTTCAGGACATAAAAAGTCAACATTGGAGAGATAAGTACATAGCAAACAAAGACACACATTTGCATAATGTTTTAAGTAAACATAACTGAAAGTCTACTTTTAGTCTAATGCACATGTGTCAAACTCAAGGCCCAGAGGCCAGATGCGGCCCTCCATCACATTTCATGTGGCCTTCAAGGTTTATAAGACCTTACCTTACTTTAATTATATATTAGTGCCAGGAGTAATCTGGGTGTCTTAACCTAATGACATTTGTCTGAAACTTAAAAAGTAAGTCATTTTTCAAACTAAAGAAGTTGTTTATTCAGTAATTGTCACTTCGATTAAAAAACAATAATCAAATACAACTATTATTTGTAGTATGTCAAAGATTAGTGTGAACTCTGCATTAGTAAGGTTAATTTTAGGTACAACCGGCCCTTTGAAGACAACCACGATGCAAATGTGGCCCTTTGTTAAAATGAGTTTGACATCTCTGGTCTAATATATATTTGTGTGACTTATTTGATGTAATCTTTAGATAGGTAAGTCCTAAAATAGTCATTTAGATGTTTTAGTATTCAAGAGACATCTCCCCTTAGGCGGGACTTAAAGAAACCCCTGACTTATGAAACCGCTTGTGCTGTAATTTTGACAATTTTTCATGGCAAATATGTTCATTTTGTTGACTTATCTGATTATATCGCAGGTGTTTTTCTTACCTAAATAATCCAGAGCTGTTGTGAGCGTTGAGATGGGCCTATTTGTGCTGTACTGCGACACTCCGCTGTGCGCCTCCACAGTGAAGGTGTAGTTCAGATGAGAATCCAGGTCCGCGACAATAACAAAGGTGTCCTGGAGGCCCGAGGGGGAGGGGTCGAACCGAATCTTGTCGCTACACGGGACACACGAGCCGCTGACGTCGCAGAGTTCACACACCACGCTGTAGGTAAGGTCAGTGCGTCCCCCTGTAACCAGCGGAGGGTCCCAGGACAGCTGTAGCTTGCCCTCCGCAGACAGTGTGGTGGAAATGAGGTCGCGGGGGGCACTGGGAGGAGCTGTGAGGGCGAGAGAGGGGACAGAAGTCAGACAGATGTATACGGAGAGTGAAAGTTAATGTTTGACTGGTTAATTAGTGCTCGTAAATACATGTCGAAATGAGAACTTGAAGGAAAAGATAAATTTTTGTAGAACTAAACAAACTGTCACAAGAGGCATCTAACCATTGTATACAAAAATATTGTTATTTTACTTGTCCACATTTACATTGCGGTTGCTATGTAACAGTTGTGGGTTCACTCCTACATACATTTGCTGAAAAAATACAACTACAAATTGTTTGCTGAAATCTTAAATATAATCATGTTCACTGTGTTTTACCAAAAAAACAGATTAAAAGATTAAGACAGATTAAAACAAGGAATTGCAAAAAGGATAAGTAATATGAATAGAACTACAAAATTGTATTTAATATTATTGTAACAAGAGCTAACAACTACATTCAAACTTTATATTTAAGTATAAGTTTGTTTGTTTGTTTGTTTTTATTAATAATATCTTTACTGAAGCAGAAAATTATTTTATTTTTTTAGTAAGTTATAGTAATTCATAAAGAAAAGAGAAAAGAAGGAATTCCAGAAAGCTACATCTTGCTATCAGCATTAAAACTCAATCTCATTTCACTGATACAGGGTTCGTACAGATTGTATTTTATGATTTTCCATGACTTTTCCATAACTTTTCCAAAACAATTGTCAACATTTCCATGACCTATTCAAATATAGCCAATGTTTCAATTAAATAATTGTTTTCATTAACTTAAGTCCTAAATATATGAATTTCACAGATTTATAAACTTACAAAACAAATGTTTTAACTTGATTCAGTTACAATAAAGTCCGATTACAACAGGAACTCTATTTAGCTCGTGCTTTTTCTGTGTCAAAGCAAACTATCCCAAATCGGAGTATTGTTCAGGGCTCTAGACTAACATTTTTGAGAACCATCCCGAATTTCTTCTCATATATTCGGCTAGATTAAAAATAAAATACAAATATAGCTGTAAGATCTGAAAGCATGTAATTTGTGACGTAATTTCAGTGCTTTTCTTTTAATAAAGCTACAGTTGATAGAATCCTTCTAAATTAGGCTTTAATTTTTTTATTTTTTTTTATTGCCCATTTTGACATTTCTGTGACATCTTCATACCTAATTAAAGGCATTTTAATAAAATGTGTGGTTATCTTACTTGACTTACTTAATCTAGAGTTCTAAATAAAAAATTTCATTTGTATTTGACGGCAGCCTAGAAACAAAGTTTATATTTTTGTTTGTGTGACAGAGGCAGGAGTAAACCAGGTGGAATACAACAGCAGCAGCAGCACATCAGATTAGCTGTGTTAGCATCATAGTTTAGCTTCTGTTAACTCAACTGACTTCTGTCTGGACACGATGCGGAGTTAGTGTAGAAGAGTTTTAGCACATTTTGTAACAAAGCTGCTTTTTCTATCAAAACTTGAAAAAAGGTTTGATAGAAGCTAAGTAGCAGGGGTCTTGGGTCAAGTCAAGTTAGGGGAAATATTTCCAAGCCAGGGTCCGTAACTTCAAGTCACAGTTTCTTTTAAGACATTTTAAAATTTGACTTTTTAATTAAAAATTATTTCAAAAATATGTATTTTTTCACCATATCCCACATAATTCATTTTTATAATAAAACCTTGTTTTTTTTATGAATTATTGTAGGATAACGTTCTTCAAAAAATGTATTTGTTGGATAAATCTGACCTGTGCTGTGGAGGAGAATAGTGTTTACACTGATCACTCTGATCACAGAGTTATTCTAACTGTTCTGACTCGACCCTGTTCTGTCCCACGTCTGTCTCTCTGTCCCACAGGCCAAAGCAGTGACTGAATGAAGCCATGTGATTGGCTGATTAGCGATCGGACACACGCGATAACCCTTCCCAACTTTACGCATGTAGACACAAACAGCGCTCTGAGTTGCGTTCATTATACGCACACACTCGCACTCTAGCGTTCTCTAAATGCAGACCCAAAGACACCGCGCACTTCTGTCTTTGGCGCTGTGCCAAATGTGAGAAGAACGAGTCACAGCGGCGATGCGTGCACGCTTTGCTCAGTCTGCACTGCGCTTCTTTACAGAATCACGTCTACATTCTCCAGCTTTTCAGCGAGTGTTTGGCAGGAAGGCAGTGCGGTCCGGACGGAGCGGCGCTTGGGTTCGCCTTTCGGTGACCTGGGCTATATAACATCGCATCGGATTAGCGGTACCGCGTGTGCTCGCGTGTAATGCCTAAAAACTAGAATGTGAACAAAATTAGATGAATCACGTATAATATTCCCGTAGATCAGAGGCGTGGAGCGCTTTAGGCCAAAGTACAGGAGTGGACAGAACACGCACAGCAGCTGCATTTAGCCTCCTCCTCCCTCCACTCTGCTGAGGAGAGAGACGCAGCTGAAATGAGCGAGGTTTACCGACTTAATATTTATTCGGGGTAAGGCGTTATAGTCTCGAGCCCTGTTTGTTGTCATTTTCCAAAACTTTTCCAAACCCAGTAAAATTTCAAAACTTTTCCAGGGCCTGGAAATTAGATTTTCATTTTCCATGACTTTTCCAGGTTTTCCATGACTGTACGAACCCTGCTGATAGCAACAGTTTACTAACTAGAATAACTACATTAAATTAGAATGTATATAAATGTAAAGTTTACTCTTTCATTAATCATATAAAAAGTTAAAAATAGCATTGTATGGGAGACTGTAGCTGTAGAGAGAAAACTGCATATCTAAACAGAATGATAAAATCACAATCAAAACTCAAGCAGCTACAGTACATTAAGATTCAAATAAACTCAAACATGTCTAAAGCAAAAGCAGGGTGACCCCACGTGTCAAGTCTATTACCACTAAAGAGAGACAGAAGTCAGACAGATGCACGACATAAAAGGCCGGAGTTATCTTTTAACTTTTTAATTAACGTCGTAAATTTGAGTCTTTACCAGAGCAGGCGGTCGTGAGGGGGTCGGACGGGGAGCGGAAATACCCCTCTTCACATTCACATTGGGTAGCGCCAGTGTCGGAGGGTCTGGTGTTGTCCGGGCAAACTCGGCACAAGTCGTTCCCCAGAGCCGGTTTGAAGTAGCCCGGTTTGCAAGCTGGAAGAAAAAGACAGGATAAAGATTTAGAAGATGTTGGCCAGGGTAAAATCAGACTTGCACACTCACACACAGTCAAACCTGAACTAAGCAAGGACTAAAGTGTTAAATTATTTTATTTGGTAGATTATTATTACTTGTTGTAAATAGATGATCATTTTAAAACAAGGACAATATTGTGAAGAAAAGGTAAAAAGACTATGTTGACACAAACCGGAATCTAAATGCACCACACTTTTTTTTTATCTCAAGAAACACATTTTTATAACTCTGTCAACAGAAATTTAACAACATAAGTTTGAGCTGGTGTATTTTTATTGTAAAAAGCTAAATTAGAGAAGTGTAGGCCCAGCATAGAACGTGGTTGCTAGGCAATTTTCTACTGTAATGTCATAATTTACAATCAGGAAGTACAGCTTTTACCAAAAAATTGCTAAAGTTAGTAAATATACAGCTACCGGTAATTATTTTATGGCATTTTTCTTCTGTTATGAATTCATTTTCACATACTAACCTAAAAGTGCAACTTTTTGACCAAAAATTAATATAACTTGAATGAAATCAAGAATAAAATCATTGATTGAGTTTTGGTCTTGAGAAAGGCTTCCTTTTGTTTGTTTCCATGAAAAAGCTGCTTCTTTAGCTGTATTTTTCCACATTAAGGCATAAAACATATTTGTCTCCACTAAGAATGTCCCAAAGTATGGTTTTACCTTTCTATTTCTACTAGATTGTGTCTTTGACTTTTCAAATAGACAAAATAGAATTATTGAAAATGTATGAATTTACCTTTTAGATATTTCATGGCAAAATTCAGAGTAATTAATGTGAAAAACCATATGGCCCCATGACGTAAGCACAATCTCTATGAGTACAAATGCAACGCTGGGAGTACCCGTTGAAACAGCAGTAGTTGCAAAAGCAGTGGTGGCCAGGTGACCACAGTGTAACAAAAGATTATCCCTTAAATCTCCTGGTGACAAGTGTGAAAGAGACAAATACCGGAAAAGTGACTCCTCTGAAGACTCACACTAAATTCTGTCTGATCCAAGGCCGTTCCACCTGACAGGAAGCTCTTGTTTTAAGGCGTCTATGATCACAGGGTCTTTGTATGCGGAGGAATGAGAGGGATTTCCCTGACAATCTGCCTGCACTTGCCTGTCCGGCCCAGAGGCTTAATCTTAAAGGTTTGCCCGAGTCGACCGGATAGCCCCAAATCCACCAGGTGAACCGATAACTCTGCTTTGAAAGATAATATTTGTGTTTGCGCGAAAGGAAGGGAAGTGGCACCTTGGATGTGATTCTGGCGAAGGTTTCGGAAAACTGATAAAACTAGAGGCTTTCCAGGGCAACGCGGGTTAATGAACATGTACGAAAGCTGAAGACCGGACAGAAAACTATGTTGTAGATCCAAGCTAGCCCGATGTTTCCTCTGTATCTTCCTTCCTCCCTTTCCCCTTTGACATCAGCTGCACATTACCATCTCCCAAGGCCAAAAGTTAAAAGACTAAAGCATCAGGAAGCAAAAGAAAATGACGATAGGAATTTTTCTTCGTGTTTCAATGGAAATGTACTGCAAGAGAGCTCTGCGATGTATTGTTAGCTTAGCCTCCCTCGGAAAAATAAATTAGGAAGCTTCTGTGTTTGCAACATTTGTAAAGTAAACACATTTTGGTTACACTGGTTTCTGAACAAGTTTCTTTACAATTTACTGCTGCAAAATATGAATGAATGTGAAATTTAATGCTAAATCAAACCTTTAGCAACTCAACTTTGGGCAATATGATTGGCTGAACTGAAAATTGAATTGAATGCAAACTGCACATTCTGCCATTTTCGTAGTACTTGGGCTGTATACCTTCACTATGGCAATTAATCGGTCGACAATGAATTTGAAGCAATGTTGGCACTAATTGGCTTTTTCACTACTTCTATACTTTTTCATATAAATAGTTACTGTTTTCTTGAACTCGAGTTGCAGATTTATGAAATGCGTTAGATCTAATATACAATCAGATCAGAAAAAATTTAATAGTTTTGCAATTTTGTCATGCTGTCCACTTGGCAGGCTTCCTTTGGTCAACTAAATTAATTTGTTGAAATACCAACATTTCTTACCCAAAACAACAAAATCTGCTATTCTGAAACTCATGCAATTCTTTGATTAATTTGATGGTCCATGTCAAAAACATGGTCATGTTTTTGTCAAGGCTTCTGGTTAAAATGTGAACTTTGAACTGAGTCGTATGACATTCCAATCAGACATTTTTCCCAAACCGTTCAGCTCAACTTGTTCAATAAAGCCTGGCTCTTACATAAAAATTCCCAGGTCTCTGCTTTCAGGCCGCCATCTCTCCGGGGAGTAACCTTTCCATGTGGCCCCTTTGCTGGTGGCCCTAGAATACGAGTTTTGGATCTTGTGGCGCTCGAGTTACGTCTTCACCACAAAGGCAGCGGAGACCTTTGCTCTCCAAATAATTCTGGAGCGGTGGAGAAGGAGCAGGTTGGATGTGGATGAGAAGAAAGATGAATAGAAGGAGACTTGGGGGAGGAAAAAGGGGGGCTGGGGGACGCTCTCTCTGGGGAGCCACTGGGGCGGGATGGGGGTGGAGGTGGAGGAGAGGCGCAGGTCTTTTCGCATAAGAAAAGGAGGCCCGCTTTTTATTTCAAGTCGGTCTGAGGCAGCAGCAGGACTTCTGTCACGAACCAAAGGAGATCCAAAGTCTTTTCATGTATTGTTGACTAGATTGGACTGAGTGGTGCCATAAATGTGTTGCACTATTCATGACTCCCAATGGCGGCATGTGTGCACTGATGAACAAATATAAACATGATGAAGAAGAAAACTGAATGCCTGCGCTGTAGAGTTTTGCAAGTTAGGAAAAACACGCAATTAAAATGTTTTGGCAGATTGCATATACACTTTGAACATTAGCTGTTCAAGTATGTTCAAAACCATGACAAAATCACACATTAACAAAGATAAAAGGATAAAACAGGGCTTGGTTGGGATTAGGGTTGTCAAAAATCACTACTTTAACGTCTAAAAAATATAATATATCAGAATTTGCATCAAGATCTTCATAAATCAAGTTAGAAATTTTGCAATCTAAAGATACTGTGAATTTTATTAGTTGTCTATTGTGAAAGGTAATTGCACAACATTATGTCAATTCATTTGCTTTGCAGCTTTGGATGAAGAGTAAAAAAAATACTGTTGCCATGGAAATCTGCCAAAGTGTGCCAAAAAAGAACCTAATAAACAGTATCTAGCAGTCTATAATGTCAGAATAGACTTGATAATAACTGTACCTTAGCTAGCCTTAACAAACCCTTAATAAAGCAAAGGTAAACACTTAATTTATCATGAACAAACGGCATTTTAATGAATGAAAATGTTTAATAAGGCTTAGTTACATCTTAATTTCCCCAAACCTTACCCTTCAACCCATAAATCCTAACCTTTACTTTCAAATAAGTATACTAAGCCTTAGTAAACGTTTTTGAGCATTTGTTCATGAATAATTAAGTTTATGAAGTTTATTTTCATTCTTTTTAAGGCTTTACTAAGGCTAAGTAAGGTGTAGTTAATATAAAATTCTACTGATGTTTGCATATCAGTGTCATTACAATTATACTTCGCTATAATTTCAACTCTTTGACGTCACAATGAGACTAAATGTTCTTTTTAGTGACACTACAGTGTAATTTTTAAGACGGCATAACAGTACTTTGTTTATGTTTTCCAATAAAACTTCAAATACTTTAAAAACTGTTCAGGAATGTTGAAAAAAAACGCCTATTCTTTACCGACACTTGCTCAAACGAGTATCTAGTGTCGACTCTTTTGACAACCTCAGTGCGTTTTACCCTTCTTCAACACTGAGGCGAGCTTTAATTCAATCAACTTACTCACTTGTTGCACCAAAATAGTGTCCTTTTCTTTCTCCCTCAAACCCCCATTGACAACGGGACACACGAGAAAAGGACTTCAGTTCCGCACCGATGCATCTGTTAATTGAATCTGTTTGCAGCTTTGTCCCGTCCTATTGTTCTAACGAGTGGGAACACGGATTAGGGAGCCGGTTGCGTGTGTTAACCACCGGATGAAAGAGCAGGGGAGATCTGAACCGGGGCATGTCATTGGATAACAGCTGTCCTGTTGCTCTACTAATCCTCTTGACTAAATTACACTCCACACCTAACTAAGCAGCCACGAACCTAACCATGTACGCCAACTGTCGCTCTGTGGTCCTCTCTCCCCCCCTCTCCCTCTCCTTTGCCCTCCCTTAAAAGCACTGTCCATGTCATCTATATGAACACAACCTGCTTATTTGTGTCAGTCAGCATTCCTCCTCAACACACTCACTTCCTTTTCCCACAACAGATGCAGACTTTTCAGGGGAGTCCAAGCGCAGTCTCGGGCCTCTCATATGTCACACTTTTGCCTTGTAAATGTGAAACTGGAATGAGGTAGGCTTACAAGCAGCAAGGACAAAACAAGTTTTTTTCCGTTTCTGTTCAGACCAGAGTAGGACCATTTGCTAGACTTGGGTTACAGCGATCATAAAACACTCCCTTTTAAAACTCCTGTCATTTCTCGTAAATGGGCAAAGGTATCTGCGTTTCTTATTCAACCAGCTGTGACTCAACGCTTAAAAACTCAAAGTATGGGGGGAAAGTAGGCATTATTTAATACGATTTTGAGAAATATATAGAATGACAGCGGAAATATTTACTTAATAATTACAAACTGATTGTGTCGCTTCAAAAATGTGATTGTTTTTTAAGTAAGTCTGTAAAATCATTCAATTTCTATTTTTTTCTTAATGGCAATTATTAAAAGTTTGTATTGTTTATGTTAAGAAAACAAATATTAAAACTGTCTAAATGGCTTATCTAAATAGGTCTGGACAATTTAAAAAAGTCTCAAGAGAATGTTGCCAGATATTCAGAGAGCAACAAGCAATCAAGCTTTGGATAAAGTCCAAAACAAAAAAGCTATTCAAAAGAAATCATTAAAACAAGCATATAGTTGAATATTGTGTTGCTGCTAACTTTGATAATGACATATAACTGTTTAAAGACTATATTTTAGAATTTCTGGGGCTTTTGTAGTTTAATTGACCTGACAAAAGACTAAATATCATCTTTTAGCAAGTCGAAACTACTCAAAATTAGAAAATGCTTTCCAAAAACGTAAACCCAAAGTGGCTATAAAGAAGCAGTTTTGGCAACCGTGGTCCTAACTTGTAAATAATCCCAAATGTGTGTGGGTCTGTTGGCTTATTAACATGATACAGAGTAAAAGTGTGGATTCTGTCACTGCAGCTGCATTTGCCTAAATAGAAACAAAAGGCCAATAGAGAAAAAGGAAGCGGTCCATTATCACTGTATTAATGAAACAAATGTGGAAGTCGCCGACGAGGCCATTTCAAATCTTTGGAGGTGATTTAGCATTTAGTTCTGTGTCGTTTTGAGATGTTGCATTACCAATGTTTAGGTTAGAAGTTATTTGTTTCATGTATCAAACTTAAAATGTTAAAATGTTTGAGACCAAATCTTGACAAGAAATTTTGTTTTGTTAAATTACATATTGAAAGTGCAATGTGTAACTTTCTGGCCAAAAAAACTTGAATAAAACCATGTTTTGTCGTTTAATTGTCTTTGTTACATTAAATAAAATAATAAAAATCATAATTTTTACTTTGAACAGACTTGCATTGACTATTATTTGTCCTGCAGGAGCACCTATTTATTTTTGTTTCCATAGAAAAGCTGCTCCTTTAGATGACCATTTGTTATCACCTGCTGTTGCTTCCTGAATCACTTTCTATTTTGTCAAATTATATTAAAAGGAAACTTTTTAAGGAATTTTTAACTAATGTCAAAGAAAATTTCAAATGGCTCTGTGCACGGAACTTCAGTTGGCTTTTTTTTGGCTTTTTTTTAATGTTCAAAATAGCCAACTTTTGTACATACAAGCATTTCCTGTTCAATTCATTTCTATGAGGTTTTCACTACACCTGCTTAAAACGGTAAATACTCAGAAGATCAGACAATGACAGTGAGTTGAGGTGAATATTACAGAAAACATGTTAAAGACTTTACAAATCAGAAAAATAATTCACCACAGGACACTTGTGTGTTTAAAAAGAGACGTGTTTGTGTCTAAATGCTAACGCTAACAGGAAATGCTTGTATGTACAGAAGTTAGCTATTTTGAACAAAAACAAGCCAACTGAAGAAGCTGATTTGTGTTTTGGTGCCTTGACCAACAAAAGAAAGCGCAATTAAACAAACTTTAAATCATAACTGTGGAAATTAATAGATGTTTTGTCAAAATATATTAATATTAAACATTTTGGAGTACAATTTGTAGCTGCTTTTTGAAATTTCGTGTTTTCATGCCTTGATTTGCCATTTTACAAAGTGGTTTCTAATGTTACTGAAAATCCAAGAATGTGGACATTATTTAACGTTTTAACTTTTGAAATCGTAAAATCTTAACTTGTTTGATAAATTTACAACTCTAGCTTCCATAAGTAACACAAAGGACCGTTTCAGGTAACCCTTCGCCCCGAGCGGACTTTGAAAAGTGTACTCTGTCATTAACTCCAAATGAGTGATTGATCTCCTCCTTTTTCCGAGCGGACAAACTGTGTGAATTCCAGGGAGCTTTGCCAGCCAAGGTGACTCGGACCATCATAAACCGCAGCTCTGACTGAGTCGACCTCGGAGGGGGCGTGCCCTTCACCTCCCTGTAATCTGCGGTCTGCGTCTCCGTGGAAACGGGCCAAACAAATAGTTTTGAGCAGACGACACACACACGGCACAGGTAGTTCTCCAGTCACACACACAACGTGCACTGTAAAAAATGCAGCAGGAATGACTCACTAAAGTTTTGAGTGAAGTTTAGATAAATTTATTAGGCACTGATTAGTTTATTAGTTTGACTGATTTTAAGATGACTTTAGTTGTTTCTAGAGCTGGGCAATATATCGAATTTCAGATATTATCGTGAATTTCAGATTTTTGTAAATGTGGTTTTAAAGATATGCAAAATGGAATATCAAGTATATTGTGTGGTTAAAAAGAAGCTTCAAAAAGAACTGTTTACAAAAAAAAAAAGTATTGTATTGTAAACTTTCAAATACTATAGAAAACCAATATATAAAATTTAATAATTTTGAACCATATTAAATTTTTAATTTTTTAATTTTGTTACATTTCGTCTGTCTGAATAGATTGTTTCTTAGATTCCTTTTTGATAATAAAGCCTTAACTAATAATATTAAAGATATGGTTGGACTGATTATCGTAATCGAGAAATGCCAAAAAATGATCGAGATATCTATTTTTGTCAATAACGTCCAGCCCTAGTTGTTCAAAACCACAATCATCTGTGTAAGATTTATATACTTTAGGTTCAATACATTTGTCTTGCTAGAATAGTTACATTTATTATAGGTACAATTATTGTTTTAACTTGTTTTAAAAAGCCCTACTTGTTTCAGTCAATCTCAGTCATTCTATTACATTTGTTCAATAGATTTATTCATGTGTACTTTGTCAAACAGCCTGTATTTCTTAATCTTTACTTAAATAAACGTCTTCTACTAGGTTAATACAATTTTCTTCTGATAACCTGATGAGCTGACTGATTATCTTGGTCAGTTAGCTTTACTTGTACTTTTGCAAACATTCATTGACTTGTTTAAATACATGCATCTTCCTAAAAAACAAAATTAGAAGCTCTTAAGATTATATTTGTGTTTAGGTTTTGACCAGTTTTGAAATAAGTTACAAACTCTTTTTACAACTATAATAAGCTGCCAATCAAGTACAAAGGTTTAGTTAAATCAAAAATCTATTTCATTAGGAACCAATTTAACTTGAATTAACAACATACACACAATTTATTATAAAAACTTAGTCATATAGAAAGAAAAATATGAAGGTAACTAAGCTTAAGCAATTTCAAGGTTTTATTTTTGTAGTGTCTTCGTGGTCAATCAGTAATGTGTGGGTGACGCCAGGGTGAAGGAATGCCTTTCAGAAATCCCCGCTGAGTGCCCTCCCTCCCAGCTCCTTCCTCTCTTTCCTCCCACATTTCCTACAGACACTCGAACGCACCACACCCCGACAGTGCCAAAGAAAAGGACAAACTTCCACAAAAACAGTAGGAACCGGAGCAGTGCACAAACCGCAGATGATTGAGCTGCTGCTGCTGCTGGCATTTTCAATTCCACTGAAAGTCGTCTCTGGGCCACATTCCTGGAGTTTCTGCATATGTATAAATCTTTTTTCAGTTTTGCCCATTACGTGAATAGACACATTTTTGGGATTTCTTTGGAGAGTACAGCTAAAAAAAATACGACTCTGTGTGTGTACCAAAAATACCACAAAGTTTATATGAACTAGTTTTGCTATGACAGTAAAATTTACACTTGGTATTTTATTAAGCTTATTACATTTATGAAAAGTGTAATAAGCCTTAATAAAGCATGATCAAAGTCTTGATTCAGGCTTAATAACTACAAAGTTTGAGTTAAGGTGGAAGTAGTACATTAAGTTGTACTTTCTGGAGGTAACCGGAAGATAAAATCATTCTTTTGAACATTTTGATTAGGAAAAAGTTAGTTTTATGCCACAATAAAAATATAAAGGAGCTGCTTTTCCTTTGAAACATACAGCAGGGTTAACTTTGCAGCCAAGCAAACCTGCTCATGGTAAAATTACACATTTTTTTTTTATTTAGTGTCACAAAGACATCTAAACTAGAAAAACATGCTTGTATTTGCTTGTAAAGTAACACGCTGTACTTTTCTTGTATCGATGTAAATGATATAATATCAAAATGGTTCATCATGAAAAGCCTTTACTCATGCTTTAGTAAGTAAGTCGTGAATAGGTTGTTATAATGTTTTACTGACAAAGCTACACCTACAGTACAATACAAATGTACAGTATTTTTAAATAAAAGCAAAAAATCAATATGTTAAAGTATCTAACATATTATCTTGATTTGAGCAGTTTTGACTTGCAAGTAAAACTATCTAACAATGATTAAGCAACGTATTCATTAATTTCAAATATAATACATCTTGATCCATTGGTGGACATGTTTACTAGAAACATAAATTATGACCAAACTTTCTTGTCGACTTATAATGTATAGATCCAGTCTAATATATTAAAAATATTATCAGGAAAGATAAAATATTGTCTTATTTCTGTAATTTCCTTCAGCATTAGTTAGTATCCTGGCATAGATTTGTCTGACTCGTGTTCCTATTGTAACTGAACAACCGACGTCCATCGGGTTAATGTTTATAATCATAGAAACGTACGTTTTTTACTCAAAAATTCAAGTTGAATTGAATTCTTTGCAGCTGCCGTTTGATTGGCTAAAACATCCACCTATTATAAATACTGTTAACGGAAAGATAAAATATTGTCTTCTCATATTCATAGTATCACAGGTATAAGATTTTTTGCAACCTCACTGTTCATAATCACAGTAACTGAAGAAGATAATGACTAACTCAAATGACTCAAGATGATTTAAAGTCATTTTATCTGTTGTTTGATTGGTTAAAGCTTCATAGTAGACCGCCCAACCCAAATCACTCCAATTATAATCCAACAATACTAACAGATTAAGCCTGGATTAAATCGTGTAACCCTGTTTTGCCGCCACGATGTTTCATAACTTTAATGATTTGCAATTAAAAGATCAAACCCTGCATGATTACTCAAGCTTACTCCATAATATAACTTGGCAGCTTTTAAATGAACTGTCAAATAGTGGCATGGTTTTGACCAAATAACCAGAACAAATTCGAAGCTAAAAATAAATGAGCTATTGTGTGTTCTGTGCGGTAGCTGTCCTCAGGCTACAAACCTGTATTGTTAGCTTAGCCACAGCCCAGCCCCATTCCTAAAGCCTGAGAAAAAACACCGGAAAGAATGAACGCTTAAGCAACAGGTAAAAGAGACGCAGCGGCTATGACTGTACCAACTGTAGCTTCGGTTATTATATGGCAACAATCTAGTGTCTCCCGCAATACAAAACAAACAGGTCCCGTTTCCTCCCTGACTCATACTTAATAATGTAATATATAACGTGACCCATTTCAAATAAGATATCATGTGTTGCCGTGACATTTAGAGCGACATTTTCTCACGTTAAGCTGGCAGTTTGGAGAAAGAAAGCTGAGTTTAGTTGGAAAGAAACTTAAGAAGCATCAGTAAGTTTAAACCAAAATTATTCATATCCTGCCTCTGGACAATGACCCAACCCTGAATCATCCAAATTGTGGAAAGAGCAGATAAGACTGGAGTAATGTAATAACAGTGAGGCCCAAGAAAAGCAAAGTAAAGTTCGAACATGAGAACATATGGAAAGAGAATGTAAGGAAAGCATTTATGAGGAGAAGGTAACTCAGTTTGGACAAGGAACTTATGGTTTAAATATTGATGTTTTTTTTAAAGGGGCAATGTGTAATTTGAATCTGAAACTAAACATACAACTGTCCGCTTTTTTAAGTTATCTTTAAACATAAATTTTGCATTTACTGAGGTTTTATTGCCAATATCTTTCATCTGTAATTATAATATCTTGTGGAAATGCATTTTGACATTAAGGGATGCAAAAGACAGGACTTGCACTTATTATCAGAGGTAGTCCAAAGTACTGAAGTTCACTACTTAAGTAAAAGTACAGTTACTTGTCTGAAAAATGACTCTGATAAAAGTAAAAGTTCTGCTAAAGCATTGTTCACTTAAGTCAAAGTGCAAAAGTAAAACATTGCAAATGTACTTAAGAAAATTAGGTGCATCATATTAGAAAATAGATTTATAGTAAGATTTGTTCTAAAATGGTATTTAATCATATGACAACTGTTAGATATTTTAATATTTTGGACATTTTTTTAAATGTTTAACTGGAAAAAAGTCCCGAAATGCGACATCACAGCAGGTCTGCACGAGTTTTAAGAGAAAAAAACTGTATGTGAAGTTAAAAGTAACTATAACCTGTTTTTAAATTATAGGGAGTTGCAAGTACAGGTATTTCTTGAAAAATGTAAGAAGTAAAAGTAAAAAGTCACCAGATTTTTTATTACTTGAGTAAAAATACTTTGTTACTTGTCATCTCTGTTATGATCTGAAATCGTATCTCATTTTAGACAAGCAATCTTGAGTTTTTTGAAAGGTGTAATGTGTAAAGTAATGTGTTTGTGTCCATTAAGATTTACAAGTTTAAAGTCACACTGCATAAAACAGTCCAAGCTATGCAATCGCTGGTTGGTGGATCCAGAATGTTACTTAGTGAAGTTCCAATACAAGAAAGAAAAATAAGTTATTAGTCACTTATTGACAAAAGTGTTTTTGAGCAACGATGCTTAAAGTGTAAAAGAATAGAGCTTGTTTTTTTTTTACTATAGGTGCAACTTTTTTCTAGAAGGATGGCCAACCAGCTGCTTATTTTTTGCCTAAAATGTTTTTAAAAAGCATTAAACTTATCTATCTTTAGTTAGTGGTAGCTTAAATGCCAACTTCCAGTCCCAAAGGAGAGAAGTTTAATGCTACACTGTAAAATATCCCAGACTAAGCAACTACTGGCTGGTGAACCTTCCACCAAAAAGTGTCTTCTTCACCACATCTAAGCATCTCTGAGCACTTAATATAGCCATTTAGTCTCAGTACATGCCTTCGCTCATGATTACAGGTTCCATTCACTCACATGGAAACATCTTATAATTGCAAGTGATGCTGCTTACCTTGGCACGAGTCCCCGGTCGTCTCGTAGCCCGGGAGACACTGGCACTGGCCCACCGGCACCACCCACTCGCCCTCCGTGGTGCAGTAGATCTTCGGGGTGGCTGTACTGACGGCGTTCTCCACACACGAGCCTTCCACTTCCTCAGCGAGTCGGCGACCGTCTCCGGGAACAGGGCCAAGCTTTGCACCGTGGAGGGGCACGTTTTGTAGTAGACCCGGACGGAAAGCAGCGCCACGCATGCGCCCATGTCTTGAAAAGCTAGATAAAAGCCTTTTCTCGACAGCGGGCCTACAGTTCTCGTTTCTGTATTTACTTTAAGGACGCGCCCTCTCGTGATCTCATCCGGCGCGATCGTGGCCACTTTCCTGAACTGTCCTTTGCGGAAATTTGTCCCTACATCAGCATCGGCTTCGGAAATAAACAGATTGAAGGTTTCTTTACAGGAGACAGAAGCTCCTCCGAATGTATTGCAGTCCCGCACGACAAATTTAAGCTCTACCGACACTTTTTTGTACCGGATCGCCTCTGGATGAAAGTAGTGCGCAGCCAATTGTCCTGTTCGGTTGAGTCAATATTGCAAACGCTGTAGGTGTAGAGAAGTGAGCCGTTGACAACTGTTTGAACAATTTCCCACTGTGAAGAGAGAAAAAAAAGCAGGAAAAATAAATGATTAGTTCAAGTTCAAAAGTCAATGACAGGACTTTATAATTGCAGGCCTTAAAATGCTTTGTTCTTTCCAAACCAGACTTGTAACCACAGTGGAGTCCTATAACATGCTGAGTTAGTGGTCTACAGCAGAGCCCTTCAACATGGGGTACGTGGGGTAATTTCCTGTGGTTTTTAATGTCTAGACTTTAACTTTTAATCTCTGATCTTAAGATAATATATAAATTTATCAATTGAAGTACTAGTTCTGGTTTAATCCTGATCTAAAGATTTGATAAGTCAAAATTTGATCTGAAGTTTTATCATTTAGATCTCTAGAATATATTACGTTCTCATAAATCTGATTTGCCTTATGGATTTTAAGTAAGCTTAGTCATCATTTAATCCAGGTTTATTGTACTCAACTTGTATGACCAGTTCAGAAAGGCAGCACAATGTAGCACAAAAGCATTGATGTCACGATTAAATACATGGTAATTATATATAGATCCTCTATTAACAGTCAGAAATTAACAGTTTTTGAAAGGAATATAGTAAAAAGTGTTCAAAGTTTTTCAATTATGTGTGAGATTTCAATTAGTAATGAACTAATAAAAAATAATGCTGATGTCTTATAGGAATCCTCTTTTAAATTCCCATAGGGATTGGAAAAATTCAAATATTGTGGAGCGCTAACCAGTTATGTTCAAAATCTGATTCATAAAGCAGTTCTTTTCAGTCAAAAAATTGTAGGCTATTCCTTGCCATTTATTTATTTATTTATTTATTTATGGGAATTTATAATGGGAATCTGTACTTCCAGAACAAAGGGGTGGGCAATCACTGTTGAGCTCCATAACCTGGATGACTTTTGACTATAAAAAAGTTTATTAAAACATTGTAATAAGGTTATTCCAGTGCCTAAAAGCTATACAGCATCTCACAATAATCTAACAATAACGTTCAGCCCTATAATTCAGTCTGTTTAGCTTTGGTGTTACATACACGGAAACCAAATACATTATGAGGCGGTGATTCCTGATTCTTTAGGGGAAACTGACTTGGCATTTTCCCCACATTAAAACAATCCCTTGGACATGTGCTGCCGTGTCTTCGTGTGTGGTTGAGTTTCCACTGACACACAAAGGCCAAATGTGCGTGAGGCAGACGCAAATCCAGCTAACGCTAAAACCGCAGCGAGTCAGCTAACACTTAGGGTTGTTAAATGGGGTTTATAAGCAGACAGCAAAGGCACAGAGGAGCAACGGGGCCGCAATTAAGACCGTTTAAGGAGAGGGAAGCAGTGACGAGGAGCAAGATTAAAAACCTCCACTTTACACCTCACATGTCAGCACTCACAGCCGCTGGGAAAGATTACGGTAACTTTACAGCAAGTTTGGTTTTCCTAATGTTTTATTGTAGTTTGAGTGGATAGATCAGTTACCTAGCAACCAAAGAAAACCAGCTAAATATTCACAAAAATAAAACTACAAAAGCAGCTTGGACTTTTTTAACTAAACAGTATTATTAATCTGAAGTTTAATAATGTTATTTGCCAAGATTTTCATTTTTTATTTTTATATAAGAGCAAAAATGAAAAGATTTTATTGTTTTAGTTCCTATGATTCACATAAAATGGCATGTAGATAATTTTTAAGACCAAAATGTTGTAGAAAAGTAAAGAAACTTGATCAATTTCACCAAAGAGTTGGTTCTTTACTGTCCAGTATACATATAACTTAGTTGTTATAGTGTAAATAAAAGATAAAACAATATAAATTTGTCTCATGATGAGGAAATTTCAGTATTGCAGCACAAAGTTCAAAAAAAACAACTAAATATTCACAGAACTAAAACTAAAAGCAACTTGTCATTGGACTTTCATCACTTGATTAACAATATTATTTAACTGAAGTTTAATAATGGTAATTGGCCTCGATTTTCATTTTTTATTTTATTTAAGAAGCAAAATTAAATGATTTGCTTGTTTTAATTCCTATGATATGTCAAGTAGATGATTTTTAAGACAAAAATGTTGTAGAAAAGTAAAGAAGACATGATGAATTTTATAAATGGGTTGGCCCTTTACTGTCCAGTATACAAAAAACTAGTAGGTATAACGTAAAAGAAGATAAAGGGACATAAATTTGTCTCGTAGTGAGGAAATTCCAGTGTTGTAGCACAAAGTTCAAGAACAGCAGGAGAACAGATGTATGTAATCCAATTTTAAGCCACAAAACTTACTTAAATCTAACCAATCTACCTCAAATATTAGAAAAACCTTGAGTAACCAAAGAAAACACAAAATATAAGAGATTTAGAGACTGTATAAACTGACATGGAAGTCTTCAGATCTTTGGGACTGAACCATAACTGCCGCTTACACAGTGGAAGTGGCCATGTCCTGTTACTTATTTTAGCCGAAAGCCACTGAACTATAGATAGAGGGATGTTTGACAGGAAATTTACTGTACTTCTTTAGACATCCGAATTAAGGGGGCGATCGCAATTCACACAGAAAGACAATAGTTTAAATAGAAACCAAAATAATCCGCTGGCATTTACTGCATCCGCTCTCTGCAATTGTAAATCTACACTTCGGCTTGAACTGTGACACTTTAATGGCATTTATAATTACTTTATGAAAGGCTTGGGTTATAACAAGACTTGCTCAGCCCAGCCAAACCTCATAGCTGCCATTCATTCCTTCTCACCCAGTTTCAATGGCGCGCTGCTGCATTGTTTGTAACCAAGCCGAATTTCTCCCAAACAAGTATGCGCTGCTCCTGAGTCTTGGCCGCTGCTTCCGTCTTTGAAAAGTAGCCTTAACCTGAACTCTTAAAAATGCCTGTAGAGGTATAAATACTCACTCCGTTCTCAAATGGCAACGTCAGCCATCCCAGCTCTCCTCCTGAAGCCCTCATATCCAGCAATACCTCTGAAATGACAACACAGAACAAACATGTGATAAGCACGAATAAACGACAAGGTCAGACGGGTTTTCTCACGAATCCTTTTGAACTTTGGCGAGTTAAAGAAATGTTTAATGTCACACAAATAATTCAGTGCATTCCTATAATGTTTTATTGAGAAGAATACACATTTGTTTCAGTATTGGAATAGCTTTCTCCACTAAATAAAGTTGAAACATGATGACTGAATGAGAATAGACATAGATTTTAGAACTGGAATGACATTCTACATCATTCTACAGTATTTCTAAGGAAAGACAGTCATTGGTTATCATTTTTGACATTTAAATTTAATAATGCCACTTTCTTTGTTCTCTTTATACTTGATTAAAACTTAGTGAGTGTTATATTTTAATAGATAGATTCGTTTGATCACGTCTTTGGTGAGTTAAAGAAATGTTTCATTTTTTTCAAATGTCACACAAAACAATTGAGTGATTTCTATAGTGTTTAATGATGATAGCAGACTTGCAATATCCACCAAAAAAGATGATGACTGAAGGCATCATGAAAGAGAATATTAACAAATAACGTGTATTTTAAGAAAAGTCAAACATTCTTTATTGATATTTAACATTATGATTTAATATTGCCACTTACTTTGTTATAAGAATGTGTTTTTATGCTTCTATTTCTGTAGTTAATGAATAAACTGCATGTAAAATATTTTAATACTTAATAATTGTAGCCTAAATGAAAGTTATAAAAGAAAATAGACAAAAGCAGCATCCCAAGTATTCATTTCCTTCGTGTAAGCAAGTGTCACTCACAAGTAGACTTACAACTATAAAAGTCATTCTTTGTTCTCGTACGCGTTTAAGCCACATATAATTGCAGATAAACATGCCCACAATTAAATAATCCTGGGTGATCCCGGAGGGCAGGTGCTTTATGGGGGGCACATGCCAGCCTTTGACGGACTAATCAAGCATGTCAGGCGCATTCAGGACTTCATTCACCGTGTCCTCCAACCCGAGGGATACAGCAACAATCATCGCGTGGGCGTTTAAAATTACCGTGACCAGGAAAGTACATGAGCCGCCATCACCGCCCTTTGGATCAAGAAAGTCTCAGATATATCCGGGGTATAAAGGAAAGAAGAGAAAGGGGAGAATGGAGACGCACAGGTGGAGATTTTCACGCGTAAAACTGACACTTAACAAGAAAGAAAGCTGAAATATCGTCTCAGAGCAATAAAAATGTGTCTTTAAAAAGCTTAATTTTAAATAACACAGATATATCGGGTAAATGACAAAGAATAGACATGAAACAAAAGACTTTTAGACAAGAAAAAAAAGTTACACTGGTTCTAAATTCTTTCGCGTCTCGTGCGTAAAGATCCTACGTAAGACAAGAGAAGAAAAAAAAGCCACGAGGACAGGTTTACTTACGTTCTTTGGATTGGAAACTTGACAAAACTTGCAGAAGCATACAAGCAAAAATAGTTAACGCCGCGGAGCTCCATCTTCCACAGTTTTCGGGGGCAAACGTCGTGCCCGGGTCCTGGCTATAATCCAAAATGTGCGCTTAGCTCCGCCAGCCTTCTTCCCTCTTTGCCAAATAGTTGAACTCTGTCGGCTGAGCGAGTGTGGGCTGCAGTCCCATTCAGAAACAGTGGCGTCATAGCCCCGCCCCCACATGTCTGAGGAATGCGGAAAGGCTCCAAGTTTGGAAGAAAGGGGGCGGGGCCAAGTCCGGACGACCGCACCTGTTCCATTGACAAAAGGATGGAGACAACTGGGCTGTTTAAATAGGTATAACAATGTAATGAATACAGGCGATGATGAAATAAAATATGAGATTATTAAGTAAAATGTATGAATCAAATATAAAAGGTTAGGTAATAAAATATAGCAAAATAAAAAAAAAAACTGCAAAAATAAAATACAAAAAGCAAAAAATTAAGGCTAATTCTTTCATGATGGAAAGGCAAACAGGGGGGAAAAAATGAATAAATGACTTTTAAAAAAACATATCTAATACAAGACTGTTCACAATAAGACATAACATGATTTAAGTAACTGTGTCAAAATAATTCACATTGAAATAAATCAACTTACTAAATAAATGCATTTGAGCCAGATTTTCAGAGAGCAACAAACGACTCAGCCTTTGAAAAAAAAAAAAAACCAGACCTCAGTCAAAATAATCAATTAATTAAACATTATGCGTCACAGCAAAACAAAGGCTAATGATTTTGATATTTTAAATAGTGTTTGATCATTAAAAAAGACTGTAAAACATGAAAATATTATAAAAGTCAATATTTCTATCATTAGCAGGTACATTTTCATAATTGAAACTGAAAAAAGTAAAGTATGTAAAAATATACAACATATACCAGCGAATACCACCCACGCACAGACTCAGAAACACTTAATTGCCGTTGCGGAGCAACACAAAGCAATGAATAATAATTGTAACATATAAATCATGATAAAGGGTGTGCATAAAATTAGCTGTTGGGTTAAATAGATTAGGATAAATCACATTATTTATTGATATATTAAGAAGTAATGAGAGACAATAACTAAACGTGCTCAAATCTGCAAATAATAAATAGAAATTATATTCTTAAATACAATATGTTTAACAATTTGAAACGCTTTTAAGTGACTTCTACACAAATACACTCACTAATAGAGTTCTTATAAATTAGATTAGACCAGTGTAAAGTAATCTGGCAAGCAATGACTGACACAATAGTCTAAATTAAATAATCCAGCCTAAATTGACTCCGATCTGCTTCATTTAGGCTAAAATCTAATTACGTTGCAGCTTTCCGTGTTGTTGGTTAAACTTTTTGTGCATGTCTAATGTCCAAATCCTGCGCTCCTCACCCCTCGCCTTGTCTTTCCCACGACTGGTAAAGGAGGGGTCAAGTGGGGGGGTGTTGTGCAACGAATATATGACTGCTAATGAGACCGTCCCAATGAAGGATCTTTTGCATGTGGCTATGAATATGTCAGCCTCAATGACGAGCAGACAATGGCATCGCCTAGCAACACTTATCTGGAGAATCCCGGAGTCAAATATGGTCTGTGGAGCGGCCGCACTTGGACAGAAGAGCCTCCTCGACATCCAAGCAGGTCCGCCACATCCCCCAAAAGCTTAAATCGTGACCCCACAAACAGTGAACTAAGGCAGGAGACATTGGGCTGTCGGATGGTAGCACGCACATTAATCATACAACGGGACGAGGTGAAGGATGCTGTTGAGGAAATAGATTAACAAGTTAAGTGTGGGTTTTATGGATGGCTCTCTGACCTCGAAATGTCACTGCAGTTTAACAGGTGGCAGATAAATAATAATGAGTTAACATGAGAAATTATCCAGCGTCTTCCAGTGTCTAAAAATGCACTGGAAAAATATATATCCAGCCTTGATAATACTTGGAATCGATTTTTTTTGTTTTTACCCAGATTTGAGTAAATAATTTGCCAACAGGGTAGTAAGATGTTCTTAGCAAATAATTTGGGTCAAAGTTAGAAGCAACGTCTTCAAACAAGATGAAAATAGTTTGAAACAAGGAACATAATCTCAGTTATAAATAAATAGATCTACATTTGTCAACATTTCTGAAATTGAGGTTAACACCCAAGAAATTTATCTTGCATGTTAAATAAATCAACGCATTTAAATTAAATAGGCTGATTTATTCTTATGTTTCAGATTACATAATAGTGCATGCTTTAGTTTTTAGTCGACTAATTCCTTTAAATTCGACGATAAGTTACATAACAAGTACTATGTGCCTAAAATGACAGAATTAACAGATTTTGAGTAGATTTTAAAATAAGACTGTCAAAGGAACAAGCATAAAATATTACCTTTTACTTAAAATATGAAAAATACACATTATTCTAACTTGAACTCAGCAAAAATGCTTCAACACTTGGAATTAAAACACATTTATGTGTTGTATTGGCAAATTGTCATGAAATATTTCCATTTATAATGATAGATAAGATACTACTTAATTCAATTGTTTTTTACTTGTTAGCATTAAAAGTTGTATTTTTAAGTGTATGTTGAACAGCAACAAAAGTAGTGACTTAGCTGAAGGTCTAACTGCTTTTGTGATATAAACACATGTCATGTTCATTTTCTGTATAAACTGTTGTTTTGCTTGATGGGACAAGATTTAGTTCACCAAGAATTTTTTTTGGTCGACCACACCCTCGTACACTGTTAATTTAAGTATTTTCAACATTGCAATGTCAGTGTTGAGATATTTACTGATTTAGAAAATATTACACAAGAATTACAAGACTAACTTCCACCTGTCGATGCAAAGTCTAATCAGTATGATCAGATGAACCAGGGTTAGGTCTAAATCTAGGATTAGATTAGACTAAATCAGAAGTAATCCACCTCCAAACATGGATTAGACCACGACTAATAAGATAAACATAATCAATAATAAAGTTTAATGTTTTTATTTTGCTTGTTTGAAATGCCTCATATCAGTTGCACATAATTTAAAATGTTGATTTAGACAGTATCTTGTAGTAATGATTGAGGGATAAGAATTTTGGTGAGAAAACCGGTTTGAAGACTGGAAAGCAGACAAGGAAACAAACAAACAACAGAAACCATATTGTATATGATTTAAATGTAAAGAGCAGTATTATGGGCATGTCTATATGATTGTCATTATATAGACATAACCACCTGAAAATTTTGAGTCATACATTAATGAAATTTAGCCACAATCAAAATTTAGAAGAAGCATGACTGAAGTGTCAGCTGCTTACTTCTTGATGTTCTTTCTAACAACTAACATTTGAGAATATCTTTGAAGATTATCATAAACCCATTTTTTGTGTTGTAAATTAGCTTTGTGCAGAGAATGTCACTTGGCTGTTTATAATCAAAATAGCTCACTTCTTACTTACGAGCATTTCCTGTTCAGTTCATTTTAATGAGGTTTTCACCACAGTTTAAACAAAAAATACTTGGAAGATCAGACAGTGAACAGTGGTTGTGTGAATGTACAGAAAACATGTTAAAGATATTAACAATCATAAGAATGTTTCATCATAGTTTAAAAAGAGACTGTTATGTCTAATGCTAACGCTAACAGGAAATGCTCATGAGTACAGAAGTTAGCTATTTTGAATCTAAACAAGCCAACTGATTTCCATGCACAGAGCAATACCAGTATATCTGTGAATGTATTTAAAACTTTTAAGCACAAATTCCATTAAATGAATAAATATAAGGAAGCACATTTCACAGTTTCAGACTTTGATATTGAAGATTAGAAAGGTAAAAAATACAGTTGCTATACAAATCAATTAAAATATTCTTATTTAGGTCAAAGTTAGGAATTTTCTGATATTGACTTTCAACACAAAACACTAGCATTTCTTTTTTGGTCTTCTAGTTTTTCAGCATCTAAACTCTTCAGGAAAGTCCAAATAGTGTTCTGTTCTACATTCTCAAATAAGCATATTGTGATTACTAACATATTTTCTTTTTTTTTTTTTAATCATTTTGAAGTCACGCATTTTAATTATTTATACAGAACAACACCAAGGAAAGTGGATTCAATCTGTGCTGCCATAAATCTCCGTCAAAAGGCTAAACCTCTTTGTTATTCGCTTTACGAGCCATATGTAGATTAAGTCGTACTATAAAATGTATTACTTAACAAGCCTTCATCTTATCTCAAAAGCAGTGAGAGAAGAAGCGAAACTGAAATTTGTTGCTAAACATTAGGAACAGTTAACGCCTGGTTTAAAAGACGCCCCTCGCTCCTGACAAAGCGGGCACTTTGTTTTGGAGAGTGTTGCCACTTATCCAGGGGAACTTCCACCTTAAGTACTTTTCTTAATGCTTTGATATTTGTTGGAGTACGACGCTTAGGTGTTATGCCCTCGAGTGTGCCGATTCTGGGACCCGGCAAAGGGTTTCAGTTGTGGACCTCTTCTCCAAAGTGTCAAAGGTCAACACCCTCTCTAACACACAAGTATGCAAATGCTTTCATTACAATACAAGCGCCTCTCTATGCAGCTAACAGCCAGTGCATGTGTCCTTCTATACAACCCCCTCCCTCGCCCAAACCCCTCCCCTCGCCTCTCTCAGGTCTCCAGCCGAGTGGTGACAACACAAAAGTCCTTCTCGCTTGGGGCTGGACTGCATTTTGTGGGTCAGTGCACAGTGCTGAAGCACACCTCTCTCCAAAGTCCCGGGACCCCTCCTCCCCTCACAACGCCCTAATCTCAGCTCAGGACTCACGGTATCAGCACGGAGGAGGTGTTTGTGTCGTGCCCACATCAAATACACCCACAGTTTCCTTCTGTTCACAGTGAGAGGTGATGTCCCGGCGCTTATTAAGAAGTGATGGATTTGAAGTGCCTCAAGCCGACTTGGACAATGGTAAATTCGAAGTAAAGTTTCTGACATAATGTAGTTCTTTAAGGAAAATCTTGCAACTTTTCATCTGGAAATAACTAAAATGTCTAATATCTGCACCTGTTGCATTTTCTTCCCATTTCAACGTCTTGCTTTGATAAATATAGAAAATGTATGTAATTTCAGAAAATATGTTAAGATAAATTTTGACAAAAAGTGGATTTTGTTATATTACGCTTGAAAATAAATAAATTAAATTAAAAAATGAATTAAAAAATAACTGAAACTAAATGAAAGATATACAAAACTAGTAGTATTTATTTATCATTTATTTAAAAAATATTTTTTGGGTGTGTCCAGTTTTGGACCAAATGTGGCCAGTTTAGTTTAGTTTTTATTTGTTTCTGCAGTCACACAGTCAAAAATTAATATGACTTAGCCTACTACAAGACATTTACATTTAAATGACCAAAAAGGTTTAGCTGAAGGTGACACTTTTACACGGATTTGCACAAGAAAAAAAAAAGTATTTTTTTTTTTTACATCAAGAAGCAACAAGATGGAGACACAATGCAAAACATGTACATGCTAAGACAGCTAAGCTTGGGAATTTAAGAATAAATTTACTAGTAATTTCAAGTAATTATTTATACACTTCTGTTACTTAACTTTACAGAACAGTCAAAAGTAACGTCAGTCAGTGTTAATTATATTTTGATTAAACTGTATGTGCTGTTTCTAATTGCTTATAACTGGCTATACCTTCATATTAAACATTTTCTTGAATACTTAAGTAAGACTTACTCCTGTCACTGAGGTACTTTTGCTATCTGTCCTGACCTTGTGTTTATAATATAAACCAGTTCCTCTTAAATTAAATGAAGTTTCTCTGAGTTTGAATCTCTCCTGGAGACAGCACAGAAAGCTTGTGATTATGAGCCTTCTACATTACTATTGCATTTAGGCCATATGCAAATAAAAGCCTTATTTCTACATGAAAACATGATGAAACACTATAAACATTTTCTTACTTTTATGCAGTAAGCTACAAATACTTTTCATTTCAAGTATTCAGACGTTTTCTAAATAAAAGATTTCTTCCTGTTCCGCTGCATTGTCCTGCCTTACTCATTATTAACAGTCCTGCTTACGTTATGGTAATGCAATATTTGGTTGGAGACTTTCTGACTCCAGGACCTGCCCAACTCGACTAACCTTCAGGCCACTCGATAATTCTCAGCAGAGCAGTGGCATTAGATCCTTGAGTTCCTTTACGAGTCTGATTCATAACACACCCAGTTCACACGAGATCTAATTATTGCCCTGCTGTTGCAAGTAATGATTACAATATTTCCCGCTTCATCGGACAGGCTCTGCCAATTTACGTTCTTGATATGACGCCAGCTTACTCGTTGGTGAATGAAAACCACAAATATGCACTATTGTTAAATCAATTCAATCATGTTCACTAACACGCTACTAGGCAATGATGACACATGACAAGTTATTTAACCATAGTAGCTCTTTTGTCTCAAGATGCTAAGTTATTATTCTTTATAAGCAAGATTGTTTTGCCCAAGGACACTACTTGAACTGCGACTGAACCATCAAGAACATTATTCAAACATTGATGTTATCTGCATCTGCGGCACACCAAAGATAGGCTTAAATACATTCACCTTACATTAATCTTTGCATTTTCTTGAATGATTTACAATGTTTGAAGTGCCCTGAGCCAGATCCAACGAAAGCAAAGTCATTACCTTAACCAAATATAAAGACCCAGACACATATATGGGTATGAATATAATATAGTCACTGCAGAAACTGTAAGTCTAGACTTGCTTAAAATGACTTGGAATCAGAATTTGAATCCAAATTAGAGCTGTTTAACTGGATAAGACTTAATTGCTTATGTAAGTAGAATTTAGATGGTTTTAGGGAAATTTGGCCAAAAGAAAGAAAATATATTGCCAATGGGGTAAGAACAGCTTTCTTAATCCAATGGCAAATAATTGGCTTGAAATAAGAAGCAATGTTTTGAAATCAGTTGAAACACATTGAAATAGGAAAATATTTTATGTCTCTGCAATAAATCAAGGTTAAATTAATCAAAATGCTTGAAATTAGGTTCAAATCCTAGAAGCAAGCAGCTTTAACTTAAAATATAATTTGATATAATTTGGTCATGTTTAAATGGGTGGTGAATCTTTTTAACTCAAACTTAAAAGGGCTAAAAAGTAGTTATATACTTCTTGTTGTTCAACATCTTGAAACATGAATCTTTTTTGATTTTGTTCATTTGAGTGGCAAAATTTACAGGGCAAAGTTTGGAAAAATGACTTCCAGATCCTGGGAAGAAGGCTCCACGTACCTATCTTCTTGAGGAATGTTTAGGTGGGGTCTGCTGTGCTGCTGCTGTGGCGTTGTGTGCGGGACACTGGTGAGTGCATTCTCCGAAAACATGCTGAGGCAAGTTCACGTGGAGCAGTAATGCGAGTATGTGGGTCCGTGTGATCGCTGTCGGCCTGGGAAAGAACCTGACAAGAAGACACTCTAGAGGAGACAGAAGAATTATGAGGTGACGTCAGAACTACAAATTCAAAACCAGGTCTTGTCATATTTGTGCTGCATATTAAATAACAGACACTCCCTATAAACAGTCACAAACATCCCCCAAATCAAACTTTATATCCCATGTGCTCAGAGCGAAAACTTTGCACAAACAAATGTTGACCTCTGCAAATGCGTCTTGGTAAAAATACAGATCCCAAACTTGGACTGAAATCAAATCCTCGAGTTCAGGGTTAAATGTCACGACCTTTACATTTACATAATAATTAAAACTGTCAGCTGCATTAGAGAAGAATCTTCTAACTGCGCAAGTCATCTCCATTAGTTTCGAAATGACTGTCAGATTGAAACAGCACTACATTTTAAAACCCAGATACAAACTACTTGGTGGTCCCAAATACATAATCTTTCCTTGATTTGATTATAATTTTTATTCACTATAAACATGCAACCAACCCTTTTTTGTCTCTGGTACTCCTAAACTTTGCTTCACACTCTAAGGACCCCCAAGCTTGGTGCTATGCAAAAAAAAAGCTGTATTTTTATGTCATATTGTCATCTTTTTAGTCTCCTCTTTTAATGATATCATAGTCCAAAATGCTTCAAATGATCATTCTAAAGGATATATCTTTTACTACAAAGTAATTTTTTATTAAAATACTATGCAATTTCTGTTTAATTTAAAATGATTTATAAGTTTTATAGTTTCAAAACAAAAAAACTCACTAATTTATCTTTGCATGGAAAAAATCTGTACTTTTAAAGTCTAAGGCTCAAGCCACAGAGAATCTAAGCAGCCAGAACATTCATCATAGACTTTACATTGATGCCAAGTGAACACAGCTTTGCAAGCACTTTTTCATCAACAATGCAGAGGAGTATTTCTTTACCTTACCATAGTATAACTGACTTGTGACCCCCACAATTTATTATTTGTGAAAGTAGTTAAAATTTAAATAGCCAAAAATGCTTAATTAGATTTAAAGTTTTTCTTTATCAATTTCTTATGAGATACATACAGTTTTATGTTCAAAAATATATTAAATGTAGTGTCCTATTTTCAAATTTGATCATTAAAATCATTAGGTTAGTATAGTTTGGGAGCTACAAGTAGTTCGCCAAAGGATTTTGGAATCATACAAATTATGCTTTATTACTCAAATGTTATTATTACGTATCTATTTCTACTGTAAATGTAATTGTGTAGTAGCTATGGCACAAAAGGTGGGAGACCTCAGGGCTGGTTGTATTCACACGTGGATTGTTTTTGTTACTGTAACAATAGGAATAAATTATTGAATCTTGATTTTGCAACTCCCCCACTGATCTAAAAATGTTTTATAAATAGTATTCTTATAGTCCCTGCTTTCCATGTCGCAGCACATTTATACAAACTTATTATTTTGTCCGTTTACACAAGATACAGTATGTCCCGGTAGTGTAGAAATATGTTTTCCCAGCGAGAAACATATTTTCTTTTCTCATAATTTAGAAAATTATGCTTGAGAAAAAAATTCCTCAGATTCTTTGTACTTATTTACTCCTTATTTACTCCTTCTTCATTTATGAATAATAAAACTCCAAGTGTGCCCCAGTTTTTAGCTTTGATATTCCTGTCACCCTCTAATGCAGCCAATTTAACTTTCACAAAGCAATAACAGAGTTTAGAGAGTTTTATGGACGTGAGTCTTGAGTCTTTTGACATGTTTAAATAACCTTTTTGTTACAGTCTATTACAGCTCTTTTAACGGTCACTGACTTCCTCGATTTCCACATTTTACTGTCGAGATGGTCAGGATGAGTGAAAATACAGCAGTTTACATTGTTCTGATTGAAAAGCCATTGTCAATAAAAGGGCAGTTACGTTTATATGGATGTAGTTTTACATTTTGGAATAAAAAGCAGAGTATGACCAAGCCAGAAGTCAGGTTCTTAATACTATCACCACAGTTACCTTATATTATATACAGACGTAAATTTGATGCTGGTTTTTTTTTTCTTTTCTTTTTAGGGTGAGGCAAAGCAATCAGCTGTGAACTTTGGACATGCCAGCTGATTATTACGTAAACTGAAATAGTCCTTTGCTGTTTATTGTATTCAGAAACTGTACAAAGTAGGTCATGAAAAAATGTGTACAAAAATAGCTAAATAGTTTTTAAATGGCCTGTTTTACACATTTTTTTAAGTTACTGTTTCCTCATCAAAAAAATATCAGATTTTTTTCTTTACACTTGTTTAACTCACAAATCTTACATCATTAAGCTGTGTTATGTTCTTCAACTGAAAACAGATGTCATTGTATATCAAGATATGAAAAATACATAGAGATATACATTTATGTCCATATCGCCCAGCCCTAGTTCACTTAATGACATCACAAGGTGGAACAAAGCTTTAAAGATGATAATGAAGAATTAGTCAAATGTCTGAATGAAATGGATCAAAACACAACTATACAAATGTTTCTGTTGAGGTGACTGTGCACAGAAGTCAGTTGGTTTATTTAATTTAAAAATGCTAACTTCCTCTTGTCATGTTCATTTCCTGTTCAGTTCATTTCTATGGGGCTTCACTGCCTCAGTATAAAAAAAAATAAAATTTTTTTGACAATTTGGAAAATGACTTAGGACACTTGTTTCTCAGATATCAAAATAAAAACATATATATAGCAGATAAACACATCATTTTGTAAAAGCACATTCATCAAATAAATAATAAAGATCAATAAAAGAGTAAGTCCAAATGATCACTTCCTCTATGTTCACAGCCACCTGTCACATGATGACCTCCTCAATCGTGGATGTTTTGGCCCGCACTGCTGTATAGCTTAAAAAATGTGAATTATACTGTCAAAATTGGTATTAAAAATGTTTTTTTTTCTTTCTTTTTTAATTTGAGTCTGAAAGGTTAATAATCTGACATTGCTGTTTCAGATTCATTTAGAGTCAGACAGGTTTCTGTTGTTTTGGTGCTGATGGGCCTGGTGTTGGGGGTCTAAGGGGGGTTGAGGGTGTGAGGAAATTAGGGTAGGGTTTAACTGTATGAGCTGAAGGGAAATGAGCCTTGAAATTCATTACACCTCATTCATGAAGCCGATAGTCTGAATGGAAAAACAGGCCAGCAGGAGAAACGTCTGTGTCTCGTAAAACTGACCATGTTTTATTGTAATAAATAACTTTACAAGCAGCTCTTTAAAAATGCTGTAGCTAATGCCATTTAACATCTTGAAACTTCCTGTATAAGATATGGCTGTGCAGTTAATGAAATTTCAACATCACATATGATTATCGCTCTAATTGTTAACTTGTGAATATGTTTGAGTGGAAAAGTAGCTTGAAAATAATGCTTTTCTCATTGTAGATGACATTTAAAACAATCTAGTTCAGTGAAATTAGTAGTAATGTATTTGGTCTTTACATTCAGAATAAAAAATACCACTTAATCACTGTTATTTTTCCCCTATTACATGCAGCTGTCTGTGATTATTAGTTTTTCCATAATCGCGCAGCCCAAATATATAATCTGTTCTTGTTACATCAGTGCACGCAAAGATAAGAAACCCTATAATAAACATATTTTTGTAGTTGCACCCTCTTATTAATTGCTTTATGTTGCATCTTCCTGTCGTAGCAGTCAGTTCAGAGTGATGTTGTTGTATCATTATGACATGAACCTGAGATCCTGTTTGTGAAGTTTGTTCTTTGACAATGACATTTGACAAGTCAGAAAACAAGCACCGACTGAGAAATACAGTAGGGTTTTATTTCAGGTTCAAACATTTTCACTTCACTATACGGTTTTGTTTTGACTAAGCCACCCTTTTTAAAACTAAAAATTTGCTTTCTTGTGTGCGTTTTCCAATAATTTACTTACCATCTCATGTCTGGTAAAGCACGGAAGCACATTTTTTCCTCATCATGACTAAACCATGAAATCAGGACCAGCCCAAAATCTAATCCACCCTAAACCCGGGATTAGACCGAGCCTAAATCCTGGTCCTGGGCCGTTTTCTCGCAGTATTGTGTTGTGTATTCATGTTTCTGCCACATAGGTTTAGTGTAATCCTGCTCGTCTGGCCTCGGAGGGGGCAAGCAGCGACCTCCACAGTAAAAAAAGAGTGTGTTAGGAGCAATAGTTCTTGGCAATAGGGCCCATAAAGATGACAGCACACACTCATATGCATTTGTTTGTGTGCTCAGCTTGACCAAGTCTGCCCCAGAGCTTAACAAAGGGGAGGAAGGAAGCCCCAGGCAGGAGGACAAGAGGGAGGAGAGAGGCCTGTGGGGGGCTAAAGGGCTCCAGCGCATTGTAAAAACAGGTGATGTCAGCAATAACGTCAGGTTTGTAGGTTTAGTATCAAATTTACAGAAAGGAATCAAAAAACAATAAATGATATTCACCTTATTCTGCCTTTCTCCCTTTTGTTGGCAGTGTACTTCCTGTTTATGCTCTGTTAATGAAACTAGCATGTTAGCGTGTCTGTCATGCAAGGTAATCATAAACAGTGAATTAAAAAAAAAACAGCATCTAAACTCTGTCTGAGAGGACAATGTCTGATAAAACACCTTATAGAATGTGTTCCTTAGCTTTTTTTGCGCTATTTTTTTCCTTTGATAACATTCAGTAGCATGTAAACGGCAGTTGGAGATACAAGACCTTTGTCACTGCTGCATTACAAATAATTCCCACATGAAATTGGACCAAATAAAACAATATATTTTAAAGATGCACTGTGTAACTTTGGTGAAAAGTCATCTACACATTTCAGTAGAATTAGAAAGTTAAAACTATACTTTGGGACTTTCTGAATGGAGATGAATACATTTTATGCCATCATATGAAAAAAAATCAGCTAAAGGAACAGTTTTTCTTTTCGGAAACAGTCAGACGTGTTCGCACCCTCCTCCATGTAACTAACAGACTATTTTGTGGCCAAATACAAGCCTTATTTACTTATTTAGTGTAACAACGGCATCTAAATGACAAAAAGATACATATAGTCAAGTTTATTTTTGGCCAAAAAGTTGCGCACTCCTTTAAGGATAAAAATATCACAAATTGATCTGTGGTCCTAGAGTCTGTGTCAGTGAGAAACGTGAGAGTGTTGTTATAGTTTTTCCGATTTTCTGCCACTGTTTTTCTCATTATTTCTTCTCACATGTCAGACAGAAACTCAGCAGTACTTGTGGTTGTTTATATTTATCATCCGACTGTAGTTACTTGCTTCTTTTATAGTTGTGTTTTGAGCATTTACATTAGAGATTGTCATTTGTCTCCACCGACTCTCATGCGTTTTCGCCACTCACTGCTGACTTTAGAATGCTATGTCACCTGCATACCTTCAATGGGACAGAGTGTTATTGTTATTTACTGCATTTAATACATGGGTCATATCAGCACTAAAATAGGCTCTACGACCAAATGACAACAAAATGTGAATGTGTCCTTCAACAATGAAATGTGAATATATAAAAAAAACATTGAAATATCGGTTTGAAAAAGTAGGCTTGCTCAAATAAAGTTTGCTAAACATATCCAAACAAAAAGAGTATTTTTATATTTAAGTTGCGCAGTTTGACACAGGAATGTGTCTAAATGCTTTATTGAATATCTTATATTGTTTTTTCTTACATTTCTCATATGCTAATACGCACAAACTTCTTTATTAAAATCAATTTTTGTTTTAAGCACAGTATGTCTTTCCTTTGTCAAATGTATGTTAGCATTACAAAAAGCTACAGCTGTCCAAACAAAACACAATAGTTTTTCAATTTAATTCAATTTTGTATGTTGAAAGTGGTTCAATATGTCAGAATTTAACAAAATTAACAAGTTCATACTAGATTTTTCAGTTTCTTGGGAACCAAACATTCACAAACCAAAAATATACTTAATATTTTACTATAGGCCTGCTGCCCCATTATCAAAAAGTCTGTTTATGTGAATGATATTATTGAATCGTTCAATAGTGGTAATTCAATTCAATTCTGGTGTTGGGTTCGATTTGCATGTGTTCCTCCATAGCTCTGTTTTGTTTTGTGCAGTTAAAAGAGGTTAACAGCTGCTTATTGTCTTTATTTTCTTAATGATGTGAGTTTTGCTGTCTATTCCTTTTTGTTTGACGGAAATTGACCCAGGAATGACTGCAATATTAACTTTTTATATACATTATCTTGCATAAAAGCAACAATTTGTTATTTATAGAAAAAGCTATGTTTTATTTAGCAAATTCACAGAAAAAAAACTGTTTGTTCTTGTGAGGCTTAACAAAATCACATTGTGACCCATATACCAAGACAAGAATCTCATCATGACAGAATCGTCCCATCCCTAGTTAAAGTCATTCTTTTTGGCACAATACAGAACCAAACACATGAATATTGAGCAGGTCTGAAATGCTTGTCATCCTCAGGCCCTCACATTCACACACAAACCCCATCTGTCCGGGGTTTTAAACGTTAAAGGCGGCTGCAGTTATGGCCGTGACAGCTGGAGCAGCACACTTCTGCATGTGTCTGGCCCCTCCTCTGCCTCTCACACAGACTCACCAGACTTCATCCTGTTTGCTGTTTGTTCTTCTCAGACTAGGACCAACTTGGGAGGCCTTTGGATCTCAAGTCTTTACAGCTGCGTCTGCAAATGGAGTTCAACTTTAAAGTGTGTCTGATAGTTTTATTACAATATCTGCTGAATAATTATTAAAATATTCTCATTATCTGTCTGATTCTGAGGGAAGGCACACTTGTGAACCTGGACCACTGCTTGGAGGCTGAAACTACTGAATTAAAAATTTTGTTTATTTATTGGACACTTGTATTTAACGTAAAGAGCAGTATGAAAGGGCTGGGTATTGCCAAGATACAGAGGTCACGATGCAATATTTTAAAAAGAAAAATCATCAAATTCTGCTAAGAAGGTATTTTTAACAATGCAGAAAAAAATTACAGTACATTGATATTTATTTTGTATCACTGTAGAAAAAAACTATAAGTAATGTATCTTAGCTGAAAAAACATATTTTTGAGTATGATTGTGTTTAAAATCGGTGTCAAAAATGTAAATTTGATTATGTAGAATAACAAAATGCAGAGGAATTGTATTTTCAAATGTCTCTTTATGTTAGATACAAGTGTCCTACAAATAAGTCATTGTTCAGCTCAATAGTTTCAGCCTTAAAGCTGCAGTCCAGGTTCATATGGTTAGGGTAGGGTTATATGAATTTAAGTATGCCAATACGTATCCTGATGCGTATCACGATACACCTCGCTGTAACGATACGCATATTGCCAATGAATTTGTCACGATATATCCCCTTTTCGTTTTGTTTAGATATATGTTTACAGCCCTACTACATTATCAAAGTTACATTCTTAGCATTGATTTTAGAGAGGGTTATACTCCATAAACATGCTCAAAACATGTTCATGGTAAGATGCAATATGTTTCTATGTATTTTTTTCTACATTGTAAAAATGTAATTAAATTCAAAAATATAACTTAATACGTAATATAGTGAGGAAAGTGTATCAGGATATAATCAGGATACATATCGTATCGTAAACCCTGTATTGGGATACATTTTGTATTGGAAGTCTTTTTGCAATACCCAGCTCTAATGAGTACTAATGAGAATGATTTTCACAAAACTAATAATGGGTAAGCAAGTCTAAGTTGACTATTTTAATCTTAAGTCACCCAATCAAAAAGAGGAATAAACTCTTCTGCCATTTTACCATTATTCATAATATTCAACTGGATGTACATTCCATCTTTCAAAGGAAAACTAAATGCTGGGATAGGCTGCAGTATCCCTGTGACACAAGCCCTACGGGAACAAGTGGTAGAAAATAAATGAATGAATTCGTTCAAAATGTTCAATGTCCATGTGCCCCAACAAGTCAAGTCTTTGAGTCACTCACCAACAGAAATCAGCAGAATATTCAAATTTATACAACCAGAAAGATAACGATATGCAGTGTCAACTTCCTGAAAAAAAAAAAAAACCCTAACCCTCCTTAGTGTTTAAAATCCCAGTAAAGTTGTGATTGTTGTAAATATTTAGTAACAATAAGTAAAAAAAATCACTATGTTTAAAAAAGATATAAACAATGATAAAGTTTATATACCGGTACATTTCAAATTATATTGTTAGCATGTTACTCTTTCCCTAATCAGAATAATCTGTTTGTTTGTGTGTACATAGAGCTTGATCCTGTTTGCTGTTTACTCTTCTCAGGACAGAAGTAACTTGGGAGGCCCCTGATCTCAGCTGCTTGGTGAAGCTTAGTTAAACTTTAAAGTGTGACTATGCTTTTATTTGGACTAAAGATTGGTCAATTGTTTTACTGCCACGCTGGAGGAATGTCATAGACGTTTGTTCTCAGTGGAAGTGAACTTTGATACAGATAAAAAGCCGTTTTGAATATAGGTAAATGTGTGGTAAGAGGAGCTTGGTTTGGAAGATTATACAACAAACAAATGTGCCATGAGGTAAAGACACAGGATGATACAGGCAAATAAGCAAACACAACACACGACAGTAAGCTAAAAAAGAAAAAAAAAAAAGAATGGGCAATATGGTAAAAAATGTATATCACGATTTTCTTGGAGTCAGATCCCATTTAGGTTTTCCTATTGTCTTTGAGGTGAATACAATCATTTGCTTTTACAGAATTTCACTCAGAGCAGAACATAGGCTGATCAATATTAAGAGAAGTCAGTGGTGGCTCGATTTAAACAGACGCTTCCAATAAATGAAAAAGCATCTTAACATTCCAAAATCAAGTTGAGTTGAAGCTTGTGTTAAAATGTTTTGCCACTTATTCATAATTTTGATGGTTAAATCATGCTTTTTGGAATGTGATGTGTTTTTGTCTGTTTTATTTTTTTAAGGGACTAACCTTTTTTTAAAGATGTATTTACTTCATTATCATAAAATACATAAGACTAAAATACAACTAAAACATTAAATAAAATAATATAGCAAGTATGTCTAAAATATTACAAAGACTGACAAAATATCAATTGGCTCTGTGCACAGAAGTCATTTGGCTCATTTATTTTCAAAAATGCTAACTTTTTGCTGGCATGTTCATTTCCTGTTTAGTTAATTTCAATGGGGTTTCACTGCCTCAGTCTAAAATGAAAAATTTTAAGATTGGGCAGTGAACAGTGAGTTTTGGGTGGTTTGTTAAATACTTTACAAATGAGGAGAATATTTCACCAAAGAACCAAAGTGTGTTTATAAAAAGATGTGTTTGTCTGTCAATGCTAACGCTAAAGTCTGACAACTTGAAAATAAAGAACTTCTATGCACAGGGTCAATTCCAATATCAGTACTGATGATATCATTTTTTAAATCAAATCAGTGAGTGAATATATGTATACAAGACTAGTTTTACTTCTAATGGAAACTGATGAACAATGAGGCAGTAATGATGCTGGAGTACAATCATCACAAAAAGACTATGAGTAAGTTGTGAACTACATACAGTACCTGCAGACCAGTAAAGGAAATCTGTAATGGTGACCGTATTTTAGAATTCTATACGGTCACCTACGACTTGGATAAAATCTTTGCATTTTATCCAAGTCGTTATGAATTATAGAAAAATTATGTGTTAAATCTGATTTAGACACTGTTGACAAGTCAATTCACATGTTCAGAAGTGACGACAATAGCTCCCAGGCCCTCAGCTGTCCTGTACTCTGAAGCAGGGCGTGAGAGGAGCTGCTAAGTCAAGGCTTTTCACAACAACACAACTGTTTGGGCTGTTTTAGGGGCACAATCTGTCAGTGTGGTCCACAACAATCGACAGCATCTACACCCCAAAAGCACCTGTTTTGTTTTGAGGTGCGCCTTCTTCTCTCAGTGGTAGTGACAGCTGAACAATTTTATGCAAAACAGCTCAAGTATGCGCACACAAAGTCAAGTAATGGGATTTTTTCATAGGCAGCTAACAAGACACTTTACGTTGGCAAACAAGCACTGAAAGCTCCCTCAATGGATGATATATTGCAGGTTGTTATTATCATTGATCTGACAAGTGCTTTGTTTCTGGAGAGCCCTTGAATAATAATGGGTGCTTCAGATGAATGGTCTGTGTCGCACATATGGCACGAGAGGGGTCCCACAAAGTTTAGTGAAGTACACTGCCCCCTAGTGACAGTGATGCTCAAAAACTTTTGACCAGGGTTCTGTTAACCATGTCACTTTTTCAACAACAAAAACTTAAATATACATAATTGCTTTAGATGGCTTCATGGCAATGAATAGATAAAACAAATGTGTGTCTTTTAGGGCTGTCATCGACCAAAGAAATTCTCAGTCGACTAAAGACATGTCCCATGGACCGATTAATTGACTGAAAAGGGGGCAACGCAAAATCTCTGAAGCTAACAAGATCTGGTTATTTATCTTACCCAAAGTGTGCTTGAAACAAAAATTTTGATAAAAAATTAATAGGAAACAAGTGTTTATATATAAATAAAAAGAAAAGGCAGATACTTATGATTTTGTCTCAAATCTTCTGCTTTCCTTCTTGTTGGTATTCAATATAAATCTTTATAATCTAAAGAATTAGTTGACTAAACGACTCAATAACTACAGCACTAGTGTTTACTTTAGCCGGGCTTAAATGGCCACAAAATGGATCATGTTTGTTTCCATATAACCTGTATTTTTTAACATTATGCTGTAAAATGTATTTATTCGAGATAAGAATGTTCCAAAGTATGGTTTTAAGCTTCTGTTTGTATAGCGGTGAAGCACTGATATCATTTAATTTAAAAAAAATGAAGCTAAACATTCTGATTGAGGCAAACATAGACATTATAATAGACTAATTATTATTACTAATTATATGTCTATGGAGGAACAATCATTTTCTGTTGTCGTGGCAACAGTGTAGAGCTTCACTAACTTGTTTACTAACGGCAGTTGGAGATTTATAACATTTTAACAGCAGTACTACAATTTTTATCCTCATCAAAAAGACAAATAAAAAAAAACATCTTTTTAGGAAGAAAAAGGTAATTACATAAAAATGTGTGTGATTCCAAAGTCTGTGGTAAATGTGAGAGGAGAAAATGTCATTTGTCTTCATGACTCTCTGCATTTCTTGCCACTCAGACCTCACATTTAGAAAACTGTGATGTCACCTGCATAATCTCTATTGAGTTCTGTAGTTGACTTTTCACCTCTAGAACATACGTTACACAGTTTGAAACATTTTACATCAAGAACCACCAAAGTAAAAATTTGGCTTCCCAAGTACCACCAGATTCAAATTTAGAATGCACTAGATCTACAGAAAGTCTAAACCGTGTGTTTTGATCCCACAGAAGTTGAAAATGCACTAAATAATTAAACATTAAAAAACCCTACTAGAGCTGAGCAATATATCGAATTTTAGATAATATCGTGATAGTTGTCTTGAAGAGATTGACAATATTGTCTTAGTTGCCAAATTTTTTATTAGTTAGAAAGCACAGTGCAAATTCATTCAAAATGTTCACATGAAAATATCGTTTAGCAGCATTTTTTCTCTACAAATTGTAATATAGCATGCACACCTCGGAGTTTGTGATCTAATGAGACAGTTTGGATCAAATATTTGGTCAGAACATTGAGAGACTAGTTTTGAGAAAGGTGGCCCTTTTAATCGACTATTTATTGATAGCGAACAAAATGTCTTTAGCCAACTACAGCCGAATTTTTCTGATCAATAAACTTCAACTAATATTTAAAGATGTGTTTGAACATTTTCCGGTTGGTTTGAACTAACGTTATTTTAACGTATAATATTGTAATCAGTTATGCTAAAAAATTGAGATTTTTGTCAATATTACTCAGGAAAGAACCAACTAATAGCTAAAAACTCACTTTGCATAACATAGAGCTTTTACGAACACTATTCAAACAAATAAAACTGCAGATTCATTGTCCATGGGCCTTTCATAATCCTTTATAAGGTGGAGTTGACTTGAAGATTAATAACTGGGCTATTGGTTAAACAGCTGCTCCAGTATTTTAAGTATTCCCACATCAGAAGAGGGTAACACAATTCACAACTTTCTCATTACTGAGTTATTTTTTTCCCACGAGACCAACTATTGGAACAAGCAATCCATATAGTATTTTATTGAATACAATTTCTGAAGTAAATACAACACTTACTGCCCCAGGACTGAATAGATTAAATGAAGTTACCTGATACACAGCAAACAAACAACATCACTTTTATAAGAGAGGTCACAACTCTAATCTTTGACTGAAAAACTGGTTAAGTGTGGCTGGATATTGCAAGAACCTTCCGATACGATACATATCCCGATACACATACATGCTGATTCAGTTCTGTCCTCAGTATCATATACATTTTTTAAAAATATATTGTAAAAATCTACCAAATGGGTATTTTAACCATGCAGAAAAAATGCTGTACATTGATAATTATTTTTTATCTACAATGTAGAAAAAATTTTAAATATTGTATCGTGGCTATAAAAATATGTTTAATGTGTTTTTGTGTATAACTCTTTTCTAAAATCAGTGCTAAACATGTAACTTTAAATATGCAGAACAAAAAATGCACTGCTCTTTATATTAGATTCAAGTGTCCTAATTTTTTTTTCAGCTCAATAGTTTTAGCCTTAAAGCAGCAGTCCATTTTATTAGTCTAAAGTATGCCGATGCGTATTCCGATACGCCTCCCTGTGCCGACACGTGTATTGCCTATGAGTTTGTCACGATATATCCCGATACCGGGTACATTGAGTACAGCCCTAGTTAACAGTGCTGCAAATGTGTTGTCAAAAAATAGAATCCACAGTATTAAGGGTGCTGTTTCGGTTGTAATGTAATGACTCAGTTGTTTATTGCAAGTCAGATCTGCAAAGGCAATAAAGTTCTATACTAAAGCAGTTCTCTACTGTCAGAACCAAATGAAATCGATTAAATCAGAAAATGTGTACACAAGTGAGAGCAAAGCTAGATCTAATGTATAAATATAAAGTAAAAATAGTAGTCTAGTCCAAAAATTAAATTACTTAAGCAAGAATAAAAGTTTATTTAGTAAATTTTGTTATTTTGAAAGCTTTTTTTCTTCTTCTATTTTTTTTTTATTTTTTCAAAGAATACTTCAAAAAAGGAACTGAACAAGTAAATATAACTGAGAAGGCTAAATGTAACTTTAGTACTTACCTTTGTTAGCTACACTCGTGAAACACACACATATACAATAAAGTTGATCTTTCGTGCTTCCAACTAGAACATCAAACAACAGAAAACATAGGTCATGCATTCAGCTAAAACAAATATTCATAATAATCATAAAATACACACAAACATACAAATATAGGCGTCTTTAATTATTTACGTAAACAATCCTTTTTTTTTTTTAACTAGTCCCGCTGACCTTTAACCTCTGCTGAAGACGTTCTGCTGCGTCAGCGGGTCACGTGACTGAGGTCGGAAGCGCCTCAGATCCACGCGCTTCTTTCACGCACCGCAGAGAAACAGGTTGGTTTTTACACAAACTTACAGCCTATTATTCCGCTGCCTGCTCGTGTCGGTGTGTACGTGTCGTTAGTGCGCTTATTCGCGGTTTTGATCACGCACAGGTCCATGTTTTAGCGCTGCATGTGTGATGTTTATAGCGGAAGTGGAGAATGACAGCGGGCGCAGGTGGATAACATGCAGATAAGTTGGCCACGTATTGCTCATAAAACTGAGTGATTTAAACTTACAAAAACTGACCAAATATATTGTAGTTAAGTTTGCGTTTCATAGTTATTCACATGCTAACAAAAGAATGAGAAATGTTTACCTTTTGAGCTGGACGTTGTATCACATAGATAAACTACTTTTTTCAATGGATTAACTGGTTTGTTTTTGCCTTGGTACTTATCTAGTCACTCTTGTTTTACTTTGCAAGCCCTAATTTATGACATTGAAAAAAAATTGAGATATCATAGGTTTAGTGTTTTGGTTTATCTGAACTGCTGATTTTCTATCTGTGGTTTAAGTTTAACAGTGTGAGAACTGCTTTGCCTACTAACTAAGCAAAATAATTGATAAAAGAGAAATATACTCCATTTGTTTCATTGATTCTTTAAGATTACAACTTTTATACAAGAAATGAAATATTTATGAAATATGATTTTTATTGTTTTTTTTAATCTCCTATTAAATATAATTTATCAGCCAAGAGCCACTGATAAACCGTGGATTGTTACAGTAAGTGGTTATATTAGATAGCCTTTAATGAGACTTAGAATGATACTATTAGTTCTTGCAGATTTCAAGTTTTAAGTAAAGACAAACACAAAAAAACATATCAATAATTTGCACTGCCCCTGTTCAAATAAATAATAAAACTAACCAATAATGCGAAAAATGTTAAAACCTGGTGCAGTTTTGTAACTTTTAACAGGAGTTGAAAGACTGTGAAAAATGAAAAAACTGAAAAGATTGATTAAAAGTTTGTGTAAGAAAACTATTATAAAATTGTACTTGGAAAATTAATGCTGAAGGCAGATGCTGTATTTTCATTCCTATACTTAATTGTGGATATTACTTATGTTATTTGTAAGAGTCAGCAGCTCTTTAGGTTTTAATGTAAATGTGCAGTGGGTAGCGCATAAGTTTCAACTTCAGCCATACCTGCTTCAAACCTGACCTGACATATCTCAGAAGCTAAGCATGTTAGGCCTGGTTAGTACTTGGATGGGAGACTGCTTGATGCCTCCACAGTGGGATTGACTGATTGGACTGTCATTGTGTCCTTGAGCAAGACAATTAACCCACTTTGCCTCAGTGTCTGTGAACACTGCGAGAGTGGATCCTTGATTGTAAAGCGTTTTGAGTGCCTTGAAAGGTGAAAAGTGCAATATACGTAAATAGAGCCATTTACCTACTCACTATTCAGACCTTTGTGCAGGTTTTATTTTGATCTTTGCATTTTAACACAATGCCTAAATGTCTGGAAAAAACACAAATAAACTTGAAATTTAAAACTTGAAGATTGTGACTGAACAACAACACCATTCACACTATGTAACAGACTAAGTTGTTAACCTCCAGGGCTTACATGTACCAGTCAGATAAACAGACGTCACAGCAATTTTACACTAAGATTAAAAATGTCTGATGTTTCTGTACATTTAGATGCTAATTTCCAATTATATTTTACTATTTAAAAAAAATATGATAGATGACAGAAATTAATGCAGTTGTTTGGCTTTGGGGAAAAATAAACCTCATGTTCAAAGCAAAATATCACTTAAAGAAACCACTGGTTATCTTCAAATCTACATAATTTAATACTAATCAAATCACATTGAATTGCATGTTTCTTTGAATTGTTTTCACAAGTTTCAGCTCTGACAAATACAGTCAAACTCTACACGAGACCATAGTCTGGTCAGGAAGACTCCAGTATAATTAATCTAGTGTCTTATCTCATCAGTGGGTTATTATTAGCGTAAGTGACACATAGATGAACCATCGTATCAAAGTGAACATTGGGGCTTCTGCAAAAAATCAAGACAAATTGTGAAAGAATAGGACAAAAAAGTAGTGTGTGAATTGAGGTACACTTACAGTTGGAAACAGGTTGGGTGAATGCTATTAACATCACTGCAAACAGAGTGCATAATTCTTTTTTTTTACAGTTGAATAAGATTTGGTCAACGTCTTCCACTACTGCGCATGCGTTTCAGAAAGAGTCATCTGTTTACATGGGAACTTTTGAATAAACAAAAGGGATGACTGTTAGCTGTTTCATCAGGTCTGAACTGTATGATAAGACTCTGTCTCCTGAAGCTTGAGCGTTTTACATTCATCTGAATGAACTTTAAGGGGTAGGGTCGAATTTTATTCACAAATGTGACTTAGCATCACAACTTTTGTTTCGCACAGTGATAAACTTGTAGCTCACATCGGTGTTTTTTCGACTTGTTTCTATTGTGCTCTTTCTGGGGCAGGGTACATGCTCATTGTCCGTGTTGATAAACAAAAAAATCTCTATATATGTTGGATAAAATAAAAACTGGTAATCTGAGATGAGAAAAACTATAGACCAGCCTTGTTCTGAATGGTATATTTGACCTTCACTTGTCTTCATTATTGATACATGGTAAGCCCTGTGATTTGACGTCACAAGGCTTGATCACATCCTGCTAAAATACCGCTAATGAGAAGTAGGGACATATTTCTCCTTGACTCAGCAGTTTACTTGGTAGCGATAGTGACATGTTCATAGCAAAGTGAACACATTAGTGTGACTGTTTGGAGGTTTTCGGAAGCTCTGGGCTCAGCACTTCCATCAGTCTGCCAGGAGCAGCTGTGATGACAGAAGTCAGTAAACAAATAATAGTAAAACAAATATTTCTACTGGTATCAATTTTGACATTTTGTTCTTTGCATTTGACCCATCATGGTGCACGAGCCTCACAGTAAATGCTAGAAAACTGTAAAATTGATCAGGACAATAGATACTTACTGTGAATGTTTTGGATTGATGAGAGAAAGTGGAGTGTGGAGAGACACAGACACGTGTGTCCACACAGAAAAGCCTGGTGCACCTGGGAGTTGAACCCAGGACCTTTTTGCTGTTCAGCAAGCAAACTTTAGCTATACTCTGCACTAGCTGGACTTTAACTATTTAATTTTATTTTGGAGATACAGTATATTTTACCCAAAGCTAAACCAAACTATTATACCACTGGTGATTGTGTAATGTAGAAATGTGATGTAATTTAGCTCTTTGACTTGAACTACAGGGAAAGGGCTGTATTTACGATCAGTTAAAGACGTGTCTGTTTGGATTTGACCGCTGTGTAAATGTGATGATGAAAGATTAGAATCCCTGACATTACACTCAACATGAGCCATAAAAGGAATGTCATTGCGTGTTTCACATATTATAAGATCAAAATGAATATTAAGTTTATACTTTTAGCATAAGTTCCAGTGTGGAGAATGTGAAACAAACCCTAAATGTGAGGCCACTTGTTAATTTTGATATTTATTAAGATCAAAGGAGTGTTTAGGGAAGGATTTTAATGCACTTTTAAGAGAATCAGAAACAGAGCAGACACTTCATTAAAGGAACAAGGAGTTCACAGATCTTTTGTGGTTTTATGGCTCAATGGAAAGATTTACTCTTGAGCTATCGTTGTGAGTCCACTTTTGATGTTAGTTAGTAGACCAACACTCTCAGAATGCTTTGGATTTGATTGAAAAACATTACATACTCGCAGTTAACATTTTGTAAAATGTATGTCCTATATAATGCAAGTAAGATGCAAATGGTTTCACAAGATATCAACAAACTAAAATTGGAGTGTGTGAAAGTATCATAATGCAATACAGTTTAGATTGTAGAATGGCCACTGTAAACAACAATAAATACTTTTTTAGCATCTGCAAGTTAAAAATCCAGTCGTCTTCTCTCAAATGTTAATCCTCTTAGAGTTGAGCACTGAACAACATTATTCTTTTTATCTTCATGAACTGTATTTCTAATTAAAACAGACATATTGTGTATATATATATTTTTTTTAATTTCTAGTTCTAGTAACCTACATGCTCTAGTTAATGTATCATAACATTTTATCAATTTTATGGGGAATTTAAATGAATGTGAAACTTTTTTACGTCAAAATAACCCAAATTGTTCATAAACTGGAGAAGTTAACTTAATATCCTTATCATTAGATCAAAAACCAAATTGATTTGCGCCAGAGCTCTTCCCAGCACAGTTATTTTAGGACCTTACCAAATCGACCCATGAGCTGCAGTTTCCTGTTCCAAATTCAACAGCAGAGGCCTTGTTTTGTGCACTGGCCCTTAAGCAAAGTCCTAAGTCTAAAATTCACTGTTTAATATCCCTCACCACACACTGACAAGAGCGTCGCTTGTGCGGACCTCAGAGGAGATTTCCACTCAAGACTTCAATAGGTATTTTCACTTATACATTAATGTCTTTTTTGTATAGTTTGGGCTTTGATATTTATTCAGCAAACATTTCCACGGCTGCATTGTGAAGAGGCAGGTTTCATAGTAATTTGTCTGTTTGTCAGTGTTTAATGCAGCGTTTTGATGTTTGCATGGAAAATGCCAAAATAGTACCTAACTCAATTACCTTTTGTAATGATTAGTACTACTTGAGTTTTTTCAAGTTTTTTTTTTTTTTTTTAAACATTGTGACATGTTGTAGGGCTGCAACTAACAATCATTTTGGTAATCGATTAGTTGGAAGATTATTCTTTTGATTATTCTTTTGAATGAATACTTGCTTAGAATGCAAAAGTCATGCAACATTTTTTACACATTTTGATCCAGACACCTAAAATTAAATTAGACTTGATTTGTAATGACTGACTTAATTTTACGTTAATTTTGCAATGAACAATAAAGATTATTGTTTTGAAAAAATAGAAAAACAAACATTTTCTGTTTTTGAAAATAGCTGTACTTGAAATAATCACATAATAATTCTATTTGGTAAATTAATTTGTAGAATTTTCGAATACTCCACTTTAGTCACATTTACTCAAACAAATATCAAATTGTGTTTACTAGTAACTGACTTATTTAAGATTGTTGTGTTTTCTAGTAAAAGCTACAAATTTACACATTTTCTATGTCATTGCTGCCATTGAGTCATTAATTTTTTTTTTCAGTTCGTGCATGTTTGGGAACCTATAAGACAGTATAAGATCTAATGATGATATTAATCGATTAGTGGTTAATTGATTAACTTGGACTTATATGTTATTAATTCAAGTAAAAGATGATTATTTATGGAGATAAAAGTATAATGTCTAAATCGTGTCTTAGCACACTGTCTTTTATCTTTTTTAATAATTTGATTCAAGTAAAAATGGATGATTATCATTATTGGCACAAATACATGAAATATCTAATACATTTTGTTTTCAGTATTGAAGGTAACAATTAGTAACTCACAGCTGTACAGAATCAACTTTTAAATAAAACCCAGTTACTTGTGACTGTCTGTGACTAATACATTGTGCATAAATCATGTAACTGTACTTCCGTGAGCTTGTCTTCTGAGAACTATAAGCACCACTTTGCATTTGCCTGGCCAAGAATGATTTCCTTCTTCCATTAAATTAATGGAGACTTTGATCACTGTGCATAGCTCATCTTTAGTAAAAAGATTGAACTACTTTTTCGTCATTGTCCTGTAAATCTACTTTCCAAATCCAAATCACTTGTAAAATTGCGAATTGTAGAAAAATAATGTTCCATGTAATACTGGTCTGGGTGATATGGCAAAAAATATATATATATATAACCTATTTAACAAATTAATTATGAACAGGTTTTTTCGAGACAAAATAGCTATAAGATTGTGACACTTGTTGAAACTGATCTTAGAAGATTTTTTTTCATTTTTCCTGCATTTACATTTGATTGAATTAAAAATGGGTTAAAGATGGTGAAGTTCTCCTCTTGAAGTCGTAGGTACGAAAGCAGTGCTACAATGACACAAAAGATGAAAATGAAACTTGTGTGGCCAAAATTGAAGGGCAACTTGGACAATTTTTATACATTCATGCCAAATCTCATCTTGTCATTGTAACTGTATCTTTTGCTTTTCTTATGTATGTATAGGAATAAAACTGGGGAGAGAATTACATTAATGGTGTTGCCAATGGAAAATATCTGGAATAAGGTGAATATAAGTTGTACAGTTACTAACTAGCTCTTTCTTCTTCTTTCTTACATGTTTTAGGTTTGGATCATGCTCCCGTTTCTGCTGGGGCTGTTTTTACTCTCTCTGTGTTCGACCGCTGCCCAGGATGAAGCTCACAAACGTGGCCATGTCTCTGTGGTCGTTCTGGGGGGAACCGGAGACCTGGCCCGAAAGTACCTCTGGCAGGGCTTTTTCGAACTCTACGCAAACAAAATCAGCAGCGGACACAGTTTCTCCTTCTACGGCGGGGGACTGTCACCGGCCAACAAGTCCACTCCTGTGCTTTATGAGATTTTAAAAGCCTTAAACTGCTCCAAAGATGTCCCAAAGGAGCGTGTGCTGTAATTAAAGAACAATTTTTACGACTGTCGAAATACAAGCAGCTTAAAACCCTTGAAGATTACCAAGATTTGTGCAAAGGCATTCAAAAACAGCTGAAACAAGAGGGTTTGGTAGAAGCAGGGAGGCTGTTCTACCTCTCAGTGCCCGCTTTTGCCTACGCAGAGATCGCAGACAGGATCAACAGCAGCTGTAGACCGCCGAAAGGGGCGTGGCTACGAGTGGTGCTGGAAAAACCCTTTGGACACGACTTCAGAAGTGCACAGGAGCTGGCCACGAAACTGGGAACGTCGCTGAAGGATGAAGAAATGTACAGGATTGACCACTATTTAGGAAAACAGGTAAAGTTATGAAGTAATTAACAATAAATAAAAATAGAGCCAGGGCCGCAACTAATGATTAAAAATTAGTCGGACAGCTATAAAAAAAATGTTATTTAGATTGTAAAAAGCCCATGAATAACATCTTTAGTAAATCTGGCGAGTTTAAGCTACAGAGAAATAGCTTGAAACTTGTTTTAAATTTAAAAAACACATTTTTTACATGTTTCTAGTATAGTTTTGGGTTAACTGCTTCTCTGTCTCAGTCACAAGTTACCTGATCAACAAAATAAGATTTTTATTTTAATATTTCAATTGGAATTATTTAATTAATCAATAAGCATCAGCCAGCCAACCTTTTTTGTGCCTTAGAGGGGATATTCACTGTGCAGTGGTAACACAAATGATCAACAAATTAGACATTGAAGAACTGATAGAACCTTATAAGAGGAACCCTACCGATTTTTAAAAAGAGACACATAGGTTGAGAAGAATCTTGAATAATCCAAAGATTTCGTAGTAAGAGTGTTCAATACACAAGAAATGATAAAAATATTTTAATCAGTTTGTGACCCACAGTACATACATACGGTGCTCTATCCCTATGATGCGTTACTGCTTTGCCTTATTCGTTACAGAAACTGCAAATGTGAACAATAAATTAGTAACTAAACTGCTGCTAAATGTGTCAAATGATTGCCACGATTGCTTGAGTGCAGATAATGGCAAACTCTTTTTTTTTTTCTTCAACTACAAGATTACATAATTCAAAGTGGGATTTAACAGTGTTTTTGTTTCTCTTTCATTAGTATCTTTTGTTTTCTGTGTTTAGGTGGTCTCAAACATTCTTCAGTTCCGGATGCAAAACAAGAAGCACCTCGACTCCATGTGGAACAAATACTTCATCGAGAGAGTTGAGATAGTTTTAAAAGAGACGCTCGATGTGAAAGGTTAGTAGAAAAGATCTCACAAAGTCAATGAAAGATTGACTTCAGTATGAAGCATAACTATGTAGGTAGTGATAGAAACATTTGAATTATTTTGTGCTTGAAATTGTGTCCTTGTGTGGATGTATTAAACACTTTTCTGTCTTTCATTGTCTTAGCAGCTGTGTGGTCAGCTAAAATTGGCGATGTTTATTGATTGCATAATTAGATTTTCCTGTTCATTCATTAGAGGTGAAGCCTCTGTGTGTGTGGTATTTATCTATTATGTAGATAAAGCTTTAGTGGCATTTTCCCAGAGGTAGTTTTAACCTCTGGGCATTAACACACTGTGTGAAGGAAAGTACCATGGTATTGTCTGATCAAGAAAACTGTTTTATTGCCATAAACATGGTGTTTCCTGTGGTTTAGGGATGGGCAATATGTAGTAAAAATTCAATCTTGATGTTATGCCTCTGACAATCTGCTCTTTTCATAATGTCTTCAAGTTCTGATTCAATGCTTTATTTTATTTGAGCCGTAGGCTTAAACACAGACAATGTGTCTGATCTCAGACGCCAAACAGCATGACCTAGTTAGTACTTCGGTGAGAAACTGCTGGGAAAAACAAATGTTCAGTTGGCAGTAGTGACATTAGTGCAAATTGTCATTGTGTTTAGGCAAGTCACTTCACTCACCTCTCCTCGTATGAATTTGGTGTGACAGTGTTGGTGGTTGTCAGAGGCCTTTATCATTTGCTCCACAACAGTGAAGTGAATGAATATTGTGATATAGAGTGCTTTGGAGGTCTAAAGCTACTACTTGTTTTTATCCAACTACTCAGTCCTACGCTTGAGCTCTGAGCGACAATTAGCCAAGTTAACTTCAAGCTAGAATTGGGCAATTTTGTGATCAATATAGAAAATCAAACTATGAACTCGTCCCTGTGACAAATCTTTTTTTTACAGTTTTGTACAGTGGATGATCTTATTCAGCTCTAAAGGCAATTCATGGGTTTCGGGCAATTGATTCCTTCCTGATTTGAAGATTTGGTGAAGACTTTTCCTCTTTCAAAAGTTATGATATATTTTGTTATTGTTATAACTAAAGAGCAATGTTGCTTTGCCAATTTGAATTCAGGAAGGAAACTCGTGAAGGTTAAAATAGACCACGTTAATAAATTGTAATGAAATCATGATTTTTTTTGTCTTATAATTCAGTTTTAACAGAAAGCCTGATTAGAACCACTGTTTTAATGTGATGTGTTCATCTCAGGTCGCATTGCCTTCTATGACCAGTACGGCGTGATCAGAGACGTCCTGCAGAATCACCTCACTGAAGTCATGACTCTGTTGACCATGAGGCTGCCTCTAAATCTGAACAACAGCCAAGAAGTGCTCACCAACAAGCTCAACATCTTCACTTCTCTGCTGCCTCTGAGTAAAAACCAGGCTGTGATCGGACAGTACCAGACCTACCAGAAAGAGGTCCAACAGGAGCTCAACAAAACCAAGGACCACGTCAGTCTCACTCCCACATTTGCAGGTCTGTACTTTCGCAGGTTTTCCACATTAAAAAGCAATACATGTCATTTAACAAAATTGTTCAGGCATCAAATACACTTTTCTGAGTGTATTTGATAAGTGTTATCTTATCATTAGTTTACTCAAAGTTGTATTTAGATTGATTCTTGCATATTGTATGGTCCTGCAGCTGATGCTTGAGTGTATTTTTCCAACATTTTGACGTCATAAACACGTAAATGTCTTGTCTTGACGTCGCATGGCATTAAAATTGAAATTTGGCATCAAAAAGCATTAAATGTGATTTGCTCAAACTTACATAAAAACAGCCTGTAGCACTTTGATAACTGATTTGTGATTGTTTATGCTTTTTTTTCTTTTTTTATAATTTGTTTGAATATCTCTTCATTTCCACCAAGTTCAACTACTTACTACAGTTCAAAACAATATCCTACAGGTACGACTCATACTAAGAGTAGGTAATAGATCAAATTTCACATAGTATTGTGATTGTTTTTATGGCAAAATTTGTATATAGCACATATCATTTATACAAAAAAAATGCTACCAAAAGACAATGTTAATAAAAAAGTTATCTTGTAATTGTCTCATATAAGGCTAGAATAGTGATACGTACAGTATTTCTGCATTTTGTGAATACTTTTACAGACATCTCACACTTGTCTGATAACTAAACCTTAATCAATACGTTTAAAGACACACTTCTTCTGGATTGACTTAAGATTGTCAAAATATATTGCTATGTTCATTTTTGTAAAAATCAGGGAAGGTGAAATGTAACCTAGTATACTGTCTCTCTCTTAAACTGGCCTTTAGATGAAAGTCAGAGTATTAACACAATAATAATCCATTGTATGTAGCACCTTTGTTTTTTAATTTTAGGCACTTCTTTGCGTTTTGTTGTGACTAGAACAACAGTGGTGCAGTTCTTAAGCACTCATCAAATGGTTAATTCATACCTTGAGCATACTGTGGTCAACTGTACACTGCAGTAACAACAATGCTTGTTGAGAGAGGAAGGGCATCTGACCTACAAAGATCACAAAGCATTATGGCCACTTCTGACTAAAAAGCCTTCTAAACAAACAAACAAACAAAAAGGTTCCTCGGTAATAGAGTCATTCATGATTCATTTGTGACCGAGGGTGTGTTTTGACTGCACACCTGGATCCTGGTGACAGAGAAACGCCTTTATTTGCTCTCTTTTATGATGCCATAACTCTGCAGTCCGTTTACTTTTCATGAGATGTCTTTTGCACGTGGGCGTTCGTTTGTTTGTTTTTTTCAGGATGATAAAAGATTTAAGATGACAATGCAACTTATTCACTCAAAGGTCATGTGATAGCAGAACATCCTGGATTTTTAAATAATGTGATAAGAGCTGTGCAATGTATGTAATTTTGCATGCCACAGTTTCAATGTTTATAGTTAAAGCTAGGGCACCTGCAAAAATATTAAAATCTATCAAATACTTCCTAGCTCTCATAAATTCCATAACACAGGGTTCATAATTCCATGTAATAATTTCTGCCATCTCTGTAAAATACAATACTACAGTACAATGCATAAAGTATACAGCTGTTTAGTTTTGTCACTAAGTACTGCATTTGTAGACTATATTTTGATGGAAAAGAAAGAGTTCACTAATTTATGACCAAAAAAGTTAGTTACCGCTGCTTCAAAGTTGAGGTATTTGATTTTAACACCGCAAACCATCACAACATTCTAAATGTGCATTAAGTGGCAAAATATATGAGAGTCAATGGAAAGAAAGGACATTTTCTCCTGTAAGAGCTTAAAATCCTGATGTATCAGCCGTCTCAGCCTTGAAGCTTGTTTGTTCTATGGTAGGCGGGTCCTTTTTCGTATTAACCAATCACTGCTGTTTGGTCATTACCAGACATTATCTATGTACTTCGACCAACACATCAGTTGTAGTCCAGGAAATAGAGTGTAAACATAGAGGTTACTGATACATCAGGCTAGAGCGGCACCATCGCATCATAAAAAAAGATGATATTTGTCTAAATTTCCAGCAGCTACTACTTTACCGGCAAACGGGAACTACAAACAAAAGCTTAAATTTGTTGTCGCCGCTTAATTTCTGTATGCTGATTGGTCAATCGTCTCTTAAGCTTGATTCAAGCAGCAACAAAAACTGAAATTCCTGATCTAGTTTCTGGAGTGAAATGAAACAGATCGGAGGCAATAGGTGGCGCTAGTATGGCTATTAAAATACAGCTAAAATAAGAAAAAGAGACTGCCGTTTGTGAACAAATTCAACCCTCAACAAGACTGCTGAATACTGAGTTTTTAATTGACATGTAAAAAGAGAAATTCAGGTATACAATGTTAGGAAGACTTTAGCTTCTCTGACATTTATCACACACAGTTGAACTTATGACCTTTTTCTTTTTTAAGTTTGTTTGATGAAGACGTGCAGTATCGCTATTAAATGTTCTAAATTTCCAGCTGCTGTTAGCAAACAAGTTAGTGAAGCTCTGCATCGTTGCCCCGACAACAGAAAGACTCTTGTCAGTTTCTATATTACAACATAAAGTCAATCTTTGTAAAACAAAAACTCCAGGGATACAGATTAAGCCATAAACATCAAAAGTAATTGTTATTGTTCTGCTTTAATTCTTAATTTTGCCACTTGTTAATATGGCTTTTATTATTGTCTTTAGAATAGCTTTTTGAGACATCAGAATGAAATTTCAATTAACAATATGTGATTTGCTAGAAAAAGTAAAAGCATATTTTGCTAGCACTCACATTTAGTTTCTGTTTCAGCTGTTCTGGCACATATCGACGAGACCCAATACGAAGACGTCCCGATTCTCATGATCTCAGGAAAACAGTTGGACGAGAGGGTGGGTTACGCCCGAATTCTTTTCAAGGACAATGTCTTCTGTCTCCAAAACAAAAACAGCGTGCACTGCAAACCCAAACAGATCATCTTCTACTTCGGACACGGCAGCCTCAAATACCCCGCAATCCTCGTGAGCAAAATCTTTTCAAACCGGCTCTTGTTGACAGCGAGTGGAAAGAAGTAACTGAACACAAAGAGAAAAATATTACAGTCTTAGGATTGCCCATTTCAGACTATTACGTGCAGACGCCAATAGTGCAAAAGGAAGCCTACACAGAGCTGATTTCTCATATATTAGCCGGAAGACGGAATAGTTTTGTCAGCACGGAAAATCTGCTAGCCTCTTGGGATTTTTGGACTCCACTTTTGACAAGCATCACCAAGACATTCCCCGAGTTTATCCGGGAGGCTCTGAAAACAAAGACATGCTTGACGTCTTAATAAAAGGAAGAGACTTAAGCTACATTAATGAAGTGTTCTGATCAATCAAGATCAGATGGGCGGGCAGCCTGCCAACAATTTCCAAGTCATGCAGGGCAAATTTCGGAATGACGAAATGGTGTCGGGATGGACAGAGGAGCTAATCGAAAAGCTAGCGTCAGATATAGAAGAAGCGGCTGAGAAAGCGGTCCTCGAAAGTGGAGTTTTCCATTTAGCAGTGTCCGGCGGCGCGTCTCCTTTGCGCTTTTCACAGACTGGCTTTGCACCATTTTGCGTTTCCATGGAGAGACACTCACGTTTGGATGGTGGACGAACGCTGCGTGCCTTTAACAGAATTCGAGTCGAACTTTCTTAACCTCCACGATCATCTACTCCAACACGTGAAGATACCTTATTACAACATACACCCGATGCCCGTGCAGCTAAATCAACGTCTTTGCGTCGAAGAGGACAAAGGAACATGGTTGTACGAAGAAGAAATCAGAAAATTCATCAACGCTTCTAGCTTTCACTTTCTCCTATTAGGTGTTGGTTATGACGGACACATAGCTTCTCTATTTCCTGGAGTTAAACCGGAAGACCACGGCGAACGTTTGGTTGTTTTTACAGAAAGCCCAGTTAAACCTCACCAAAGAATGAGCCTGACTTTTAACGCCATAAACAGAGCGCAGAAAGTAGCCATTTTAATAGTAGGAAAGTACAAACATGAAACCGTGATACAGTTGAGCAGAGTAAAAGAGCAGACGACGCAGTGGCCAGTGACTTGGGTGAAGCCAGGCAGTGGTAATCTGGTCTGGTACTTAGACTATGAGGCACTGTTAGGGTAAACACTGGTTATGTTCACAAAAATCTAACTACAATATGATTTCTGGAGTTGTCAGACTATTGAAATGACATGTGATAGTTAAGAGAGTGCGAAGACTCTGATTTATTTGTGTTTGTTCACATCTGTGCAGGTTGTGGCATGAAGAATACAACGACAAAGTAGTGTGGCAAAGATAAAAAAAGAGATATTTTTTATTATTCATTGTTTCAATCCACTAAGTGATACATCGCTGGTAGTTTTTAATAATCAAATTTGTTTCAATTACAAAATCACACTCACCTATTTGGCTTTCAAGTTGCTAAAACGCTAAATGCAAAAGGTATATATTGATATTTTAGATTTTAAAGGTGCATTGTGTAATTTTTCTGTTCAAGCATCCTCCATGGAGATGTTGTTCCTGTACTTCAATGCTTCCCAACCAGGGGTATGCGAGCACTTGCTAGGGGTACTTGATAAAAAACCAAGTTTCAAAATGTAATAGCTTTGGAAATTTTGAGGAACTATTTCACAAAAAATAAGAAAATACAAAAGTAACAATTGACAATATTTTCAGCAGTTAAAACATTTCGTAAGTGTAATCCTACCAGTTCTTGATACAGTTTTACAAGATTGGTAGATTAATTTGTTCTCCTAAAGCCACAATTTACCTTTAAAAAACAACCCCATGCCCATTGAGTAACTGTGAATATGTTGACATCTCAAAATATCTTTAGTAAATTATTATCTTTAATTTATTTTGTGAATTAATTGTTGATGAAGTGATGAGACATACTGTTTTTATCTATTTAAAGTTAATTATTTTTGAAAACAGATGTTTGTTGGTATTTTATTCCCATTTGCGGGTTTTTTGAGTTTGTAAAACAGTAAACAATGGGATCCACATGCCCCTTACACTAAAAGGTTACTTTGATATTGCTCCCAACAGCACTTTTGTAGTGGATTTGACAAATTAATGTATTTTATGGAGTGTGCGAGTGTGGAGTGTGCAAAGTTTTAATGGATGGACCAGGGTTTTGAGTAAAAGGCGCTAAATGATTGTTTGAACATATGGCCTCATAAAAGTTAAAAGCAACAAAACAGATGTGGTTGGTGCTCTTTAAATCTCAGGAGGTTGTGTATATTTTTACATATACATACATTTTCTGTGTAATCTTTGAATTTTATATGCAGACTTTTACAAACTGTGATTTCTTTTTAACATACAGTATATAGACGGACACATCTATAATTCTGGTTTGAAGAAAATGCTTTACTGTGACCAAAGTTGTTTTTAAAAGACATTTGTACAACCACGCTGCTCTTTTAAAGAGTTTGAATAAACTCAACCTCATTGTGTTGGTTGAGTGATGAGAATCACAATTTCAAAGTATATTTTTTGTGCAGGAACCAGCGTTTTGATTGTAAAGATACACCTGAGCAGAGGTGGGAGAAATAACCAAAAGTTGTTGTCAAGAGCAAGTATTGTTTTCTCTGTCTCAGATGGCTTGTTTATATTCAAAATAGCTAACTTCTGTACTTATGAGCATATGAGTACTTCCTGTTCGCGTTAGCATTTAGATAAAAGTCTTTTTATCAACACTCTTTGGTCCTTTGGTGAAGTATTCTTCTGAGTTGTAAAGTCTTAAAACGTGTTTTCAGAGATATACAACACAACTCATGTGCACTGTCTGATCTTCCAAGTACCTATACAGTAGATCTATATTCTTTTTGACTGAAAACCCCCATGAACTGAACAGGAAATGCTCATAAGTACACAATGACATACAGTAGACCAAAAGTTTGGACACACCTTCTCATTCAAAGAGTTTTCTTTATTTTCATCACTATGAACATTGTTTATATCTTCACACTGAAGATTTAAACACCATGAATGACCAGGAGGGAGAGTGATGAGCTGGCCTCCACAGTCACCAGACCTGAACCCAAACGAGATGATTTGGGGTGAGCTGGACTGCAGAGTGAAGGCAAAAGGGCCAACAAGTGCTAAGCATCTCTGGGAACTCCTTCAAGACTGTTGGAAGGTGACTTTGAGGTGACTACCTCTTGAAGCTCATCAAGAGAATGCCAAGAGTGTGTAAAGCAGTAATCAAAGCAAAAGTTGGCTTCTTTGAAGAACCTAGAATATGACAAATTTTCAGTTGTTTCACACTTTTTGGTTCTGTAGTCTACTATACTTCCACATGTGTTAATTCATAGTTTGGATGCCTTCAGTGTGAATCTACAATGTTCATATTCATGAAAATAAAAACAATAAAAAAGTCTTTGAATGAGAAGGTGTGTCCAAACTTTTGGTCTGTACTGTAAATTAGCTAATAGATGCAGTCGGCATCAGAGGCCTCGTCCACTCATGGACCTCCATGGGGTAAATTTAACATTGAGAGTGGATCAGAACAACAGTTTTATTTCTCACTGCTCAACAACTACAACTGCAAACGTGGACAAAAGGAGATACATTGTGTCAATTGGAGTAAATAAGTATCCAAAACAATGTAAATATATCCAATAATGCTAACAGTGGCTGCGAGCTAAATGCTAATGTGATTCTAGCGTGATTTGAATGTGGTTGTAACTCCACTTGAATTAGTTATGCTAAAAGTACACTTAATTTGCTAGAAAATGCCTGAACATTGAACTCTTTTCCTCAGCAGGCCTTGGCCTCCAAATATGACGCGTTGCCAACTGTACCTATGTAAATATAGACAAGCCAACTGACGTTCTGTGCAGTTTTAATTAAATATATGCTGCTTAAGCCAAAAAAAAAAACATGCAGCAACTTCTGTAATTAGACTATGTTGGTTGGACAAAACTCACACGTTTTGACTTGTATTTTTTCCACCTTTGCTTACAGATATATTATGCATAAATGTGCTATGATGAATGTAATTATATTTTCACAATAAACTGTAACAGACTTTATTCTCATGTTTCACTTCAATGTCATTTACTCTCACATTTCAGTTAGTTTGTAAACCTAATAAAAACCGAACAGCTGCTTTTGTCGAGCGAGGATCAAAACGTTGTAGGATTAAGTTGCTTTCCCTTTTTTCTGTTCCCATGGTCTGAAGTTACGCAGCGTGTTGGCATGGCGACTCCATTAAAGCTTAATGTGGAGGATTGTGTGTCAGGGCGGCGCAGAGGAGGCCACTTCCTGTGCGTTGTCCTCGTCGAGCCTGTTGATCAGCCACAGGGAACATTTCACCACAAAAAATCCTAAACGGAAATACAGGGTTAGTCTGAGGTTAAAGGAGTATTATGAAATATCAAGTAACAGTGCAAAGGTGTTGTCAGGATGTGGAAATACACAAACAGAATTATATTAGACCACTAAGGATGAAATTAAACTTTGGAATTTGGATCTGTAGTGTCTGTATCATGTTATTGCTTTGCCTAGAACAGGGTTTCTCAAAATATGGTACATGGAACCTTTACGTATTTTAGTTAATGCAGATCTTTTTTTTTACCATTTCTGGTTAGTTTTATTGTTTAGAACAGCAAATATCTACAGTTTAATCTTGGTTTAGACATGCTTAGCCTCATTTTAAACCAGGGCAATTCAACTAACTTTCCAGAGGGCCAGATTTTACCAAGAATCATGGCTGTGGGGCTGGGTAGTTGCATAATACGTCACCACTTTTGACATGAGGTAGTAGTATCAAATATTTACAAGAGTAGACAATGATAGTAACTAATGCTGCAGTGTGTACTTATTGCTCAAAATGTCTAAATCCGCTTTAAAGAATATAACCAAATCCGAACCTGCAGTATCTCAACATTAAACCAGGTCTAAACCAGAACTTGAAACAGGAATGAATACTGTAGGAAGTGACTATTTTAAATTGGATAGTGAGTAAGTGAACAAATGCAACAATATAAAATGGATTGTTTTGCCAAAAAATATGAAAAATACAACATTTTCTCGCAGTAAATTAGTAAAAAACAAATGCAACTGGAGTTGAGACAAGAAAAACACACTAGAATCTACTGTAGATCCATGTGGCAAATCCTATTTTCACATAGTAAAAATATAGTACAATCAAGGTAATGAATACCTAAGAAGTTAAGAAATTAAAGTTGGCCACTATTTCCAGAGTAAAACCTCAGAAATAAATCTACAAAAAGAAAAATATATTTTTGTAATGGTGAATTGATGGCCAGATCAGATTTTTGGAGGGCCAATTTGGCACCCGGGCCTTCAGTTGAATAGGCCTGTTTGAAACCATTAAAAAAGCTTATTCAGTATATTATATATTCCGAAATTAGACTTGTTGGTATTTGGTGTGAAGAGGTTGAGAATCACTGAGGTAGAAGTAGTTAAGGTTCCACAGTCTCGTTCAAGTCAGATGTGTAAACAAATAGATGTTGTTTCAAGCTATAAATACAAAAGACATGTATTTTATTGAATAAGAACAACATAGAAAGGCTTAATCCCATACTTTGGAACATTCCAGGCCGTCACATTGTTGAGTGATGGTTGACTTATTGTTGAGCATTTCCTCTAAAATGGTTGAAAAACAAAAGTCTTATCTGGACAATGGTTTTTAAATCGAGACTGTCATCCTGGAGTCATTTTCGATGTGAATGTCCTTGTATGAGAAGCTCAGATTAATTCTGCCCTGGAGGAGGAATTGTACCTCAAACTTGCCCTGCCCCTGTTTACTTGTTAAATTTGGGGTTATTCTATCCTATTGTCTCTTACAGCCTCACAATTTGTGGTTATAGGATACATTCTGTCTGTTGTTCTCTGAATGACTTTTCCTCCAAGCTGTCAGGTTTGTAATCAGACGTGGTTGATGCAACTGTTGTAAACAGAAGGTAGATTGTACATACTGTATCCAATATTCTGTTCATCATCAAGGATTACTTTAATTTAATGTAATATTCTAGTGTTGTCACAATACTAACATTTCAAACTTGACTTCAATGCTAATGAGAAGTACTTTATTAAAATCAAAGTGCTCTTTTTTGGTAGACCTGGGCCAATAATCGAAAAATCAAGAAATCGAAACTAATCGTCAGTTATTTGGTGATGAGTTTTGAATCGAAAGATCGAACATACAATCTTTTATCAGTACAAATGTGTAGTTTGAAGCAAAAGTCAAACTTTCAGGGAAAATATTGATAAATAGGTAAAAAAAATGTAATAAAAATGGACATTTTTTTTGTTTCATTTATGTACATCAATGGCATTTTTAATTTGTTTTTGAAAAGGTTAAACAAAACAAATCGAAAATTGAGATGAATCAATATGAGAAAGAAAATTGTGATTATATTTATTCCCAGATCGCCCAGCTCTAATTGTATGTCTATTTTTTAACATTTAACACAAATTCCAAGTGTTTTCGTCACACTAGCTTTGATAACGCCCAAGATATTTCTAAAATCTTACAATGCTTGTTAATGTTGCTGTATTTTTCGATACTGGTTCAATGAGTATTTATTTCCATAACAGTATTAGTACAGATTATTACACTGCTTTTTGATATTTTGACATCCTGTATATTATTCTCATGATAAGGAATTAAACGAAAAGCCTCCTTCTTAGCACCAAATCTTGTTTTGTTACAGTCGGTGATATTCCAGAGAACATTTGTCTGCCAGCCTGATCTAGTTCAGGAGAGAATTCTTCAGGATGGAAATAGAAACGTCTCATTTTCCGATACATTGTGCAGATGACAACCTTTGAAACCTCTTTTACCTCGGACCACTCCCAGTCGAATGATGGATTTCTTTTAAAACAAACACTCACTCACAGTATTGTTTATTGGGACATTTGAACCTCACCTGTGCCCATGACAGAGGCCACAGTCAGAACCAAAGACATGTAATACAGCTCAGGAGTGGTCTTGGCCTAAAAACAGAAGCTAACTTTATTATCATTTGATTGAAACTTTAAATTAAATATATTTGACTTACACATGATGCTGCTGTTGAGGTTAAAATGACAGTGCTTAAACCTTGCCCAAAAGACAGAAGTCCAAACACGTAAAAACCTCTCCACACAGTTAAAGGAACTGGCTCCAACAATGTAAATAAAACAGAAAAACCTGTTCAGATAAAAAATGTAGACACATTTAAATGCAGTTAGATTAATGAGCCTGTTTATTAGTGCTCTTTTTGTATTTTTGCATAATCAATCATTTTTCTGATTAAAAATATGTACAGTAATTTCCAAACAATGACCCAGTACTTTTTTTGACATCTTTGAACTCTATACCAGTTAGGTGTGTGCATTGCCTGTAATCTGGCGATACGATACAATACACATGTCACGATACATATATCACGATATATCCCAATACAGAGGTCCACAATGATATGTTGTGATTTTTCTTTACCTTTAACTACAAAGTGAAAATTATTTTTTGTTTGTTTTGATGAATCAAAAACTAAAAAGAGAAACATAAGTTACAATGTATATTTTCTGTTCATGATGAATGACAGTATTGATACTTAACGATTCTCTCTGATAGAGGGAGTTTCAGTCGACGTCACTTTTCGCCCTACTACACATGCGTTATGCAGAAAGAGCCGCTCTTTGTGTCTTTACTTGGGGAAACTTCTTTGAATAAAACAACAAAATGAAACGAGATCTAGCTGTTCCAGGTATGACCGGTCTGACAGACGTCTGTCTCCTGAAGCTTGAGACAGTGGTTTTTTCTCACTGAATGTAACGTTTAAGGGTCATAGGGTCGAATTTCATTCATGATTCATGATTTAGCAGCATAACTTTTGTTTTCGCACAGTGATAAACTCTTGTAGTTAGCTGACAACGATGCTTTTTCGACTTGTTTCCACTGTTTGTTTCTATGAGAGGCAGCTCTTTCTGCAGGTCGGGTGCGCGTGCATGGCCCGTGTTGGTAAACAAAAAAATCCCTCTATTTATACTCAATAAATCCCTTTGACAGTATTGGTAATGAAACACAATGCTAATCAAGTTTCAAACATAATAAACCACTTCTTTTCTTATAATCATATAAAGTGACAATGTTTTGCCAAGGTTAAACATTAGAAGACTTCTTAAAGACACAGTCTCTACTGTCATGGCTGAACAGCAAATTTTGAAATCCAGGAAACAAAGCATCCTCTTTAAAACGCATTACGTTATCAAAAAATATCAATATATTTTTGGTAGCAACACGAGTATTGGGAGATCAAATATTGCGATATATCGCCAAATCGATATTTTCCAGCACCACTAATACCAGTGTTATCATTTTGACATATCTGAATGATTCTCCTGATGTGAAAAAATGAACAATGATATCTTAAACAAGCTGTTATGCATTGATAGACATAGATTCCTACTTGTTGGCCTATAGATTACATGTTCAAAACTTCAAAACAAAACCACACATGAGACTAAGACTACTTTATCACTGCAGCAAATATTTGTCTTATGGAGTCAACTGAAAAACAAGTAATTTGGCTATAAAATATATCTTCTTTTTTTTATTGAGTTTTTTTTTCTAATCTGAGTAGTTGTTTGCTCTAGTATTTTCATGTTAACATTTTTTTGTATTATTTTTGAGAATTTGCCATGCTTAATCAAAATTAGGCAGAATAGCCACTTTTTATACGTTGTCTCTAATCCGCTGTACTATTTATCAATGACTGTACCTTTGCCGTTGCCGTAGTTACCTGCGGCTATGCATGACAGCACAATCGACACAGTGAGGTTGTTCAAAGAGGCTGTTTGCAGTATCTGGAAGACTTTGGTCTGCAGAAATTAATAAATACAATATGTAAGTGTCAGTGGAGATAAAATTAAAACAAGAATTCATTCAGGCCAGTCAAAAGTGTGGATTACCTTGTCAAGACGTAGAGCTGAGGTCCCAGGACAAGTGCAGTGAACATCGCATTGACTATTTGGCTGTAAAATTGACATAACATTTAAATTATTTAGCGTAAAAAGAATTATAACAATTAACTGGTTTACAATTTGATCCTTTGATTTCTTGGTATCCGCCTGCAGCCAAAGTAAGCAAAATAAATGAGCCAGTACAGGAACATGGATGATTTCTCTTCATTCTTTTGTGACTTTGTGTCCTGCATGTGTCTAAGTGGCTCAATGCAGCAGGAGGGTAGGATTTCACCTGCAGCACCAGACCAAGCAGGCTGGTCTGTTATTCAGAAGGGTAAAAAAAAAAAAAGAAAAAAATGATAAGGCATTTGTACACTGCATCCGAAGGTCAAAAAGTTAAACTAACTTAAATCTTATGGATAACTGCAATGATCGAAGATTTCAACTAACTTTTAAGTTAAAGAGAGACAGAGAGAATAGGAGGAGTAGAAAGAGAGAGAGAGGAGAGAGAAGGGAGAAAGACAGGAGAGAAGGAGAGAGAGAGAAACAGGCAGGAAAAAGAGAGCAAAGAGACACATGGGAGAAAGACAGGAGAGAGAGAGGAGAGACAAGAGACAATTAAGGAGAGAGAGAGGAGAGAGAGAGAGAGAGAGAGAGAGAAAGAGAGAGGAGAGAGCGGAAAAAAGGGCCAGAGGGGGAGAGAGCGAGAGGAATTAAGAAAGAGAGAGAAAGGAGAGAGAGAGAATATTAACAACTCACATACATGAGTTTAATCGACATGAAACTTAAGGCAGAAATTAACTTACATTTTTAAGTTAAACTGCCTTTTATTTTAGTTATACCGCAAAAAATAGACTACTTCGGGCAAGATTGACTTTTAGAGTGTTAATGTGATAGTTAAGGTTATTCTTCTTCTGGTTGTCCTTAGAGTTGTACTATTTCACATGAAGAATAAATACTGTTCATATTAGGCTACATATTTGGGGTGTCCTGTATTAAATATTTAGCCAGTTTATCTCAGTTCGACCTTTTTAGGATTAAATCTTACTTCTAATATAAATGATGACGTCACAATAGAGGAAAAATTCTTACAGGCTTTTTTGACAGTTCAAAATATTTTAAACATACATAGCCTATTAAAAAAATAAATTTATACAAGCAAAACAAAGTTGATCTCCAAGAAAATGTCTGTGTCATCCATGAGTGCAGGGAACGTCAGTTGGTTGTTTATATCAAAACAGCTAACTTCTGCACTTATGAGCTTTTCCTTTATAACACACTTGGTCTTTGATAAAGCATTGTCCTCACTGTCACTGCCTGGTTTTCTGAACATTTATCATTTAGACTGATGTGGTGAAAACCTTAAAATGAACTGAACAGGAAATACAGACGTTGCTATTTTAATATAAACAATCCAACTGATATTCTGCGCACAAAAAGAAAGCTGCTCTTTTTTTTAAACATTCAACATACTTTTCTCACAATTTGTTTAATTCATGCATGTAAAATTCTCTCATGTAAACCTTTTTTTTTTTTTACAACGGTGTTAATCTTCCAAATAAAGTCAACATTTATAAAGAAAATATAAAATCAGTCATTCTTTAAAGGTGGGTAGCTGATTACACACAGCAAACACGATTAAGGCTCTAAATGTGACAACTTCCTCTGTAAACCCTCTGACACACGGTGAATATCATTTTGGTTGCAACTTTGGCTCAAACTTCTTTTTACAAACAGTAAATTGAAACAAGCCTCCGGGGCACAAGGGCGCCACACTCTCTGTTTGCACATTTGATTTGGTGACGCTGTTTTTGCCGCGAGATTCATTTTCTGGTGCTGTGTAAAGTATGGAAAGAATGGTAACAAACAGATTAGTTTACAAACTGGAACGGGAGGGGTGGTTCTCAGCTGTTCAATGTGGTTTCGTAGAGGAAGGGGAACAATGGATGCTGTTTTAAAATTAGACTCTGAATATAGGAAAGCTCTGGCTAATAAAGAAGCTTTAGTGGCATATTTTAGACATAGAGAAGCTTATGACATGTTGTGGAAAGAAGGATTAGTAATTAAATTATATAATGCAGGAGTAAGAGGAAGGATGCTGAATTGGGTCAGAAATTTTTACAAGACAGAAATATCCAGGTAAGGGTGGGAGTACACTCTCCCAGGAACAGTGATAGAAAATGGAACCCGCAGGGGAGTGTAATAAGTCCGGTGTGTTTAATGTAATGATTAATGATATATTTGATAAGCTGGAACCTGGGTTTGGGACCTCTTTGTTGCGGACGATGGAGCTATATGGAAAGGGGCGTAATATAGCCTACATCATCTCACATGTCCAAGAAGCGTTAAAAAGAGTTGTGAGCTGGGGGTGGACATGGGGTTTTAAAATATCAGTTGAGAAAACTAAATTTATTGTATTTGGCAACAAAAAAGTTGGGACTCAGAAGCTTCAAATGTATGGACAGCAAATTGAAAGGGTCAGATATTTTAAATTTTTGGGTGTTTATTTTGATGAAAAATGTACCTGGAAAAACAGATTGAAAATGTTGAATCTAAATGTGAAAAAGTTATTAATGTGTTGCGATTGCTTTCAGGAAGTTCTTGGGGGGCATCGAGAGATACGCAGCTTTTGATATACAGAGCAATGATCAGGTCAAGACTAGATTATGGAAGTGTGTGTTTTGGTAGTGCAGCAGCGACCCACCTTAAAAGGCTTGATAGAGTGCAAGCTAAAGCGCTCAGGATCTGTTGTGGTGCCCTTCGGACATCCCCAATTCCAGCATTACTTGTAGAGATGGGTGAAATGCCTTTGACACTTAGAAGATCTAAATTAGCTATGCAGTATGTGTGTAAACTAGTGGCCTATCCAGGATTGCATCCAACCAAACAGGTGTTGATTGACACATGGGAATGGGGTACTAAAAAGAAGTGTGAGCCTTTTATTTTTAAAATGGGGAAAGAAGCGCACAGCTTAGGTGTAGGGGAGATGGGAGTGGCCCCTCACTTGGTGTGGACAGATGTGCCTCCTTGGGTTTTGCCTACTCCAGAGGTCGATATGTCTGTGAAGAAAGTAGGGAAGAAGGGAGGAGCTTGCCAGAAGCTGGTGGAGGAGGCATTGGCTAAAAGGTGGCAAGGGTGGTTACAGATTTATACTGATGGAGCAAAGGATCCAAACAGTGGAAAGACGGGATCAGCATTCTATGTACCTGAGTTGGACGTTATACAAGGAAGGAGGCTAAACAGCGTGTCTGTATACACAGCAGAGCTAGTGGCTATACTGTGTGCCTTGTACTGGGTGGTAGAGAGTAAGCAGGAGCGTGTAGTGGTGTGCTCTGACTCTGCATCAGTTTTGGAGACGCTTAAAGGTGGGAGGGGAATGCCAGGCCTGATCTTATAGCTGACTTGCTCTCAATAATACATCGAATAGAAAAGTCTGGGGGGGAAGTAGGTTTTTTGTGGGTTCCTTCCCATGTAGGGGTAATGGGCAATGAACGTGTTGATCTTGCTGCAAAAAGCTCCTTAAAGAGGGATGTGCAGATATGTGTTGCTCCTGGAGTGCTTGAGTGGAAGTCAGTTATTAAGAATAAGACTATGGCAGAGTGGCAAAAAGTATGGGAAACAGACAGTAGGGGGCGCCAGTACTTCGCTATAAACCCAACGGTGGCTCCCAACTACGTGTATGTGGGTAAAGAGCGAAAATGTTCAGTTTTATTAACTAGGCTAAGGTTGGGTCACTGTGGTTAGCGTGGGATTTAGAGAAAATAAAGAAACATCCTGACGGCCTATGTTCTCACTGCAAACAAAAGCAAACTGTCAAACATGTGTTTATTGATTGCCCATTGTACAGTGCTCAACGTGACCAGTTATTTGAAACAGTGTCTTCGAACTCAGGCAATGAAGTCAGCCTCAAATCATTGTTGACTCCAGCACATGGAAATGACTATGCTATTAGAGCACTAGTAAATTTTTTGCAAGCCAGTGAACTGTTCCTGTGGATCTAATGGGCTTTAATTGAGATGTAATTCCTCATTCAACCAGAAAGGCAGCAATGTGCCGAGAGGCATTCGGCCTGCCGGAAATCAGAAGAAGAAGAAGAAGAAGATTCATTTTCTGTGTTTACGTCGAGACATCAACGTTTTAACTCGTCTTCAAGCATCAAAAGCTCTCTGTCAAGTTTATTTTAGCTTTTTTATTAGTTTGGAAACGCCATGTCACTCGATGAGGACGAGGTGCAACAGGTAGGGATGGTTTTCAAGAGGTTACGCAGTGACAAATGCAATTAAACAAGCATAAATTGTAGGTATTGTTCGTGTTTTTCGTCACAGCGGCTAAAGGCAGCGGTTCATTTCACTGTCGGTCGGATTTGTCAGAAGATTGGAAAAGAACATAATAAGAGTTCAGTCGACAAACCATCGCAGCTGTGGCAGAGACAACTTACAGTCAATGTGGTGAGTTTGCACTTCATCATTTTATGCACATTTTAACAATAAATGTAATTTTTTTTTTGCTTTTGGGGTTTAACTGAAAAACAAGCATAAATGCAATGTAAAAGTTTATTTTTGTATATATAATATAATTTCTTACTAGAAATATTTTCTAGCACGTCATAAGTAAATAAATTTAAGTTTATGTTGGTGTCACACACCTTAGTCTACACATCCCCTAACTTTTTCTTTTTTCACTTTCAAAAGGGCCTCCCCTCTCCCCTCCCAGGACTACAGATGGAAATCAAATCAATTTATTTTTGTAGAGCCCAAAATCACAACAACAGTCGTCTCTGAGGACTTCCCAAGATTATTAATTTAAGCAAATATGAATAATAGGAAATCAAAATAAAAATTAGCTGTAAAAGCTAGAATCTGGTACAAGCATCTCTGCCTTTGTGCTTAATATAATTGTACATGTCCTTAATAAACATACATAATCTTCCTATAAACAGTTTAAATCATAGAGTGCCCAAACTTTTTCCTCAACAGGCCTAAATTAAGGATCGTTTTCCTCGACAGGGCCAATATGAATCATTTTGCAAAGTTTCAAGGGCCAAACCTAATTTTATGTTGCACGTAAAAATGTCATTTGCATTCAGAGAGTGATTAAACTATATTTTATGAACATGTTTTAGCGAAATAAAACTGATTTGGTGTACTTTCGGACAATCTTTTCAGCTTAAAATGTAATCAGAAAGACATTTTTACACATCTCAATACCTCTTTGCGGGCCAGGCCTCACTTTGGGCTCAACTAATTTAAATAAACATGGCAAAAAATAAAGTTATAAAAATCTTTAATTTAAATGTTATTTTGTCTTTTTGTATAGTAAATATACTCTCTAAACAGATAACATTTGAAGTCGTGGTGTAGATTTTGTACTATTCTAATTCAATGTTCTTTTTCAGAAATCTTTGCCAGAGACTTGGAAGCATTTGCCAGGTAGTTATTCTATATACTGTCATAATAAGATGATAAAATAATTAAAATGGTCAACCCTTTTCAGACATGCAAAAAGAACCACAGTGTCTGCAGATGACGTCAAGCTCGTAGCTCGTCGCAGCACAGCATTAGTAAGACATTTGCAGATTTCACAAGAAATATTAAGCATGACAGTTTTAAAAACACACATTTTATTTTCCAGTCCACGTACATACAGAACAAAAGTGAGGAATTGAACCAGGAAAAGAAGAACACTGGAAGAGGAAAAGTAAAGACACTGAGGAGAGCAGAGACCAAGGACTTTAGGCACAAGCAACCCTGCAAAACACTTCGCCTGGGACCAACATGTAAATAAAATACTTACACAAAACTACCCATGGTTATTCTGCTCTTTGCATGGGGACTTTGGATTCAGATTAGAGCTACATTCTTGTTGTATTACTTACTGCATTTAGGTAGAAAAGACGCTATAAATATTGCTTATGTGTTGATATTAAAATAGTAGGCACTGTCTACCATGTATAAGACTAACTTCAGCAATCCAATACACCAAGTATTGGCCTAAAGTTGTTTTAAAAGGTGCACTCAGTAGCCTTTCTGGATTAGGATTGACTTTTGACATGTCTCCATAGACAGTTATCATTTTGCCAGGAAGGTTCCACAGTAGAGGATTTAGTAATGACCTAAGGGGGTCACATTTGTGGAGGAGTTACAGTACTACTCTGTAAAAATGCAAGTTTTACTATGTCTTTATAAAAGCGTGCAACAATTCTCAATATTTGAAACTAATTGATCTTTGAAAATATTTTAGTATCTATTTTACAAATTGTGCTAAACATTGCCTTGCTATGGTCGCTAAAGCACATGAAATTCAAAATGTCAGACTTTAATCAACATTAGGTAATTTGTAAAATCTCATCTGTTGACTTTTATTTAGTTAAGAATGTATTTAAAAACCAATGTGCAATAGAAATGAGTGAAAAATATAAATTCCTGGCACTGACTAACTTATTGAAGTTGCAGACTTTTTTCTCTTTTTAAAATATTAAACTTTAATAAGTTATGTGCTATGTGTCATTATTCTGAAATCAACTATTTAAGCATAAAAAAACACTTGTAAATGGTTTAGGGAAAGCAGCATTATCTCCATGGAGACAGCCAGCTGGTGCATGCTTAATCAGAAAAAGTTACATAGTGCACTTTTACGATACACTGATCAAATTGACAAAAACTCCTAACCCTAACTCTGTTTTAACCACACAGCATCACGGACAAGCCACATAAAGCAGTTAGGAGACAGGTACTACCCCATGTCACTCAAAGTGTGGGAACTTCCGTCTTCATCCTTCAGACTCCAGTCAGGCAAGACCTCGACCACCACAGCCCAAGGTCCCTGGATATGTGAATTAGATTGTATTTATTTGACTCCAGTAATATCAACTAATAAGCATATATTCAAATGAGCTTTATTTAAAGAACTCCCTTCATTTGACATTTTCTTTAACACCTCAAACAAGAGCTACGGGGAGCCATTGGACACACCACTCCACGTTCGCACACGATAACATTCGCGTCCCCAGTGTCTTCAACAGGTGTCACCCACATCAATACACACTTACAGATCAGAGCAAGAACATAAAAAGCACACACCATTCAGATCAGAGAATATAAGCAATACAAATATTCAGCACAACATTCCACTACATTTTGATATTTCTGCACTTAACATACTTGAGAGTAAGGAAAAACTTGCAAAAAGTGTAAAAAAAAAAGAAAATAAGTATCTTGAAGTATCATTAAATGTCCATGTTATGGGGGAGGCGCTCGTAGCATGTGCAGCTTCCACTCACACACTCAGAAAGCAGTCAGATTTGGGCTCGTACACTGCACAAAAACAACCAGTCCGTATCACGCGTCTCTCGCTCTGTTCGCTCACTCATTGCTTCACTCTTCGCCACAAGTCATCCGCAACGCACTCAGTTCTTAAAATGTCAGTCAGCTGCGCAGTTCTCTCCATTCTGTTTTTAAAAAAGTGGATAAAAGTGAAAACACCCACCGTCTTTCAGAACATGCGAAGTGGAGTTCTGTGATGGCATAGCATTTACAGATGGGAGAGGGACAATGAACGCGATATCACCCCAAGAATGCTGCCAAAGAGGAGCTTCCTCACAGGGAAATGGAGAGAGGTGAACTGCAGAAGAGATTTTCAATCAAGGCTTTTCCAGAACTTGACTGCAAATAAAGTTGCACTTAAAACATTTACGTTTCAACCAGATTCTTCCCAATGCAAGATTGCCTTCATAGGAGATGAAATGCCAGATAATGGTGAGCTACAGACATTCATGCATTTTCAATGATTATATAACATTTTACAATACATGCATTAGAGAATCCAGTTGAAATGGATACACACAAACAAATGAGACATCGAAAATAGCACTTAAGTTGGACATCCTCATAAACAATCACTTCGACACTTTCTAAATTAAATCTTTAGCATTTTTCTCAAATGTACAAAAACATCTTCCACAAAATGTTAAGTTTCACATACGCATTACACCAGAACTAAACTCTGAAAAGGACTCATCTCTCTCACAATACTTACCATATGAACACTTAACTTACATACCCCACCCAGACGACTTTGACTCCATACTGGACCCAAACCCTGAGCTAAACCCACTCCCTCCTGTTGTAGAGTTAGACCCTGTACCCCAGCCCAGACTGGCCGAGCTGCTGCCGTAGTTGCTGTTGCCTGTATTGAATGACTGGTTCTGGTCTCTATTGTGCTGGTGCCACTGGAGGTGTTCCCAGAGTTGGACGTTTGCTGCTGGCTGGCCAACATCCCCATCATCCCCCAACTACTCTGCAGCGCCGCAGCCATCATGGCAGGGTTTAGGTTGAAGGAACCGAAATTTGCCAGACTATTGTTGGTGCTGGTCCCTATCCCACTGCGGTTGCCACCAAAAGCTTGAGCTGCAAAACCGTTGCCAAAACGAGCTGTGCGGTCAAACTGCCTATTGCCGTGTTTAGGTTCAGCATTTGAAATGTGGACGCTGACGCCTTTGATTATTAGGTCCTCGCCACAGAGAGACTGGGCAACCTGAAAGAAAATACAAGACTTGTCAACTCACTACAAATTTTAATACCAATATCACTTGTTGATATTAGTATATGATCAATAACTGTGATAAGGAGATTTTTTTAGTTCTACAGTCCTACTGCTGAATTTATTTCAGTTCGAGGTGCGGGGCAAGTTCTATCCTGCTCTAGGCCTTTTTTTGTTAGATGACAAATACAGTACAAGAGGCTTGAAAAATGTAACTTTAGACTAATACAGTAGATCTTTTTTACCTGGTCGTCTGCGAAAGTGACAAAGGCAAAAGCACGAAAAGGTTTTGGGATGAAGACATCAGTGACCTCTCCGTACTGCATGAAGAACTGGCGCAGGTCATCTGTAGTCATGTCCTCTGTGCAGCGCCCCACAAACACCTTTCTGCTTCTAAGCGGCTCGTCCGGACCTTGCTGTTATAATAAAGACAAGGCAATCATTAGTATTCTCCTCACCTTCGTAAAAGTTGCCTACAAACCAAATTGTGGGCATTACATATTAAGCACACTGAATTTGAAACATCTTAATATCCATTATTAAGTTATGCTACAGATAAATCCAAGGCTTAAGTACCTTAAGCAGTTGTAAAGCCTAATATTACAATATAGTAACTAATATATTATCAAAAACTACAACAAGGATCCCTGCTAGCTATACTCTTTCAGACATTTAATTGAGTCTAAACAGAAATAGAAATTATACTTGTTCTTCTTCATGCAAAACGTTCTGTTCCTAGTTCTATTTCATGCAAAAAAGTTCTGTTTCTATTGGACGTTGTTAAGTAATTTACCTTAGAGTTTGGGTGTTTGCAGTCACACCATCTCCCATCGATCATGTGCCGCTGGGAGATGACCTTCTCTTGTGCGTCGTACTCAGCAAATCTCACAAACCCAAATCCTTTTGAGTTACCACCCCTCTCACGCTTAACCTGATGAACGCAAAGAAGTCATTGCCAATACAAATAATCGATCAGTCTCTAGACAATACAAAGTCATTCCATAAGTCTCACCTGTACCATGATGACCTCTCCAAATGTGCTGAAGTAGTCTTTTAGGTCCTGTTCAGTGGTTTTCCAGGGAAGACCCAGAACGATGAGGTCAGAAGTCTTCATGTCTCCCCTCTTCATTTTCACAGCAGAGGAAGCGTCGGTCTCATCCATTTTCCGCTTGTTATCTACAAATGGACATAATTATGTATTTGCAATTACTATAGAACAGCACTGGAACAGATAAACATTTACTGTCTCAATTATTGGAGTTGCTCAGACTAATAACATAGGATGGTGCAAGAATATTGAAAAATGACCCAAAGAGTAGTCTTGAAACTAAATCTATTTGAACAGAACAAAAATCAATACATGGATCAATAGGACAAAAGTGGACATTTTGAGAAAAGTTTTGACAGTTACAGGACAAAATAATTATGTGATACATGTATATGAGAAAACTATTTATATTCAATATTAGGGCAGCACAAACTTGGTTTAATGTAATTCTATTTTTAGACAAATATTGCAATTATAATTACACTTAGAAAGTCCTAGTAACAGTGCACATTGTAAGCAACACCAGCAGCATTCGGGAGAAGAGGGACATCTAAGCAAATTCCAAAAAATAATCACATTAATTTAATGTTTAGATTTCTAGACTAGGGTGCAAAAAACATTACTTAAAAAAGGAAATATGTCATTATTTTCGTTGGGCATTCTATCATTTAAATTGGTTTGATTATTGTGCCAACTCAACAGCTGTTTAAATTAGATTGAGCAGACCAAAATATATCTATTTACATTGCAGTCTTGCACTGTCTGAATGAATGGCGTCCTTTAGGGGGCGTGCCCAACCATTCATGATTTTCCACTTGCGCCTTACCATAAACATTATGAATCACACACTTACAGCATGTTTACTCAGTGTGATTCAAACAGCGCTCACCTTTCGGATAGTTGACCACGTAGACGATATTTCCCCATCCGTTTTCGGGCGCGTGCAGGACCCTTCCACCAGGCGCACTCCCCTCATGCACTGGGACACGGGGCTTCTGAACCGCAGGCCGCACGCCCCGGGGAACTGCGCGGCCACAGTGGACAACAGCACCGTGCCATCATCCTCGGACGGGATCTCCATCGGCTCCTCGTTCTCCTCCTCCGCCACACGAATGTACACTTCGGCCATCCTGTTTTCCACTTTGCTCTGCGTCTCCTTTCTCCGCCAAAACTCCAGTCAAAACAATGCTAAAGTTAGCTGTTAGCTCACTGTCAGTCCAGAGTGGCGGCTAACCTTAGCACGCGGCTAACGGGACTCAATTCGTCACGCGCGAAAAGCAACGCAATAAACAGTTTGAGTGCAAAAATCGCTTTAAAACAATGATCTGGTGACTTTTGTAGGAAAAATCACCAGATCAATGCTCGATTTAGGCTCCGCTTGGACGAAAACACGGGCCTTGTTGCTCCTTTGTTCGCAGGACGGAGGTTTGTGTCGTAAACAGTTCACCTCCGAAAGAAAACTGCGTTAGAAAAGTGCACATTCGACACGGCGAACAAATCGACGGGGAAATCAGAAACGCGTTACCAAAGTGTAAAAAGTTCAGCTTCGCGCCTGTCGCGTCATTAACTCAGATCTATAAACACGCTGTTATTAAAAATACTTTCTCCACGAGGCAAAAATGACACGACTGCGCAAGGCCCTATCAAAATGGCATTACCAGCGCCAAGCGGAAGTACGTCAATGAGTGGGGCGGCGCGCGCAAACTACACAAAATAAAAGTATAATAACAACAATAATAATAATAACAACAACAATAATAATAATATATTCATAAAAGAAAAACAACTACACAAAGTAGATCATGTTATGGCTTATATTATAAATTGAAAATAAATCTAAAAAAACTCACAATGTAGCATAATTATAAGTGTTTAGCTAAAACAAACAAAACACTTTTCACTGATCAAAACAGATGTTTACACGTGGCGTAAATGTCAAAAGTATTTTTACTTTCATTGTACATTTTACATACACATAACGCCCTCCAGTGGTGTACGTGATCACTTTTTTATGCATAGCAGTGATGTTCATACTGTCACTGTAAAAAAAAAAAATAAACTGATGATATAGTTATATATCATCAGATATAGTTTTAATTAGAAAATTAAAACTATACTTTGGGACATTCTGAATGGAGATGAATATGAACAAAATCAGCTAAAGGAACTGCTTTTCTGCTAAAACAGATGTGTTCGGGCCCTCCTCCAAGCCAAATGATAGACTATTTTGTGGTCTTGCAAGCCGCTCAAAGTAAAGATGCAAATTTGTATTTATTATTTAGCATCTAAATGACAAGAAAATGCATTTAGCCTATTAAAGTTTTATTTTGGCCAAAAAGTTGCACAGTGTCCCTTATGCGCGCAGAACAAAATCCACCTCAAGAGAGCATATGCACTTGCACATTAAGGATTATAAGTGCAATATTTGGCGTTTCCACCTTTAAGGCACTAAAAAGTGAAATACGCAGCAAGGTGCATTTTTAAAATCCCTTTTTCTAATTGTAATCTAGATTCTATTACACAGTTACAAAGTGTATGTGTAAACAATACTGTGTTTTTCTCATCTATGTAGAGATAAACTCCAACATGTGTATATCATTAATTACATTTTATTCATCGTAAAAAAAAAAAAAAAAGATAGACAAAAGACAAAAAGATTCAAATTCAAAACTGCAGAGCAGCAGACAAGTCCCACCTCTTTATTGGAAATGTTAACTGTTATTGAGTGTCATGACAATATTGAACTCTATATGTTTTTCTCAGAATTTGAATTTTATTTTATTATTATGATTTTATTTATTTTTGATTAATCAGAAGTAAATTCAGACAAGTGGGCGGGATATGTGGATTGTATATTAGCTTTGTACCATCTGCTGCAGGTAGGGCTAGGCCTTCTTTTGAAAAACCGAGAGATCGAGATCAAATCGAACCGAATTGTCAATTATTTGGTGGTGGGTCGAAAACCAATCTTTTGTCAATCAAAATGTGTCGGTTGGAGCAAAAGTCAAACTTTGAGGTAGAATATTGATATATAGTTTTTAAAAAAAGAAAAGGGAAATAGGCTAACTATTAAAAGTTTTTGTTTTGCTTATGTTTTTCTTTTCTTTTTTTTTTTTTTATATCACGGTATTACCTGATAGTTATCACAAAATTTCGTGATACAGCTGGGAAAAAAAAAATCATTTGGTTTTTAAAAGGTTAAACTAAATCAAATCGAACATCGAGCTCGATCAATATGAGAAAAAAAAAAAATTGTGAATATAGGCCTATTTTTTCCAGATCACTCAGCCCTAGCGGCAGGACGAGATTACTCAAACATGCCTGAATCAATACAAATATAACTTTGGGTAAACTAATGATGAGAGAACACTATAATAACGTGGTTAAAAACTCAAAACAGTAGATTTTACATAATTGCTCCCCTTTAAGTAGTTGTCATTTGTCCTACTGTACTGCTGTGCTTTTAGAGTGCTCTTAAGAGGGCGTCCCAGGAGCGGTGAGGGGGGGCTCTGGGGAGAGATGTTCCAGTGCCTTGTTTGTTTTTCCTCCAATCGGAGCGGCTGCATGGCCTTGTCAGCTGGGATCCTCTCTCTCCCCGCGGGCCTCGCCTTCACACCCCGCACTCAGGCCGCTAGAGGACGCAGTGCAGCTCTTGAATCAAACCTTGGATCTGTTTTGTAGCACTGAATGGAAAAGCATAAAATAATCTCGTGTTGTGTGTTTGATTTAGATAAACAACTGATATCTGTAGGTAAATAGGGGAGGTAAAAAAAACGTCACATTTCTTAGTGTTCCGAAGGCCAGATTAGAACAGCTTATTAATCAAAACAAAAAGTTACAAATTGTGCCATAAAAACAAAATAGGGTGATTTTAAAATGATTTGAAAATTTAAAACACATAAAAAATATAATTCAAACAGCTGATAGTTGATAGTTATATTGCCTTATAACTAACAACTGGTATATTTTTATTCCAATGTGAATATTGTAATATTATACTACTATTTCTTTCTTTTAATCACTTAGATGAGTTAATTTTACCTACTTAAATACAAATAGAAAATTAAAATTATACTTTGAAACATTCACAAACACATGTATGTTATAATGTGAAAAACATTGATAAGAACACATTTTCTATATAAGTCTATGCAGGAGACTACTCTAGAAAACAGTATTTTGGCCACGTAAGCCTGCCCAAAATAAAAACACCTTTTTATTATTTACTGCCACAAAGACATCTAAATTACTGAACAGAACTAAGTCTATTTCTAGGTCAGAAAGCTGCATACAATTAATTATTTTTTTTTCTGAGTCATAAAATCTTTTCTTTAAGCAGTTGTATTGTCAGGTAAACTAATATAAGCATACTAAATTAGTTGATTATTCCAATAATTGATTCGTTGATATTCAATTAACTTGTTACAGCTCGAGGAACAAAATATATTTTAATATCAGAAATCACAATAAACACTTACGATTCACCTTTGCAATGGCTAATGATAGGAAAATTAAGACAGGGGCAAAGGAGATCTCAAACAGCTTTTTATTACATTTTTCAATCAATAACAGTACAATTTAGTACAGTATCTATCTTGCATCCAGCTCACCGTGGAACACCAACAGACTGAAATGAAATACAAAAAGTGAAAAGGTACATAAGGGTGCAGAGCTCTATAATATTAATGGAAAGAGAAAAAGGGAATCCATCTCAGTTGAATTGCATTTTCACTTGTGGCCACACACGAATACATCACATTTATTGTACATCATCGCAGAAAAAAAAAGAAAGAAAAAAAAAAGTGAAAAAAATGTCACAACTTTAACAAAAGTGCTTCTGTATACAGTGAAATGTTGTCATTCAGATGCTCCAATTTTTAAATTTAAGACCAAGAAAAAAATGTACAAAAGATTTTTTTTTTATTTTATTTAGTATGGATAGTATGTGAGAATGCTTTTGTTCCATTGTGTGAATATTCAAAAGGAGAGAGAGGACTTGTCAGGAATAAAATTTCACAATGATTGTTATAATTATTACAAAATTGGCATCAATAGAACTGGTAAGCAGAATTTACACTTAATATGCAGTCAATAGTAAGCCGTTTTTCCATTCTTGCTCACCCTGGTGCATAGCATTACCAGTATATTATTAGTACATGATGTATGCATGAGTTTGAGCCAAAGAAAAATTGGCTTTTATTCATTAGGTTAGATCGACAGGTAACTCTCCTTTTTCAGAAATAAATCTAAAGGTTTTTGCACCATTGAAAGCAAGTCTACAGCATGCACATCTAAATTAATTCATGGCAGACAAAATTAAATGTCTTTAACTTAAAACATCAGACCATTATTTTCAGACATTGATTTGTACATTTCATTCACAGAGTTGCAACTGCAGTCCCAAGCAAAAGGAAGTGTCTATTTAGTCAGGTGAGGTGTTTCACTCAAAGTGGATACTAAAACACAATCCCCCAATAATCATAATAAAATCTAGCCATGCCCAAGGTTAGGTCCCTCCCCGCGCCCCACCCCGCGTCAAAGGCATGTACAAGAATTAAGGGGGTTAACTGGATAAGTTATAACTCCTTTTGTACTGGAATGAGCATTCATAACTTAGCATGTGCTTGGTTAGTTAACATAGTATTAGTTGAGAGGCAAAGCTTCTTCATGTGCAAAAGGCTGTGATGACAAACAAAAACAGCTAGTATATAAATACATCGTAGACATTTTGAAAGCTGCTCGTGTAATATGATCCAAGCTTTTACTTCTGCGTGTTTTCTCTCATCTGTTACATGATTTTTACTGAATTAGAAAGACAGGCTGTAATTCAAATATATCTAAAACCAAAAAGAAATGACAAAAAGAAAAAAAAGCCATCGAGAATAACAAACCATCAGAATAGAATTCTTTAAAAAAGTTAAATAATTTGTACAATTACACTCCAACATTTGCTTTCAAGACGCACACATTTGCATGGGATGATAGTGTTGTTTTTCTCTTTCAAGGTAACATAAAATGGTCCAAGAAGGAATGCACAAGTTTCTGATTTGATACCACAGGAGATCCTTTCATAACTAGGTGATAAACAATTGTGCTCTTCTTTGTGTAGGAAAGGCATTGGTTTCCCTTCGATTTTGTGGTGTCCAAGTCAGTTTAAACAGTGTTGAAGATGCTGTGAACATTCTGAAGTTGTAATGGTCTTCCAGTCAACTTTGGAGTTTAATGAACATCTAAAGAAGCAAAATATTACTGTGACAACAGTAATCAACTGATTTGCATTGTGTTAACAGTTTAGTATAGATATGGAACTAGGCTTCATCTACAAGTTAGTTTTTATATAGGTAACCGTTTGGAAATTTCCAAGTTGAAACATTCTGTTTTTCTTTGTTGTGTAATCTGTGCACGGACATGTCGTAATAGTGGACTGTAAGAAGACAAACCAGTCCTACCTTCAGGCTTCAATTCCAGATCTTCAGAAAACTGTCCCAGGATCCTGTTGCAACGGCCATACCATCATCAGTAACTCCCAGGCAGCTAACACGGTTATCATGCCCAGCCAACACACCTGAAAGACAGACAACATGCGTTATAACATCGCAAAATAAACAGACCACATTTAGATCTTTGGATACGTGGACTTACCGGCACGGTCAGCCTTTAGTGTGTCCCACACATTACAGTTGAAGTCGTCATATCCGGCCAAAAGGAGGCGGCCGCTTTTTGAGAATGCGACAGAAGTGATTCCACATATAATGTTGTCATGAGAGTAGATCATAAGCTCCTGATCAGCGCGCAGATCGAACAGCCTGCAGGTGGCATCATCTGACCCCGTGGCAAAAGCGTTGCCATTAGGGAAGAACTGAAAAAAAGAGATTCAAATTAGTTAACATGTTTAGCAGAATATCTGTTTTAGTAGAGCACGGACGTACACAGATGGCGTTGATGTCAGACTCGTGGCCGGTGAAGGTCTGTCTGCACATGCCCTCTCGGACGTCCCACAGTTTGGCCGAAGCATCACAAGCACCAGAGACAAATAACCGAGAGTCGGGGGCCAGAGACAGGCTCATGACATCACCTGTGTGCCCTGCGAATGTGGTCGTCTGCTGCCCAGTCTCAATGTCCCAAAGTGCACTGGAGACAGAAATACAGTTGTTTTAGAGCTTCAGCCTTCAGTAAAATTCTCCAACTATGCATGTTTATACTCACCAAGTGGTATCACCAGAGCTCGTAACAATCTGGTTGTCATCAAGAAAACGACAGCAGGACAGGTAGCCTAGAGGGGAAAAAGACATATTTAGAACAATAGGACTTTGTATATTTATCTCATTTTGATCTAATAGTTAAACACAAACCTGTATGTCCGGCAAGCTCGCGGCTTACACGTACATTCCCCTCGCGGGTTTTCAGGTTGTAAATGGAGCAGATATTATCTAAACCTCCGCAGGCCACATAATTTCCTGAAGGTGCATATGCACAAGTCATGACCCAAGAGGATCGAAGTGGAATGGCATGAACCTAAAACAGAGAGACAAATCTTTAAACACACATCAGATTTACAGCAAAAGTTAGATTAGCTTTTTGAGGCTGAATTTAGCTCAGCGTTATCTTATCTGTTACTTTGCATTTTGTTGATTATGTTTTATGTGCACTGTGCAACCAAGCTACTGTAGCCAGGTAACTTCCCTTGTGGATCAATAATGTTTGTACGTGTCAAAATACAACTTAAGAAAACATGGCTTAGAAGAGTCTTTGGTTATATCAACTAGGGATTGACAGATATAAAATATGTTCAGACGATATTTATCCTGCTGCTGTAGGTTTAACCAATATTTGCTCATACAAATATTCTAAAACCCAAGGTAAATATAGTTGTAGTATTGGATTTTTAAGGTTATGATTGTGCAAATATAACTAATTGACTTAACTGACATAACATTTCAATAAAAAATAATAACTATATCTGCTTGAACTGGGTTTTTAAAGACACAAAAATAATCATCCCTCTAATATCACAAATATTACCTTCAATACATCACCCTTACTAATGTCAACACTTCATACTTTGAGTCACAATCCAATGTACCATGTGACAGTCCCACATCTGATAAGGTGCCTTTAAAAAGCTATGACCTTAAGAAAATCTTTATTCAGTATTTAGGTGCCTAGGACGACACTTTTCACCAAAATAGAGGAAAACACTCTATATATTTTTTTTTATTTACAATTGGTTTCCTAGTGAAGCAATTATCTAGGATTAACTAATATTTAATTTCAACAGTTGATGACATCACACTAGGAAGTCGCACAGAAACTATGATGTAAACTGAGCCAAAACTCATCTAATGTAGCTTTTTTTTTTTTTTTGACAATATAATTTCATCACAACACATTTACCATGTAATATTTAGGCTTACAGAGTCACAAAAATGTGTTTCTCATGAGAAAAATGTGCCAGTCTTTAGAACTCTGCTGCTCTACTTCCTATTATTTTCAACATACAGTATGTTAATTATTTTTTCAACAAACTTTGCTTGATTTATAAAAAAAAATAAATGATAATTTATATTTACAACAAGTATCATTGCTCTAAATTAAGTCCAAATTAGAAAATCATAGGAGCCTGCCATAAGTGCGTCAAATTTAATTCAGAACACGATTTGAGGCTGACACTTTGCTTTGGTGATTTCAGAAGAAATTCACCAGGAGAAATTTTAACCCTCCATAGAAATTAGAAGAGGGCACTCCATGTACTAAAGGATAACCACAGCTGCATACTCTCCATCTTGTAGGAAACACGATATAGTATTTATTGATCAGTGAGCTGCTGCTAAGTACCACTCACAGAGTATAATGTGGTGGCTTAATCTGATGAGGAAAGAAGCTAGCACTGTTTCTATTTGTGTCTGCACATGCAGCGAGGTATCTGCTATACATTTGTGACCTTAAAACCTAAGCCCTAAAGCCTGTGTAGATCCTGTAGATGTAGACCTTCAGTAGATTTAGAGATGCCCGACTCCAACCAATCAACCATTTAGGGGTGTAACATATTGACAAAAATATAATCTAAAGATAGTAAGATTGGATGTGGTGATGTCTTTTTCTTCAGTACTTACATTCAATCATTAAAGGTAAAATGTAACAACTTTCTAACAAAAATATAGGATACTACGACAACTATAGGACTATTAGCCTTAAAATTAATACTTTTAGGCAGAATTCAGTGCTTTTGGGGGCCTAAAATTTGCACAATCAAAATACATTCTTAATGCTTTTGCAACCATAGAGCTACCCTGGAAAAACAATTATAGTTTAATCATATTATCTGTTAAAATGTGCTAAATGATGCCAATAAATGTCTTCATTAAAGTTTGAAAACAGCTCAAAAAGTAAAACTAACTGGGAAATTAAAACACAAAACAGCATTGTTGGAAGATAAAGCTGTTGTTGTTATTATGGCTTCTGCTGTTTTTGTAAGACAGTTTTCCTTTTCTAACCCATATATCCGGCACTATTCTTGCATACCTCAAAACAACAATTATGATATAATCTTGTACACAAATCATTCCCCACACCTGCACAATACACACTTAGCCCTTTATTGCTAGTTTCAAATACATGTTTTGTATCTAGAAGCAGACAAAACACTTTTATTCTGCCTAAATTACTCATCAGGCATGCACACAGCACACCACCACATCCACCCATTTAGCATTTAGCCCTACAGCACAGCCCACAAATGCCTCTCTCAGCTGACGTGCAACCATTTGTTTCACTGCTACTTAAATGGACCAGAGGAGGCTGCTTAGTCTCAACTGGAGCTGCCATAAACATGAATACATAGACAAGCTCACTTAGGGGCCAGTCATAAATAATACAGAAAAACTACACTGTATGGAGTCAAAGATTTAGCTTAAGAAAAATGTGTTTTAAAATCTTAAAAAAATCGAATTATAGTAAACACAGTGACTTTGGAAAGATGATGAAAAGCCGCACAAACTAAATAGGATTTTAATTGATTTAACACTAGTAACACAGAGGTAGAAGCCAGTGCCATGACAGTGCTTTTCAATTGGGGGATGGTGGAACCCATTTTCATATGACCTATTTCTAACAAAACCAGTTATTTTTCTCCTATTTAAACATGACCCTAATGGAACGTGTGCTCACATCTCACTCTTACATGTAACTAAGACAGCACCATTGCTTTAAATAAGAAGAGTCTTGATTAACCTCCTCGCCATATGCTTTTGGGAACTGAGCCACCAATTGAGAATTACTCATAATCCATGCAGAGTCCTATAGTAACAAGGCAGCCTTAAATAAACCACAGCTACTGCTACATGTGGACCAAACTGTCTAGCTGTAAACCCTAAACTTACCTTATTTGTGGTATAGCTGTCCCAGATAATCAGTTTGCCATCTTGAGAGGCACTGACCAACAGCCTGGATATAAAAAAAATACAATTATTGACTTGAGTTTGGCAGAAAATAAACAGGAGCCAATAAAACAATGCAAAATTCCGAGTAGGGGTTGACGTACATGTTGCCAAAATGAGATGACATATTTCTCTTACCTAGAATCTGTTCCCCAGTGCATGGCATAGATTTTAGCCAAATGACCCCGCAGCGTTCGTCTTGTACGCATTTGGATTCGGCCAACAGGGTCGATATTAGCTGTGATCTACAAAGCATGAAGCCCTCTGGTTAATCACATATTTTTGTTAAGCAAAAGCAACAGAGGCACAAGGAAGAAGCTTACCTGTGATAGCGTAGCATCTGCACATGCTTTCCGGGCATCCTGCAATCAAAAATGTATGCAAGTGAATGATTGGGCTGGAAATATATATAATCTTAAAGAAGTGAAGAAAGTTGTACTCACTCGAATCTGGTTTTTGAGCTGCTCTGCCTCCTGGCGTAACTGGTCCAGTTCACTCATCTTTTATTCTGATTTTTCAATTACCTTACTCCAGCGACTGGGGCACTTGTTGATCTACAAAACAACAGAAATGTATTAAACATAGACAGAATTCACAAACACAATTGCGACAGAAGAAATTTAAGACTTGCCTCACAAAATATTGACAATTCTATGAACGAAAATAACGTTAAGACTACCAGTCACCTTTTAAGAAATTGATTCACATGCTAGACGAAGGCTCAACTTTCTAGTGATCCGAAAGCTGTCATTATCCTGTTGACCTCAATCCCTGTGATGCTCAGAAATGTAGCCAGCTAATCAATAGGCAACTTACATTAATACAAAGCCTTAAGATGTATCTATTAAACACATTTTCACAAACGACTTTAGATTCTTTGCACAATTTATGAGACAACTGTGGGACTTATCCAGGAATTCATTCTAAAAGATTTCATTACACAGAACAGAAATAAATTTGAAACAAAAATTTAATTACACAATAAAACTGTCAATGCAAAGAATATTTGTCAATGTCAATAAAATAAGCTAATCTCAGAGGCCTAAATAAAAGGAAATCACCTAAAATTTAACATTTACATACATATCAACAAGGAAATCATTAAAATATTTGGCCGACAAATACAGTAATTTAACCTTACTCATAACAAGCAAGCTTAGGAAATAAAACAATAGCCTAATTAGCCTTTATCCTAGCCAAGATGCTCCACCTTACCTGCTGTATTCCTGCCAGACAGACTCACTAACCTAAAGGACCCTTCAAGACAAGACAAACCTTCTTTACCAATCTGGGTTACCCTTCTCTGATTGGTTGACCTTTATAACACCTGTTATCCTCTTATACAGAGTAAGCAGATATAATAAATATGTCATGGAATCTGATTATTAAGCAGTATCAAGTCAAACAAATGCCATTCTCACCTTGAAATTTGTACAGTGATTTAGGTTAAGATGTATATACAGAGGAATGGCGACATAAAAATAACCTACATAAGTAAAGCTCAATTCTTCACAGTAACGTCACAGACTGTGTTAATATAATAAGATACTTTTTCCAGTAAATTGAACACATAAATACCCATCTTACTAATGTGAAGACTCTTACTGGGATGTTTCTTTCACTTGTTAGAGTGAGCAAAGCGTCAATATTTTCTGTCTCATAGTGTGCATTTATGTAGATGTTAAACTGAAAACATCTCAATAATATTTACACAGCTCCACATTAGGACTCATTTATTATTGACCTCTATGGACGCTTACAGTTAGGGAGTTCCTCTGCCTCATCACTTCTCCTTTCCAAGCGCCTGATCAGGGTCAGCTGACTGCATGATAAACAATGAGCTGTGGCAAACAGCCGGGAGTAGCAGCTCACTAGCTGTTCCCAGGTCCCTAAGGGGAGTTTGCTCCTTCTCCTCTGTGGAGCCAAAGGTGTCATCGACCATTTTAACATTTAGGATTAATCCACAGTTACATCTGTTCATGAACTGTGCCCCAGCTGATATCGCTGCTAAATGATAATAATGCAGTCTTTCACAGGTCTAAAGCTGGATCATAGAGAGGACCATAACCAGCTTCATAATCCTAAAAGCTACAATCCTCCGTCATGACTCTCTAATCCTACCATGTCCACCAACATAAACAGCTGGCTCACCCAATCCACGCACTAGGCATATTTTCTCAATCATAAAAGGATGAAATTAATCTTAATACTTTCACATAAATATGCTTACTGTAAGTGGCCAGATTTACTTCTTGCATCTCATATTACAAGGCTCATATGCTGCTGAACCTCGTTATGGTAGTCACAGGTGATGATGCACACACAAGCCTAACAAGTATTGTCAGAGGCTTTCTCTGTGCACAGGTTTTCCCATTAGAGCGGCCAAGTTGACTCAGTCATGTTTGCAGGTTAGTGATTTGCCTACAATCAGGCCGTTTGCATTATATTTGAATAGCTGCAACACACCGGTTGAGAAACACTAGGTGGTTGTGGCATTTGGGTCTTTTCAAATTCAGAAGAAGTACAAAAGTAGCAATGAATGCAGACACCTGTACAAATAGTGGTCTCTATTTATTTAATAAAAAAAGCACAATTGTGAAACAGCCACATGGACTGGAGTATTTTAGAATATATTCAAGTATAAATGGAAACATTTACTTTGGGTTTTATTTGGAAAGAACAATATTGAGTTGTAAAAAGCTACAAAATCCCACTTCTCCACTTAAAGTTGAGACTGTCCAAATGCCCCAAACAAAACACATTATAAGGGGAAATATAACCACTTCCCTCATTCCAAGACAATGCAACAAAGTGTGTATTTTCATATATTCTTAATTCATTAGAGTTTATTAAACGCTGCTAGGCCCGACGTCCAGGGTGTTATGTTATTATGACTCGCACTGATGTAAATCTGAAAAGATGCAGCTAACGCCATCTTGCAGACCGTCCTCCGCTAGTTTAGTTAGCTTTAGCTGCCTCGACAGTGGAGGCCTGCAGGGAGGGCAATGCGACTCCAAAACAGGCACTGGTATTCATCTAGCTAATACACATGCGGTTTATGATTATTGTAAGCTTAGTTCAGCCCACCAAACGGCACAATTTATCACGTTTTTTGGAAAAATTGGAAGCATCTCAATAATGCACGACGGCGTGAACCACACAGAGAGCTCTTCCGCAATTATACAGGAGCTATGTAGCTAGCAATAAGCCACACAAACTACTAACTCACGGACGGCTCGGCTACAGAAATCCACTTAGTTACACACAGACAATCCCATTATGCAGTAGCAACTTGATTTGATTAACACGAAGCGGTGAACTGGGTGTTTATTCGTGTCCCCGGTGCGAGCGGTGGATCTGAGCCCGTAAAACTGCAAGGTCGGGCGGATATGGCCTGTGAGGAGTCCCCGCTAATAAAAACAGACAATAACACTGTATAAAGAGAATACAGTTCAATAAAATGCATGCTGCTGCACTGCTATTCAGTGGTTTAACCCCGGACTTTCTGTAAATTAAACGTGGAAAGCTATTTTATACTTGGAAAAAAAGCAAAGTTAATTTAAAAAATGTAATAACGTGGTTCCCAGTTACATCACGCCCAAGCTTGGAAGCCAAAATAAATCTGTTTCGTTGTGCAGATGCTATTTTTGGACACAGCACAGTTTCTCTTGATTTCTGGTTAATTTGGTACCAGCCCAACCCAGTATGTCATCATCAACTATCAGCAAAATATTAAACATTTAATAACCTAACGCTGCAGATAGCACTGCCTAATTAGGAATATATTTTAAAGCAATCGCATTTATTAAAAGGCGGAACATTAGCACGCATTATGTTGTTTTATTTTCCCGAGAGTGCTTTTTTAGGCCGATCAGCAGCAGCTCCGCGGGGCCATCACTGTCACCGTATTGGCCCCAGATTGTTTCAGGCACTTAAGCACATTTTCCCACGTAAATGCATGCTTCAGCTTTATTAATAGTTATTTTTAAAGCATTGCGAAGTGAACAAGCGTGTGCGGTAAGTGCAGTTTGTTTGAATTAACCAAGTTAGCCAAAAGCGGCTAACTAAATTGCTAAAAGATGCTAGCGCTCACTACCCCACCCCCGGGCTCTTGAATTTCCCCCACAATTTTTCCGAGCTAATTTCATTCATTACCGATGCAGAAACATGCCAGATCAACAGCATTTCGTCAAAACGGATTCTTACCTGGTTTATTTTGCGTCTATTTTTGCGTTTTGGCATTGACTGAAAAACAAATCGGCGTAAATCTCCGATCCACGCATCAACGAGCAGCTCAAACGCTAGCTTTGTAACTAGCCGTTAGCCCGCTGCTGCTAGTGCCAGTGATCAGCCCGAGCAGCCCTTCCCCGACACAGCGACGATCTACGACGGCTGGAGCTCGGCAAACCTCGGTCCGCACGGCGCAGAGGGGCGGGGGAATCACACCCACCACCGACCGGGGACAGGAACACTAGAGAGACCACAGACAGCTGCTGCAGACATGTTCTGACGGTAAAATCTACTGTAAACTACACAAATCACTGTTCAGACGCATGCTAGAATGCAAGATTTTGTGAATCGCGGACCACAGGTTAGACTACATTTTTAGTAAAACATAGTAAACATAATTATGATTAAGATTCCACTTGCTAAACATTCAGCTTATTTTGGTGAAGTTCATAATAACATATATAAATTTAATGTCTATGAAGTCCATTATAATCTTTTGTCCAGTAAATATGACATATGTGGAGGGGAATCCACAAATGTTACCTAGCAACCACATTGTAAATCTGGGTCAAAATCAACAAACAACACAGGAGTGACAATGTGACAAATTATATAACTTGTAACACTTCAATTGTGTTAAATGATTGTTTAAACTCCCAGGAAACTGTGTCAGTTGTTGGACATTGTATTTGCAATTTGGCGCTTTTTATGAGACATGTTGGAGGGATTCTGTTTTAGAACTTTAATTAGGCTACTTCCTGAAATGTTCTACTTTTGTAATTGTTTTCATAAATTGCTATTTAACTGCTGTAAAACTATGATAAACATTTACCGCAAAGACTATCACACCAAACTAAGTCAAAATTTAAAAAATGTGATAATCTGTTTTACAGACTTTAAACCCAATGGTAGCACACTTTAAATTGCATACTTCATTAAAGTTGGGGTCACTAACTTTTTTTGTTGTAAATTACTAAACTTTGTGTTTTCCACTAAAAACTATATGATACATGTGAAAAAACAAAGCCACTGAGTCCTGTCTGAACTGAATAATAAAGAATTAGTTCTTATCAGGAGCAAAATGTAGCTCTCTGATGGTTGAGCTTGGGCCGTGGTCTTTAGTTTCACTTTGTTGTTTGTAAAAAGACTTTTATGGACCATTATTTAAACCTTAAGAAAATATGCCGATATTAACCATATGTGTCGAAAGATTTATGAGAGGAAGTTTTCAGATTTAAAACCTAAATCGCGTTTGCAGAGTGAAAATCAGCTACCCCACCTTTAAATTAACTGTGATAGTTAAACATTTTCTATGTGTGCATACAGATCCATAAAACTATTTTTTAATTTTTTTTTTATCCAAAGCCAGGTCATGGAGGCAACAGGGGATAATTCAATTCCTTAACTCGTTGAGCTCTGCTAAGGGCCAGTTGAGAGAATACTCCGGGCTTCTTCCTGTTGGGACGTGCCCATAACACCGCCCCGTAGAGGCTTGCATCAGGAGCAGGCGACTTCGGACCTTCCCCAAGCAACTTCTATGTGACTAAGCTCCTCACCCAATCTAAAACATAGTGTGAGTGTCCTGCCATCTCATTTTTAGTGGTTGTGTCTTTATTACCTTGCCATGACCGCAGGTGAGGAAAGTAAAGGTAAACTGAGAGCTTTGCCTTTCACTACTTTGATACAAATTAGAGAGCTGGTTAAATATCTATGGTTGTGTGACCATACTTTTGTCAATATTTTGTAAGCCATTTTTGTAACAATTTTACCCTCATTTTACTTGTATTCATTATTTCATTTATTGTTTTCTTTTTGTGCATTGAAAACTGAAGTGATCTAACTAATGCTATATTTCATAAAAAAGGACAGGTAGGGCTTCCATCATTCTTAGACCATTAATCTACTTTCTTGCACTGTATTTACATTTTGCTATCAGAACTGTGCTGTTTTTACAATCACAAGATGGTCGCCACAATTGCTATGGCAACCGAATCTATCTAAGATTCCTCTGGTCATTATTATAACACACTGACCAGCAGCAGCAGCAGAGGCAGCCTTGTGCTACAGAGGCTTGAACAAGCGCAAATCTGCACTTCTTCAGCAATCCCTCGCCTCTGCTGAGTCTCCCTTTAGACGAGCTTAACATCTGCCCTCTTCCCTCCCCCACTAGTGAGCTTCTGGTCCGGACATTAACCATGGCATGGGCGCGGTAACCCTGCAGATAGTACCGGGAGACCCCACTGCTGCATCGGCCAGGGGAGAATAGAACCATCCGCTGTCCTACCACCACAGATGGAGCCTCTAGTGTCACTATTTTTGGAAGCTGTAAAATGAAAACTTATCATCTATCGGTGGCATTTTACAAAGACTATTCACTGATTTCCCAGTACTACACTATAAATCGAGCGCTAATTACTTTCAATTTCAGGAAAAAAATTTAAAAGCCAAATTTACTAAAAGAGCCATGTGCAAAACTAATTGTTTTGAGTTTTCAATCCTGTTCTTTTGGTTTCTTTCCAACCAAAAACACAACTATAGTTCTGTCTGAGAGATATTATTCTTTCTCACCCCGAGCTTCAGAAATTATTATTCTGACTTTCTTTGCAAAGCTAATTATTTCTTAATCATCCAGTTTAGCTTATTAAATGCCTTAATATGCTAAACTAGATGATTTATGAAGTTAAAACGATGTAAAGGATGTCAGAGATGTACTTTTTGACATCACAAAACCATGATTTTAGCATATTAAGGCATTTAATAAGCTAAACTGGATGATTAGAAATAATTTGCTTGGGTTAATTATTTCTTGGGACATTATTTCTTAATTTTATTTGTTTCATTTTTAAATCTGTTTCCAAAGTAAATGTATTCAGAAGGACAAGAACAATGCAAACAAGAATAATCTTTGTCCTAATTTATGTGCTCTGCTAACCATTAATACAATCATTTGTAAACTGTACATGTTGGTGGCATGCCTTTGCCTCAACACTAGGCTGCCCGATTATGATAAATAATAATCACGATTATTTAATCATTATGAAATCACAACTATTCAAACAATTATGCACTTAGAGAAACTGCATAGCGTTAGGCCTTTTAAATGTAAAAGTGAAGATAAAAAATGAAATATGTGATAGGTCTCACAGAAATAAATGTAAATGTATTCTACAATTGTAAAGAAATCATCTCCTATTTCCCAAAAGAAGAGAATAAATGAGCGCTTATAGACTTATAAGTGAAGGAAATAATCAAGATTATTCGATTACACAATTTTTTAAACAGTTACAGCAATAATAGTAATTAAAATTCAATTAATTGCACAGCCCTACTCAACTCATCACCTGCCTCCATCTAACCATCCTGCTTCTTATAGCCTTCACCTCTTGACCATCCACCTTCTTTGACAAACCTCAGTCTCTTTGGCAAACCAGTGTCCCTATCTTGAGTTAAATTTTACATAGGAGTAGAAGATCTCAGTAGAATCTTTAGTAGGATGGAGATTTGACTTCATAAGTTAAATTTCATTGCAATAACCAGAGGTATATGACCTAAATATTTGGTCATGTTTGTGGCACCAAAAATAGTTCAAATCTTTATAAAAACAAGAAAGTGCTCTATAAAATAGCAAAATGGGATTGTCTGTCTGTCTAATGAATGAATAAAGTTGGGATACCTAACTTTTTATATAAACTTTTTTTTTTTTTTTACAGAAGCACTTGACAAAATCGTCATAATGTTTGTATAAATTAAAAAAATATATATATATATATATTTTTTTTTTTTTTTTTTTTTTTTTCATTAAGAGCCTAAAGGAGCATTCTGATTGGATATGCTTGAGTGGTTTACCCCAGTTTCAGCTGCTGTTTGCAAAATTGTGTTTTTAAGCCATGATTGAAGCATGTGGGTATTGGCAAAGGGTTTGTGAGAGCAAGTTGGACAGACTTAAAATCTTGCCTTAAATCCCTGCTGAGGGATGTTAGGTAGTTAAAAAATCAGTGTCTTTATTATTTAGAAAGAAAGAATATTTCAGTTTTGCTGAGAAAAGCATAGTCTAAAATAAATTATTTACATTAATCACAAAGAAGACGTTTTTTTTTTTTATGTGAATTGTAAATGGCAAATGAAAAAGTTTATTTCTTTAAAGGTATGTTCACCCCCTAAACTCCACCCACAAACACATTTCAAACACAGCAATCCCATTGAAAGGTGGGAAAAGGGAAAGGAGGGGCTTAAAGAGAAGAGCAAAAGTGTGACTGGATTGACAGCAGGTGTCTGCAATTAAAGCTCGATTTTGAATGGACAATACACACTGAGGTCACAGAGTCTAGAGCTGACATGAGTCTGCAGTGGTGAGCCAGTTTGTGACTATTTTGACCTAAAACCTGCTAATTTGCTCAGTTTGCATCAAAAATGCCAAAAAATGACTTCAAACAGTAGACAATGCTATTTACACACTATATACAGTTGAACAGCCAAAAAAGTTATTTTAGGGTTTAGCTTCTCTTTAAAGTGAAAAAAAGGTGATAGTTTTTACATAAGATTTACCTATCCATTTTCTTATTTTAACTTGTGTTTTTGTTTTCCAAATAAAGAAAAAATGTATTTGAAATTATTATATCAATCGATCAATGATCAGAATCAGTTTAGTCATTGGATTGGAAGTTGCCAGGCGGAGAAAGTTGGTATTGGCCACACAAGCTTCAAATGCACTGCAGGTTTACTTAAACTTGTAGGGAATAATCAAATGCAAATGTTACTTTTTATGGGCCCCTAAATCTGAAAAAGGATGATGATGATGATGATGATGATGATGATGATGATAATTAGTCTACAGTAAACCTCAAAAAGTCGATTTTACATCATGTGTCCCATTTAAAAACATAAACAACTTTTGCTTTGCACTTTATCAAAAGTGTCTGACATCAGTATATTCACGCCTTTATTAGTATTTTGAGAGAAGAAAGATCTTTACCTAACTATTGGGTCACTAGAAATATATGTAATTTCATTGTTTTTCTTTTGTTCAGGTGAGGCTTTCAGGTATGTGTCCCTCAGGCATCACCGCTCCCAACAAGACAATGCAGGCAAACAGATAAATGTAATTAAGTGCAAATACTTCCGGAGCACACAGCAGAGGCAGAACTCTGGATCCAGTGTCAAAAACTCTTGCTTTCTCTTTTATTTCTCTCATTTAAATACATTAAAACAATATATTAAACACTGTAAGTCTGACACATCTATAAAACTCACAATTGGTAAGAAAAAATACTGCACACGCCCAAAATGAATAAAGTAATACGTTTTTTGAAATCTAAATGTTTTAAGGTTAAGGTGGTTGAACTGATTTCAAATAAATTTTTTGATTTTATTGACAATCGTTCATTATTTATTAAACGTATTCATTCAACATTTTAAAGGTGCACTATGTAACTTTCTGGAGGTGAAGTCAACTACACAATTCATTCAAATTAGAAAGCTAAAACCAGACTTTTGGACATTATAAATGAGTCTAAAAAGATTTTATGCCATAATGTGAAAAAATACAGCTACAACCACTTTTCTATAGAAACAAAGATGTTTGGGCCCTTTTCCAGGGCAAATATCAGTCTATTTTGAGGTAATGGAAGCTAATTTACAGTAAAGATGCAGATATTTACCATTAATTTAGTGCACTAAAGAAATAAAAATGGCAAAAACATGCTTTTATTCAGGTCTATTTTTGGCCAAAAAGTTGCATAGTTCTCCTTTAACTGTTTACTTAAGCCACTGAGTTAATTTAAAAATTCATATTTCCATGTTCATTTTATAAATTACAATTTAAAGTTAGCTTGCTTTCTTTAAACTTGACAAAATGATACTAAGCATGGTAACTCATTGCCTATAAAAATTGTGAACATGCTTCTCATACTCAGAAAAATAAATACTTCAATCAAAACAGTTCTGGTTTTTCAATTGTATAAGTAAGGAGAACATGTTAGATCATTTTAAGCAAACTTGACTCACTAAAGCTAGAATCTGGTTCAAGCATTTTTACCATTGTGCTTAAAGTAACTGTACATTGTTCTAATAAACCTTAACCTAATCATTTCGACTTACATGAACATCTGGTTTTACAGTGAACAAACAGTACATAAGTAATCTAAGCAAATGAGAACAACAAAAAAGACATGGCACAAAATATACTTCATGTATAATTTTCAATCCATTGGCCTCACCTAAATTCCTCTTATTCCCTTTGCTCTAGCAAAAATAACTTCTTGAAATTAAGGCTGCCCATATTTGGTTGTCTGTGTTCATAATGCTCACAGGGGGATGTACAAGCACCTGTTTAGTAATTTGCTGTTCTCCTCAGAAGATGTCGGCCATGTTACAAAAATGCTTCTCGATTTTATTTTGTCTTGTTATACTCTTGATTACAAAGATTTTTAAGCTGTGTTTGTAAATCTACAGTCATAGTTAATGATATTTTGTATTTATTTCTCAGAGACAGTTGTTGGGGTAAAGGACCACTCCCAAACTGCCTTATAAGGTCTTGAGCAGAAGCGATGAGACCAACAGCAGCTCTGGGGAAAAGATGCTCTGAACAACTGCTCAGCTAAAGTCAACATTTCAGTCACTTCTCCTGCTCTGCTCCAGTCCACACGTCAAAATGGTGAGTCGTTTTACATTTCTTAAAATTAAGAATATATATTTGAACATTTAGTTTACTCACATCAGTGCAAAAAATATTGTTAAACTGTTGTACCTTGTCAATTTTGTTAAATCAGGTTTATAAAAAAATCCTTATTTGATTTTTGAGAGAGAGAAAGAAAGAAACACAGAGCAAAAGAAAAAGAGGGACAGAGACTTAAACAATAAAGGGTTTTGTCACTTTTTTATGGTTGCCCCGGTTTACAAGTTTAGACCCGGTAATAGTCCTCATTTCAACACTCGTTCACTTATTACACCGGCGTGCAGACACTGGAGGCAAAATAGGTTAAGTGTCTTGCCCAAAGACACATTGTTTTGCCCTGGTTTGACCTGCCGACCTTTGAGTTTGTGGGTAAATTCCTACCAATTTAGTTACTGCCCCCTCAGTGTGATTGTCTAGGTAAATTTGAAGTGAGTTTATTGGGGCTAAATTCCTTTAAATAAGGTGTATCCGTTGATGAAGTCTTGGCCAACCAAATATTTTAAGTCCAGATAGTATTATAGATTTTTACTGATAAATACTAAATACGATCTATAAATATTGAAATTTCCTGTGATTTTGTGGTCTTGTCTGTGCACTTGATGTCAGATACACGATTAAATCATACTTTAAAACACTGTCTGCTCTAACATTTGCTGGATCACTTTTAGCTTTGACTGTAGCTAGGGCTGGTCGATATTGACAAAAATGTATATCTCGATAATGTTTGGACATAGAAGAAAGTACGAGTGGCATATTAGTAAAAATATTTCTTTGTAAAAATGCAGTCATGAAGCAGTCTGAGGCACACTGTTACCTTAAAAGTCCTTTATTCTTACATGGACAGAATGTTTGGACATATTACGATTACGGTATTCAGATGATATTGTTTCAAGTCAAGCATCAAGCATGTCTTTATACGTATTATGAAATTTAATGATCAGAAAAATTGAGGCTCGACTAGACTGACTATAAACATTCTTGGTCGACTCCAATCGATAAATTGACCAAGAGCAAAACTAGCAAGTGCCTTATGGAAATATTTGATCCAAACAAAAAACAATTACAGCTAAATGGGATGTTCATGTAAAAAATTCAGAAAAGGTTTGCAATGTGCTTTCTAGCAGATACACATAAAATTCGATATATTGTACACCTTTGTCTGCAGCACATGACCGCTGTTATTGTTTCTAAACCGTTTGCAATTTACTCTATCTTCATTGTTGCATTGTTGCGTGATGTGTTTTTTAAGAGATTGTATTGATAATCAGAGCATGTGATTCTCCAGTACAACCCAAAATTCTCATGGGGTTAAGAATGTTAGGGCTTTGCAATTAATGGAATCTTCTATTTCAATTACGGTTTTTGCTGTAATCATTTACAAAAGTTGTGAAATCGAGTGATTATTGACCGTAGCTTATAAACCTGTTCATTCTCTTTATTTCCTTGATGTGGAAAATAGGTGAGACTCTTTTTTTTTTTGGTTAAAGTGGTTTAAAAGCTATGCTACACTCTTTGTTGACTAACTGATGCACAGAGCACGTCCTTAGTTGACAAAGACTAAAACTATAACCTATAACCTTCCCTCACATAAATCTAATCTAAAACAATCTTTGCTGTGTAATTTGGTCTTTTTGTTTCAGGCCACCCAGCTGACACAGCAGCAGATCACAGAGTACAAGGGAGTGTTCGAGATGTTTGATGAAGAGGGAAACGGAGACGTGAAGACGCAGGAGCTGGAGAGACTCATGAGTTTAATGGGAATCAACCCGACCAAACGAGAGCTCATCCAAATGGCCAAAGACGTGGACAAAGGCAGTAAGACTCTCACTAAAAAATATTTGAATACAATTTAGAATAGTTGTAACGAACAGCATTATTTAAGACATTTGGATTTGACAAATTAATATTTTAAACATTTGTTATTGAGATGGTGGGTGAAAAAAATACTCATACTGTGCATTATCATAATACCTCTGATGAGTTTTTTTTTTGCATAATGCCAACATAAACATTTATTTGTTTTGCCAATGTTCCCAATAACTTATCTATCACTATGGAGGCTAGCAATGCTTTTGTTGCTTGTAATAGCAAAGTGTTGTAAATCTTCTATATTAAATTAAATATAGTTAAAGCACAAAGAAAGTGTATCCACCTCAAAAAAGTTAAACAGCAAGCCAGAGTTTGTGAAATGGTTGGAAAATTATATACTATTTCTTACTTGGATCAATAAAATTTGACAATAGATTTTGTCTCTTAATTTCCAGGAAAGTGTGGCATCATCAAAGTATGGCATAAAAAAGTTGAAACATGTCTGTTTATAAAAGCTTTATTTTTGCTTTTGGTTTATAAAAAGTCTGACTGAACCAATATAAAACTTTGAAATCGAATTATTCAGTGTTTCCCATTTAATTTCTCGTTTGTTTTGTCAATTTTTAAACAGGAAATTAACTATAGATAGGCTATTCTAAGCTAACAGTCAGTAACATTGATTTAATTTATTTAACATATTTAGGTGCTACTTTTACTCTGTCACAAATTGAGAAAAAAGCTCATAACTGATCGTGTACTGATTGTGTAAAGCTGTTTTAGGATGCTGCCACTAGATGTCAGTGTTTCACTGTGTGATTACAAAACAAACTCATTACCTAAGCGTTTACTTTCTGAATCACTTTTTGAAAATATTTTGTTTTATGTCTGAAAACAAGCCTGTTATAGTCCACTGTGATTCATTAGATATAAATTAAATTCACACTCATCTGTCCTCACTGTGTGTCAAGGTAAAGGAGTGTTTAACTGTGACAGTTTCCTGGCCCTGATGGCGCTGCACCACGAGCGAACCAAGAACCAGGACGCAGAGCTCAGAGCGGCCTTCAAAGTCTTCGACAAAGAGGCCAAAGGATACATCGACTGGAACACGCTCAAGTGAGACAGTAACAGTAAAAAAAAAAAAAGTTGTTTTAGAGCAGGCCTGTTCAACTTAAGGCCCTGAGGCCAAATCGGCCCTCTAGAGATTTGATCTGGCCCTCAACTCATTTTACAAATATTACAAAAAGATGAATAGAAGGTTGGGAGTGCTCACTGATTCCCGATGATGTAGAGGCATCAGGGGCTCATCAGAAACAAAACGGGCATCAAAGTCTCAAGCAAAGAGAAACAAAAAAAGGTATATATATATTTTTTTTTCTCATTACAAAAAGATACTTTCTTTTGCTTTACGGTTAAAATTGGCCTACTATGCCTTAGACTTGATTTGGTCTTATTTTAGTTCCGGTTTAATCCTGTTTAGACCTTGTTTCGTCCTAGTTTAGTCCTGGTTTAAGAAAAGATTTTCTTAGTACTGATCTAGTCCTTGTTGAATTGTTGTTCAGCACTGTTTTAGAGAACATTAAAATTCGAACATAGACTATGCCAGCGCTATTTTCATTACTGAAACAGATATAGTGCTGTGAATATTTGGCGTAACCCTAAATTTAGTTTCATTTTAAAAGGAGGTGAATATTATATCTCTAAAATGTTATTTGTGATCAGTTTTGAATAATATTAGGAGATTTTAATCATATATTTCATAAAATTATAAGTTTCATAAAATTAAGAGACAACTGACATTTTTTTTACTGGGAAACTCTTTATTCACTTAACACCTGAAGTCACTTGGAGTGTGAGATAAAAACTAAAGGTTACTCGGGACAAAAAAAGATTGGGAACCACTGCTATATAGAAACATTTACAGCTCATTTATGTCCTTTTGCTGATGATTGATTTTATTGCAGATACGTCCTGACAAACGCAGGAGAACCACTAAATGAGGTTGAGGCAGAGGCCATGATGAAAGAAGCCGACAAAGATGGAGATGGAACCATTGATTATGAAGGTGAGTTCATCAGTGCGGAGAATTAAGCTCTAAAAACAGGACGGATAGAGTCCAACTTCAGAGCTGAAGGACTTTGGTTAAATATCTCACTCTGACTTGTCTGACAGATAATCCAATTTGATGAGAAATCATCCATTATCCTTCTGACACAATGAGCAAACACAGAGAACCATTAGAACACTAGAGTGATAGTTGCTGTAAACTGGCCTGTAAATATTAAACAAAACAATAGACATTTGCTGCTAGAATAGTCATTTACCACATTATACGGTATAGAGTCATTTCAGCTAAGAAAAATATTTTTAGGTTTCACCAAGACTTATTCGTCTTGGTGAAACCAAAGGCAAATTTCCACGTCAGTGGACACCAAAGTGTTTTTCTGTTCTATTCTATTCTATTCTATTCTATTCTATTCTATTCTATTCTATTCTATTCTATTAACAATGTACAGAGTGTATTTCCCCAAACGTTTGAACTGTGTATACTACATTGATTTGTCATTATAAATTTGAGGCTTGAGCGCTGGGGCTTTTTTAGTTTGCACCTACTTTTTCAGAGTGTATTAAGGGAGTAATTTTACAGTTTTGAACTGAAGTGTGCCTATAGAGTCTTAGACCAATTTCTGGCAGCTCACAATACACAGAAATGTAGAGATTGACCAATATGAGCTGATACAAATCGTTATCTACTAAGTTTATTTGGATCAATTTGAAAATGTATCTTCAAATAACAGGGTCACGCTTTAACACAAATATGAAAGAGGTGCAGCCATATTTTGTGCAATTTATTCTTTCCAGTTGAATGTCAAAGTTAAGCTTTTTCTTTCTGGTTGGCAAAAAACATTAAAGCCTTCTCTGGAGAATAAAAACTTATGGCCACTGCGTTAGAAAGAGCAGTCTATGTCCAGTGTACACATATATTTTATTCCTAAATACCAGAAATACCATACTATGACCTCTTAAATTATTGGATTAGAATGTTTTATTCACAATAAGAACCTTTGAGATTCGGTATTTTATTGCTTGAGGGGATTTTCATAAACTAAATAATGGCGGTTTTGGAATTATCTAAAAAAAATGCCGTATTAGCAAATTTGATGAGTATGTTTAGTTTTTTCCTGTGTCTTATTCTAAAGCAGCCTACCTGTTGTTGGCTAATTTTGCTTTAGAATTCAATTAAAATACCCTTCCTTATGTATTCTTTTTCATTTAATTGCCCTTGTTCATAAAAATATATCATTATGACAACCAGGAACAATAATTTGGTCCTACAATCACTAGACTGTTTTGCATTGTTGTGCAACTGTTTCACAATACAACAGATGCCCTACAATATTGTTCATTCTTATCATCTTAACCTTTAAATCCCACAGAATTTGTCGCCATGATGACTGGAGACCTGTTCAAAATGAGCTGAAGTATCTCTGAAGATGCCCTGTTTTTGTTGATATTCCAAAACTGAACAAATCCATGCAAACAAACAATAAACCAACATAAAAGATTGTAGTGCACATGATTACGTGTCTGAATTGTAGTTTTGAGGTCATGACTAGAGGATAAAACCATGATAGGGTTAATTTCCATAGACCTGCTACCCGGATGCAGTCATTCACCAGGGCCCTGACAGCATCTGGTGTGCAGAACCATTAAATCCCATCCTCATCCCTGCAAAGCCAGACTGACAATCCCCAGCGGCCAATCGTAATCCCCCTTTAAAATCCCTCTGTCCAATCAGGCGTGAGCGAGGGCGGGCTCCTGGTCGGCAGTGATCCTGTGTTTGCAGCATCCCTTTTGAGCAGCCACTGTTGTGTGAAATACAAGAACAAGGGGCAGAAAAACCTAGCTGTAGATTCAAGCTTAGCAATCCGAGAAGCGACTGGGATCCGGTAGCGACTCTCCGTGTTTTGTTACCTCTCCGGGTGACGTCAATCATGGGAGAAATGGCTGCATTTTCATTGTAAACAGCCTGTACCTGCATTGCTAAGAGAAGAAGCTGAGGAGGAGGGGCAAGAGACACAGAAAGACATGCTCCTTCTTTCCAATGAGAGTCTCACTATAGCTCTGCATATAATGTCTTAAGGTACGTATAATGTATTTTATTTCATTCACAATTTATACATACATTCACTGTCAGTATATGTCAAAAGGATTAGCTCTAGTGTTGACTGCTGACTATAAATAACACGTCCCCAAGCAAAAGCCAATGTACTGTTCCTGCAATGAACATTTGTGGAAGCTCCTTTGTTTTAAATGGCTTTTTCGGTTGTTTTCCTTTGCTACACATGGTCTTAATTAAGGAAGCAAGCAGACAGCAAAGTTAAAAGCGGGTTAGTTGGATCAAATGTCCAATGCCTTCCTCTGTCTCCGTACATAGCTTTACTCAAAATGAGAGAGGAAAAATACTGTTATAAATCTATTTTGGATGTGTGGGCGGGTGTGACAAATGTCCAAGAACAGTTTGGTTGTTGGTTTTCCTTTTTTTTTTGTCAGATACCACTATTCTTCCTGGCATCTTGTATCATTTATAACCACATCCTACCACAACCGGGTAACAGTAATAGACACGAGGAGGGCAAAACTGCAATGTGTAAACTGTGATCTTTCTATGATAAATCTGAACAATAGAATTTATATTGGTTTACTCTAGCTTTGTTATCCCCAACCCCAATATGTGTATAGTTTGACTTTGTTGTAGCCTCTCACCAATTAGTAATAGGAAATAGTTCGCTCTTTTTAAGTATGTCTGAAATACCTCTATGAATATTTTTAGCCAATCAGAAAATAGGAAACAGTAAACATATGAAAAACTAACTATATATTCAAGTCATAGATCCATTAAAATAGGAATATGAAATTCTCTCAATACAATAATATCATGATAAAATACTGTGGACAGGTAAAGTTTTAGAAATACAGCTTTTCCTTTAACAATACCTGACAAGCCTTTGTGTGAATCGTTGTCATTACAGTTATTTCTTCATGTTGCATACACTGAAATGTTGCAGTTCCTTGTTTTTTAGTTACAGCAACAAAACGTATAATCCAGTCTATAATACAAGTAATTATTGTAGCCTATCTTGAAGTAACCACAATGTGTTTACTGTTACAACTATCATATTTATCCAGATTCATTAAAAAAATACAATTAGTTTTTTAATAACTACAACTTTTTAACAACTACAAACCCTTAATAAAGCATAAATAAAAACTTAATTCATTCCACACAAGTGTCAAATTAATGAATCAAAAAGTTTATTAAGGTTTAATAACCTCTTAATTACCACAAACCCCAACCTTAAACCCTAAATCCAAACTGTATCTTGTTAAATAAGTAGTAAACTACTATTTTCATCTAAAATAAATTTCATCTTAGTAATCATTTGTCATGAACAATTACATTTTTATTCATGCTTTATTAAGGCTTACAAAGTATGGTGTAGTTAATATAAAGTGGATCTCAAATTTCAACACCACTGTCATTTTTAGGCATATAACAAAGTACTGTAATACTTTATGTGTTACCATATATATTTTTGCATTGATAGTTGTGTCTACATTTGGTACTAGTTTTAGTATGAATTCATACAACCCTACAGGTAACAAGTCTGTAGTAGGCCAAACCTTCCCTTAAACCAGGACCAATAGCCCTAAGTAATTATTATATCAGTAATACGATTCATTTTACCACTATCACACCAAGGAATAATTAATACATTGCTTTTCTCCCTTGTATTTTAGGTTCACATTTAAAGAGGCTCCAGCCAGTCACAGAAACCATGTCTGCACCAGCTGTGGACGACTCTACAAGTTGAACATCCTCCACATCTTTTCATCCAAACTGCTGGGACGGCTGGATCATGTCCGTGACCGCTGCAGCTCAGAGCACCACCACCAGTCTCCTCACCACCTCTCCCCCCGGCGCCAGCTCTGTCCCCGGCCCGGCCCTGTCCACAGGCGCCACGGCCAGAGAGGGCATACGGACCACGCTCATGACTGTTACCATAGCCACCAACGAGACCGCCTTCAACGCCACGGCATTCCCAAACTCGGCGGCAGCGGAGGCGTCGGGAATGGGGATGGTGCTTGTCCCTTTTGGAATCATCACTGTCATCGGATTAGCTGTGGCAATTGTGAGCTCTTATACTTTAAATGTTTCATTTTTTTCTCTTGTGTGTGCTTTTGGCAGCAACAAGACCAAAATTGTATTGAGGACTAGTCAACCATATTTTCTGAGGGCCAAATTTTTGCAAGCATTGACTTCCAGGCCAGAGGTGCTGATGAGCCATCAGTTTTTGGGGGTATAGCACAAAATAATCCGTTTTTTGAAATATTTGGATACTAAAGTAGAACAAGAACAAGACTAAAAACTAAGAAACCAAGACACAAAAGTGAACAAATATATTTTTTAACATTTGGAAGATGGGTCTTGGGCTGGATTTAACAGGCTGGAGGGCTTGAACTGGCCCCCAGCCTTACCTCTCTTGTATTTGTTAAAAAACACATTGAATCAGATCATCACTAATTCAAAGTTCTTTTGTCTAGAATCATTCCCTCTTGAGACTTTTTGATGACTAGTTTTGCCCTCTCTTCTCTTGGTTGTCAGACACAAATGGACATATAAAAAGTCATATGATTTATTTATTTTATTTTTTTTTTTTTTGCAAAAATGCTAAACTGAGATATCCAAATCTAAATATTCAAAACGTTAAGAGTTTTCTGTCTACAAGGGATTTTTTTAATTTAGTCATCTAGAATATCAATTGCTCTAAACTTCACAGACCCCCACATTGTGTATTTTGAGAAGGGAATTATGGTATTTCATCCAGGTTCAAAACATAATGTTTTCAAATTGTTTGTTTTTTTAAACACAGCATCATAATTTAAAATAAATAACATATTCTAGTCTAATCTAATCATTTAAATTGGCTGCTTTTAAAACTGATTTTCTTATTCAATTTGCCGAGATTATTTAAAATAAGTGGACATAATCTGAATTTACTCCATCTCTTTGTTATCCTCAATAACAGTGATTGTATTTTTCTTTTCCAGATGTTATATATTCGTAAAAGAAAACGGTAAGAAGCTTGTTTGTACCACACATTTGAGCCGCTTGTATTGAAACTCATATGTATTCATACTCACGTTCTCATCTTTTCTGAATTCGTTTTGCAGGTTAGAGAAGCTGCGGCACCAGCTGATGCCCATGTACAACTTTGACCCTGCAGAGGAACAGGACGACCTGCTGGAACAGGAGCTGCTGGACCATGGACGGGACGGGACCATCACCGGCGCCAACGCCAAGGTGAGAGGGCAGATTTAAAATATGTACTGTTGTCACTCTTTTTGTGTGAGTCATGTTTACAAATCATTTTATTTTTGTTGAGTGTGAAAGTATCATTTTTAATTATTTATTTCTTTATTTCTTTGAAGTTGTGACAATGGTTTTATGGTAATCGTTAAGCCGGGTAAAGTATGACCTGTGTGTTGTATAAACCATCTTTCTGACCCTAAACTCTCCTTGTTCTGTCACATTTCAAGAAAAAAAGCACCTAATATTGCATAATTGTGGATTTAAATCATGCTTTTTCATGCTTTACCTTGTGTCCATATCTTTATCTAATTTAGCCTTCTTCATGTCATTTTCCATTAGTATTTCTTATACATAAACTTTATACTGTAAGTTGTGCATTTTAACTTTCTAATGGTTGTAGAAATTTTCAGATAGTTCTAAAAAGGTAGAGAACAAAGAGGCTGGAGACCAATAGAGGGATTTTTTGTTTATCAACACGGGCGATGCGCGCGCACCCCGCCTGTAGACAGAGCCTCCGCACATAGACACAAACAGTGGAAACAAGTCAAAAAAGCTCTGTTGTCGGCTAACGTCAAGAGTTATACTTTGCGAAAACAAAAGTATGCTGCTAAGTTAACATTTATGGATGAAATTCGATCCTACGACCCTTAGAAGTTACTTTCAGGTAAGTGAGAAAAACAGCGAGAAAAACGCTCTCTCAAGCTTCAGGGGACAGACGTCTATCATACCGCTTCATACCTGATGAAAGCAACTAGCTGTCGTCCCGTTTTGTTGTTTAATTGGAACAAGTTTCCCAATGTAAACAAATGGAGAGGCGCGCATGACGCAAGCACAGTAGAGCGGAGAGTGACGTCGACCGAAAATCCCTCTATTGGATGTCTTAAGCAGGAGAAGTTTATTTACCATCAATACAGACCTGGAGGGGCTTGAACACTCAAAGATCATACTATGCTGTCTGGTTGGATCATACTATGTTGACTTTTCAAAACCCTCTGGGTTTGTACTGATAGTAAAGAAATCAGTGTCCTCAGCCTTTTCTTCCACCTTTTTGGGAGAATTAGAAAACTTCTATAACGCTAACCAATCTAATATGGCCCACAAATGGGTGGTGAGATTTGTAATTAGAATATACATTTGATTCAATAATCAGATCATGGGTGGCAAGTACGAGACCCCTAGTATAAACAAAACAGGCAACAAACAGAGAAAAGATGGCTCCTCTGTGTCAAAGCTCCACTTGGGCTCTCCTAAACCCAAGGATAGTGTCATAGAGTAGTGCAAAGTGACTGGTCTTTAACACCTGCATGGGGGCTTTAATATGACACATACAATCAGATTTGTCCCCTAGTATAGGGTTAATTGTCATACAGTTCAAAAAAGTCTGTGCACACTGGCTCTAATTTTCTATCAGGCAAAAAATATCTAAGTTTATTCCACACTTATTCCAAACTGAAACATGAAACACTTTTAGTATTTGTGAATGTGTTTGTCTCCTGCAGACTCTGACGACGTCCCAGGGCACGACGCAGCGGCCGAGTCGACTGGTCTTCACTGATGTAGCCAAAGCTCTCAACGCTTAAGAAAACACTTCCATTTGCTTCAGTTCAGACATGTCACAGCATTGGCCTCCAAAAGCCTCTCGCGGGAAGAAAAATTATGCACAAACTGGACTTTGATGAGAGAGCTGTGGTCAAATAGGTTCAGTTCACAAGGAAAGTCCATTTTATATACTGGACCGGTAGGTTAAAATTGAGCTGGACGACAGGGACTTCAGCAACTGTAAACTTTAACGGTAAACACTGGGCCTATCCTCATAAAACGAAAACTGGAACAAAGTAAATATCTTCTCTGTTAGCACCAATTGACTATTTTGTTCACAGTATCTTTAAAAAGTGGACAAGAAAGATTTTTGTCAGTGGAAAACCGATGAAGCTGAAACGTTTTACATGCATTTTGTCTATTTTACATAGTTATTGGCTTGCCCTTGATCTAAATTTTGTCATCTACAAATTCCAGGACGTGAACACAGCCTATATGTATTTTGGAGTAAAATGGGTGCATGTTAGAAATCACGAGGCATCACATGTACGATCTTGCACTGTTATATTTCCACAAATATAAACCGTTGTGATGCACTTTTTATGTCGATGCTGTTCAAAGTGTGAGTAGTTTGTCAGTGAAGTTCTCTAGAGCTTCTGTGTTTGATAAAAGGGAGTGTGCATTTCCTTCTCTCTGTGTTTTTGTCTTCGAACAGGCTCGAATGAAGTTCTGTATTTTGAACCCAACACTGAGTTGATTTTGTTCAACGCAATGTAACTTTTTAGACTGTGTGCCAATGTGAGACTGTTATCTCTCAATAAATAACCTACAATGGTGATTGTAAATGTGTTATTTTGCCAGATTTAAATACATACTGTCCACTACATAGTAGATCAGATTGGTTAAGACATGTTTGAAGTGTTTGTCCGTCTGGTGGGATTAAAATATAACTATTTTTGGAATATGTAAAGTTACTAAAATGCTGCACAGATGAAGCTGATGGCCAATATGTCCCTTTTTTTTCATCAAAATGAATAACGATCAAATTTTATTATTATATTGGATGCTGTTTAGTACCATAATTTCATCAACAAGCAATGAAGTATCCTTATTTTTGATTTTGCTTAACCTACTAGGTTCTGAAACATTTCTGACATGGCTTGTACAGATAAAGGTATTTTATACATGTATTGATACCACAACAAGAAATCTTAATTTCTTATCTTAATTTTACTACCTAGCTTATTTTAAAATGTAAGGTAAGGTATAGTGTTCATTAGGTAAGGTAATGTTTACTAAGACAATGTACAATTACATTAAGCACAATGGCAGAGATATTTGTACCACATTCTAGCTTACAGCAACATTTTGACTCTGGGGGACCACCTGGAATTTGATGTGTATTACAAAAAAGAAGAAGTAACCATCCTGTAAAAAAGAAACAACAATTGTGTGCATAAACTATATATCTAGACTTGCTTAAAGTGACTTGGTTTCAGAAATGTTAACTGGATTTGAGTTGTTTCAACTGGTTAAAAATTAACTGCTAATGAAATGTAGAATATTCCATTTGTTTCAAGCGGACTGGTTATAAGAAAATGTGGCTTAAAAGAAGAACAAAGACTTGAACAATTTTCTTGGCCTATTGGCTTGAAATAAGAAGTCAGTTTGAAACAAAAAAAAAAAAGATCAATATCTCTACAATAAATAAACTTAAAGTAGTAAAAATGCTTGAAATGAGGTTCAAATTGGATACCCTGAAACTGTCTTTCACTTATAAAAGGGCCTGTGGTATTTGTTAACAGTTAAAAAGTTGCTATACATTACACCAACTAGTTTAACCTATGCCTTTTAGATATGAACAATGATGACGGTGGTGCAGCAGTAAGTGCTTTGGCCTCAGAGCAAGATGGTCCTGAGATCAACTCCCTCCGGCCAGGTGCCTCTTTATGTGGAGTTTGCATGTTCTCCCCACGTCTGCATAGGTTTCTTCCAGGTGCTCCGGTTTCCCCTACGACTAAAAACGTGCATTTGTGCCTCCCCTCTCCCCTCTATTACTACAGATAGAAAGCTATAAAGCTACAATCTGGTACAAGCATCTCTGTAATTGTGCTTAATGTAATTGTACATTGCTCTAGTTTACATTTCCTTACCTCCAACCACATTTTAAATAGAGCTGGTAAACATGGCAGTGAGAGAGAGTGTGATTGATTTGACAGCAGACTGTTCGTGATCAGAAACAAGCAAGACATTTCATGATGATGTCATACTGTATATAAACATAGCCTTTGACTATTTTGACTTGGAGCTTATTAAATATAAAATATATTAACAGCTAAGCAGGAAAAATAAGCTTTAGAATCACATACAAAGTGACAGTGGCAAGTTTAATAAGTGTGATATTTTATTGATGAGCAATAAAAGAAGCAGAATAACACAAATCACATGGTTATTACGAAGTATAACAAATATATATCACAGGTCGGTGAGTTTTGTTAATGTAAGTGGAAGAGGACATTTCATAACATATGTAGTACTAGAAATAAACGCGGTTAAGAATAAGGCATAAAAGATGATTTCTCAAGTTACAAGGTTTTTTTTTTTGTTTGTTTTTCATTCAAGAGTTGACACTGGATCAAGTATATTGTATGTCACTACATCACTATCAGTTTTAAAAATCACAGAACATTAAAATTGTCCCAAAAACAAGAGTAAATATGCACCACACAATATGTAAAATAAACACTGACTGATAGCTGTAGTTTTTAAATTAAGATTTGCCTTCAAGCCGACTTCACTGCAGCAAAATGAGATGACTGGACTACGCGTGTTAGAAGAATATTACAGTATTTGAGGTTTTTTGTCAAAGTTTTTGCATGTGGTCATTCTCTGAAAGTGGGACCGTTTTGACCATTGGTTATTTGACAGTTTTCATTAAGTAAAATAATAATTTGTTTTAATTTTTATGTAATATATACTATAATGTGCCTCTAAAAGATTTTAAAAAATGCAGCCAAGATAAGATGGAACTTTTTTTACAACTTTTTTTTCCAAAAAATAGCTTAAATCATGACAAAAGTGTGACATTTTTATCCAGCAATAAACATATGTAATTTCCTCATGTAAACTCGATAAAATACTGCATTGAAACACAATAAAATGAAGAATAATGTTGGAAAAATATGTTTGCATTCATTTTTCTACTTTTTGTATTCAGTTTGCGAAAACGACAGCGAATTCCTGGGTATCCGCATTACTGTTGGGTCCATAAAGTTACACCGGACCTGATCAGTTTTATTAGCAAGTGAAGACTTTTCAACGCCCAGGAACCTTGCAGCGGATAACGCCACTAATGTGTGTATTCAGAGAGATATCTCAAAATAAACATTCGGAGAGAAAAATATCTATGAAAAACATATTTTATTGTTTTCGTGTCTTAAAAATACGATGTTACATAGTTAGTTTCATTTCAATCCAGCAGGGCGACTCTGGATTTTGCGTCATCTGAAATGGCACGATTTACGGCGATTTTGCCAAACAACAACACGCGTCTCCATTTTTGCACTGAAAGTCAAAATTTGCGTTGAAAAGTTTGTGTCCGTATTGTTACTCGCGAAAAAATGTTACCTTGGTATTAATATGGATTTGTTATTTTGGAATGAAAGCTAAGGTAACGTAAATAATTTGGAATTATCGATTTAGACATCGGCCCATGTTATATTCAGCTTTCTCCGTGTTTTATCATCGTGAGTAGCAACACCACATCATTTTGGTGGATTTGTGATTAAATGAGACATGAAATCGGTTGGTATTACAATAAATATTTTGTTGTTGTGTATTGATCTCAATTCAATATTCTTGATTAAAATTTTTTTCATAGTTCTTTATTATAATAATATATATATTTTATTTAGTATATGCACTCTCTAGCTAAAAATGTGTCAGTTGGTGTCTATCTACATGCGGAATAGTCCATTGAGAGCAATTGAAATAAAAAATGAAATGCTATATTGGAAAAAATAGTTTGCATCTTTCTTACATCATAGATCTTCAGTACACTCTCAAGAGGGAAATAACCTAAAATAAAACAATGCTGCAGTTTGAATTTTTACCTGATTCACTTATGTCCATTTCAGAGAATCACCCATTAAAGCTGGATATGTTGGTTAGAGATCCAGACCTGTTTTTTTTTTCTTTTCTGCAGAGGTAGTCCAGAGGGCAATGTAAATATACGTCAATGCAGTTTGAACAAGAAAACAACCCTGCGTGAGTGCTCTTCCGCCCAGCAACAAAATGATAAAAGGAACAATGCTGAAATACATGATTCTGATATAATTAAAAACATCATTGTGAGCTTAGTAAAAAAAAAAAAAAAGTGACCATTTCAAATCTTTACATTAAGCAAATTGTCAAGAGGTAAAAACAATTATTGGTGAGTTTAAAAATTAAGTGAATGCAAAAAAGTTTTATAAGCAAGACTAGATCAATTAGCCAAAACAAGAATAGTTAATATATATTCGTAAACATAACGGATACATGGAGAGGGTGCGTTTGGAAGGGCAGTCTGGGGTAAAATATGTTCTAAATGAAAAAAAAAAAAAGTTTCCTGCTTTATGAATGCTTTGTCATTCTTTGCTTAACTATATCAGAAGTGCCCAAACCTTTTCCAGTTACAAAATCAAGATTATTTTCCTCAAGACTATATAATGTTTTAGCTTTTCAAAGGCCAAACCTAATTTATTGTTGCATCTAAAAAGTTTGTTTGCATAAAATAGTGATGGAAATGCATTTGTTAACATGTTTTAGCCAGATTAAAATGATTTGATGTACTTTGACAATCATTTCAGCTTAAAATATAATCAGACAGACATTGTTAACAAATGTCAGCACTCCTTGAGCCAACTTTGAGCACCACTGACCTAGACTGTAGAATTTTTACTGTTGGTTACTTACTATACTTTCCCTGTTCAAGCAAACTGATTTATGGATTAAAAAAGATGCTTTGCTTTACTTTTCTGCTAAGTTAGATTAGCCGCTCTCACACAACTTCTCAATTCGTTGTCTATAAGAGCAATAGACAAACAGACTTAAACCACTAATACTTATTAAAGTGCACTATGTAACTTTCTGGTAGAGACTTTACTCTGCTTTACTCCATGGAGATGTTATTTCTTTGCCTAGAATGTTCCCAGGTGCACTTCAGTTGTTTTAATTGCTCAAAAATACTTTAAAAGCATGTGTATTACACTGAGCGAGCGCCTCTCACAGATCTGACCTGGTAGAGCCACATGGTCGTCTCCATGGAGATATTTAAGTTTAAAGCCATACTGTGTGACATTCTATAGACAAATAAATATAGAGAAAACATGACTCCAGACTAGGGCTGCAACAAGTTATCGATAAATCGCAACTAATCATTTTTTGAAATGATGACTAATTTCTAATTTAGTAACTGATTAATTACTGGTCTATAAATGGTTTGTACGGCATGCTATGAGCTGAAAAAACATTCGTTCAAAGTGAACAATAATGACAAGTAAATAGTGTGTCAATGTTTTTCCTCAAATTTTGTAACTCCAAGAAATCAATAATTGGCATTTTTGAGTTTTGCATGCAGGTCAAATTGTGTAAAGAACATTCTTTTTCACAGGACTTTTGCTTCTAACCAACTAATCAATTAACAAAAAGATTTTTAGTTGCAGCCCTATCGCAGACCCTCTACAAAATCTTACACAGTACACCTTTATGCCTTTGTTACTTTCCGATTATGACTCAGTAAGCTGGGACTGAACTGTTTCCCTCACATTCAAAAAAACATGAAATAAAATGGACATAGAATTGACTATTGTGCTAAGCATCGTATCTGAAATAAGATTTGCGATTGACCGTCATGTATTTCAGCACTGCATTGACATCTGCTGCTGTTTCAATCACATGAACTGAGTAACATTTACAGTGTAATAATCAGAGAATACATGAAGCAGTAAAATGAGAAAAGTATAAGTAACAGACCCAAAATAAACATAAAGAACTACTACACCCTAAACAAAACAGACTGTATTTCATTAAGGCATTGTAAACCGTTGGCTGCGTTTCCCCCAAGGAGTGTAATGTCTTGGTTTTTGTGTACGCTTCTGGCCATATTATTAGGTACGCTGTTCAAACTCCGTATTGATCGTGCAAATATTTGAGCAATGCATCTGATGTGGCAGGCTCTCAGCGGGGCGTTTAGGTGCACGTTCACGACAAAGCGTGCGTCATAATTCAGAAGAAAGTGTAAGGAACTTTGTGGACAGTGTGGGCACGTTGGTTTTCCCCCATTACATCAAAACACGCCTAATATGTAGTTAGCACCTTCTACAGAAAGGCCTACTCTCAACTTGAAGACTGTAGTTAATCAATCTCAAAGTTTCACACCTTAAATAGTATTACTGCTCTAAAAGTACAAAGACATGACTAGCTTTGCCTCTAAATTACACAAACAGACAAACTCAGAGCTTTATTCAGGAAGCTTGTCCTTTATATTTCATTGTCATAAAGCAGAAAAGTCTTATTCTCAAGCAATTTAATCACAGCGGATGACTCTTAATCGCTTCTTAAAGGGACTATAATACATTTTTTACAATAAAATAACTTAACATTTATTCCCCCCAGCGCAGATCTCTTGTTAATGAATCTATAAAGGTAGAATTAGTCTGCACTGTCCTGTCTATGTTAAATAATGTCTTGTTTCTTTACTAAAATCCTTAAATTGTGTCTGCTGTTGTTGTTAGCATTGTGGCTAACTGCTGCTTAAAACACATTAGGTATTTAGGAGCAAAACATGTGACTGATGTAGGAAATTTAACATTTAGTATTTTTGCTCGTCTACATTTTTAAGGAAGCAAAAATGTTATATAGCTCCTTTAAATACTGCCATATCTTTCAGAGCAAACTGTCTAACTTATTTCATGTAAGATTAACAGATGCATATTCTCACTAAATTGTGTTTTATTCACTCGTAAGATGCCCATGTTTGCCACGTCTTTGTAAAATAAGCTATTGAAAAGTGTGTAGTGTGGCATTATGATTCCTGACCTCGAACATTTGCCGAATGTCCCTACACTCTTCTCTACCATTTTACTTTACTCTTATCTGACAACGTCTTTGGCACTGAAAATCTTAAAAAAACACATTAAAGTGAGTAGTCTTGACCAGATAAAGAGAACCACACAACTACGGACGTCCAGATTATTGGCTGATAATCATTATTATGCAGATTACAATACTGTACCTACTGCACATCCTATTATTATGACAATTTAATATTTTTAATTCAACTGATGCAGAACCAGAGATGCATAATAAGTTAAGAAGTGTCCATTTAGATATTTTTATAACCACTGATTCAAAATTTTTACTTGGTTTGGTTCAGTATTGGTAAAAGTTACAGTTCTGTAGTAAGACAAATGCATCTAAATGTAAAGTATTTTTTACAGTTTTTGTCACATTCACTTTATTTTGTCATTTAGAAATAGATCTGGGCGATCTGGGAAAAATATAATCGCAATTCTTTTTAGATCACAATTTTCGATTCGTTTTTGTTTAACTTTTTCAAAAACAAGAAAAATGGTGTTGATGAACATGAACAAAAAGAAAAACCTTTGATACTATATGTCTCATTTATCAGAATATAAAATGAAATATTCTATCAATATTCTGCCTCAAAGCTCGATTTTTTTCGCTCCAAAACCACACGACAAAAGACAGATTTTCGATCTTTCAATTCAAAACCCACAACCAAATAATTGACAATTTGATTTGATTGGATTCGATCTCTTGATTTTGTGATTAACTGCCCAGCCCTAATAGAAAGTTAGTTAAAATAAATCTGGTCATACACTTGTAGCAAAATAACATATCATGGACAAACAATATTTTTTCTGACAACCCTAAACACACCTGAAACTCAAAGCTTATGACAATCATAAGCTTTGATAAGTTTTAATCGTTTGGAGACAGTTTTAATTATTAAAATCACTAATAATGACATTAACCTTACTTGCATTATCATTATTACCTTAAATGCACTTGCTTAAATAACTGAGTTTCTGACATTACTAAACATTTGCATTGACAATCATTAGGCCAGTGTACCTGATAATACGGCCAGCGCATGTATGGTATTGACCTGCAGCCTTTTCTCTGAGTACATGTGTTTTTAGGACAGGTGCTGTGTGTGGGAGTGGAGAGTCTGTGTGCGGTACAGTGAGGTAGAATGACAGATGATACTGAGGTTCATGTGAGGTCATTGTGTCGAGGCAAATCTGGTCAAACACAACATCAGAACAATCATCACGACTGAGTAGACTGGCAACTTGTTCCTGAATATTCTGTACCTGAGGTTTTTTTTTTTTAATATTTCAAAAATGGTTCAAAAGTGGGGTCAAAAAGAAAGCACGGCATAAGAGTACAATCCTGAGTGTGGTAAAATGACAACTCCAAATGTTGCAAATGCGAGAGGTTTGGTTTTAAAATAAGAAATAAACAACAAAACTCATTAAAATCATAATTATTACATCTACTACAACAATATAGGAACTGTGAATCCCTCATGAGACAAAACATGGCTCCCCATTTTGCAATACAATCTGATAATTAACATATTGCTCAAGATATTCTGCAGTTCAACGCTGTTTTTAGGAAAGAGATACATTTTAGCAACAGTATTTATTAGTTAAACCAAACCCTGCAAGCTTAATTACAGGCTGAGGTACCTGACTTTTTGGTAAATCAGTAAATGTTGTCTTTTACATAAACTATATTGCAAAGTAGCACTTTGTAACAAAACACACAGCTTTATACTGTCTCAATAAAGGTTATGCATAGACCAGGAGTGTCAAACTCAAATAAAGATGGGCCAAATCAATCTGAGTCTGATTGGTCGAGGGGCCACATTCTGTTCTACGTTCTTCTGTGTTATATTCAAACATGAATAGACTGATATTGTAACACATTACGTTATGTTACAATATATTATAATGAACAGAACAAATTTTGGCAAATTTTATGCAATTTGCTGCATTCCAGTGCATTTTAGGTTTTATAACACATCTCAGCAATATAAGCCTTTATCTCCATTCTGGCCTATGTGCTCCTCTCAGCGCTGGACTGCTGTGTATTCTGGGACCTGTAGTTCAAATTGTTGCATGCTTTTATCAGGGGGCCACTATGAATAATCAGAAATCATCCCAGGAGCCACATGAAATCATCTTGGGGGCCAAATTTGGCCTACAAGCCCCAGTTTGACACCGTATGGACATTCTTTTGATTGAAAAGCTCTTCAACAATCTCATTGAGTGAAAAAGTATGAAACACCCCCTGATAAAATATAGCTTCTGTTGTTACGGCAACAGTGCAGACTTTAGCTGGATTGTTTAGACATTTTTACATGTCACATACAAACTCAATATTTACCAGTAGTAGTTGTAGTTGTTTATATTTACTGTATTATCAGTCTGTAGCTGTTTTTTCCTCTTTAGTAGTGTTTACAAGAGGAATTGTACTTTGTCTCCATTAACTCTCATTCACTTTCACCACTCGCTGCTGACATTTATAACGCTGTGAAGTCGTCTGCATAACCTCTATTGAATATTTTCTCATAGTTAGCAAAAAGCTGCGCGCTTATTGAAAAATGAAGCATGTGGATTTTTGAACAGGTGCTGAAGGATTTGTAGGAGCTAGAAAATCAGATACCCCAGCATCAATAAGTCAATTTTATTATTAATAAACAGTGAATATGTCAAATATTTTGCATATACATGTTCTCTTTCTCAAACTAGTAGCACTGACTCAATTACATTTAAAAAGAGAACTAAGGCATCATGATACAGGCCTACTAATACAGCAGCCTGCGATATTGATACTACACCTGCATCTTAACACACTACTTGCAATATTTTTGGATTTAAATGAACACTATGTAAATCTTCTGGATAAAAAGTTCAGCATCTGCTTGTCTTGGCTTGTCTACTCTGTCCAACAGCATGGATTTAATAGAGCAATCTTGCATTTGTTAAATTACAGATGCTTTTCTTGCTAAACAAACCAAAACAAAGCATGTGAACGTACATAAATGTTGCGTACATCAGTCTGTGGTCTAGACAAGACAACTTAGCTTCAATACGCGCAGTCCAGTCACAGACTCAAGGCTTTCGGAGACAATATTGAATTTAAGAACTCAGAATAACTAGATTTGAGCAAGTTTGCAAAGCTTTCTAGAAGTTTGTGCTTTGTTATATCGTGTTATATCCATGTGAAGTTTAATAAATAAGACTTGTAGCTTGGCTAAAAGGGTCACTCCTAGTTTGATATTGCCATAGAAACTAAGTAATAATCTCCAGAAAGATAAGAAGGTGAATGATTCTCCAACAAGTTACACAGAGTTCCTTCAATGCCATTTAACCAATTAATAAGCGATTTTATTTCAAATTGTGTCTTGAATTTGGAAAGTCTGAAGCTGCAGATCACTTAAGATGTTGCAGAAGAAAAGCTGGACAATAAAATCTCATTGTTTCACTTTGCTTTAGCCATATATTTTATATTTACGAGCTGTAATAGCAGATTATAGTCAGCTGAGAGAGCACAAGTCAAGACTAATCAGACCAACTGCATTCAAGTATAAAAATATGTAGATACAGTACGACATATATATTACTATTATTATTATTATTACACTTTGTAGGCAAAAATATCAGTTTGTACTTTATATTCAATACAAAACTATCTCTACTCAATGTATAAGGCTATTATAGGGACTTTATAATTAAAAATATATTGTTTTAAGATTATCTGTTTCTGTATTTGACACTGGAGCTAAAAAACCAAACCTCTCGCATTGGCTGAAATAGAAAAGACTTCAGCGCACCATGTTTAAATTGTAGCATTGATACAGATGTCAGTGTCTTGCTCCCATTTTATTCTAGGGTTTGTGACACTTTAAAAACAAAACAAAATAAATGTTTGGTTCCTTTTTCCCTGCACCCTCCTCTAATTGTTAGCCCTCAGCTCCCACCCCTCTCCCTCCTGTCCCCCTCTCGCATACAGGCGGGGCGACTGACATCCAAAATGTTTCAGTATGAGTTTTTTTAAGTGAAAATAATAAACCTTGATATTTGTCTTTGAGTTATGTGTGTGTTCCTGAATCCTCGTCGCAGAAGGGGTCTGCTGTCCCCCCTTTGCTCGAGGACAAACCTTGAGGTAGAACCGTCTACTGCCCTTCCTCTGGATCCTGAGATGACGCAGACTCGAACTGCGATGGACCCTCCTCAGACTCCTCCTCCTGAAATAGAGAGCAAAAATGTCTATCAATGTCATTCACTTATTGTTTCATCATTTTTTTAACATTCTTTATATCAACAATCTGTGACTTGATTTGGCTCTACAAAATGCTTGAATTGAATGAGTTTTCAGTAAACACAGTGAGCATGATTATATTTAAATTATAGGATTCTTTCAAAAATAGTAATAGTCTTGCTGTACTCTTAAATTTTGACACTATCAAAATGAACAAACCTAGTAACATGATCAAGAAGCTTCAGGATCTTATGAACCTATTGTGATTTTCTGTATATTTAGGATAAAACTATGGCATATGCAGAGCAACATTAACTTTTGTTCATTGCAAAACACTAAAATAATAAAACAGTAGAAATAAAACATTATTTTTCACGTTGTAGATAGGTACAACTTTGAACTGATGTTTAACTTGCAATCTAATTTTTAAGTAATGCAAGTAAATAAGTGGGGAGGACAGGTGGTAGGTAAGACAGGTATTTTTGAGCACTGGAGCATCAGCTGCAGGACAACACAAGATTACTCAAACATGCATGAAGCAATCCAAATACAACTTTGGGTAAACTAATGATGAGAGAACATGCTGTAACATGGTTAAAAACTATCAAAAGTAAAATTTACACAATAGGTCCCTTTTAAAGAGATCCCAGACATCTTGGAAGCCCCAAATCCCACTAGCTAGGAAGAAAGAACTGATATTGAACTGCATACATTTACAAACTTGAGGATAATTAGATGATTTTTTTTATTTAATTAACATGAAAGTGTATGTAGACCAAGCTATGTTCAACCAATGGGTTCAATCATTTCCCTGAACAAAATGGTTTGTGACCACCACCTGCTTGACAAAAAGGTAAATGCTGTCTCTAATACAGTATCAATTTACCTGACAGCCAGTCCCTACACGCTTTGACAGACAACTTTACAAAGACGTGAGGGTCTGGGATCAGAGCGCCGATTCAATTGAGGACGAGCTTTCCGAGCGCTGAATCAACCAATCACAGAAAACCCGTAAATTACATCGAAACAATGACACGCTAAGGTTATTAAATATTATTGTAAATATGCAACGCAAGGTTTTAATGAATTGATCGTTCCTAATTGTTCGAAACCGAAGCAAGAGCCGAAGAAAATAATCTATCAGCTACGTCTGCCATTTGAATATTTTGAAACAGTTAAAAAAAAAGTAGAAATTGGCGAGGGTGATGGAGGGGAGCATCCGTTTGAGATTGGATATTGTCCTAATTTGGACAACAAAGTGATTGGCTCGGCATCGGGTAAGTGTTTAATGCCGAATGTAAACTAGGGTTTTGCAATCTGGTAAAAAAAAGTGATCACAATTTTGTCTCATTTAGTCCAATTTCAATTTGGGATTATATATTCAGGGTTACTACAGTTTTTTTATTCTTACCAGCTCAATAATCTCATAGAAATCCACTTTATACTTTGAATAGTCTTTCTGTATCATATTAGTCTTACTGCACACACACTCTGTCTCTTCTGTAAATCAGTTCAGTGCTGTGACCACCACACTGGCCACCAAACTTTCGTCTTCAAAGTAAACGTAATACAAGTTTACAGAGACGTATGACTTACGAACAACACCAGTCAACAAACCCGGTAATCTAAGTGCACATTGAGTCCCTTTGTGTTGTTGTTTGTGTGAATCACTGGGCGAGCGCTGATGGGGAAACATGAATGAGTGTGTGAACGCGCTGGTCGGGACGGCGTTAGGAAGAGACAGTTAAATCAGGAAACCAAGAAGACACACACCACACAGCAGATGTATCAGATTTCCTCTCAACATTGACTCATTCTTCCCCTTTTATGTGCGTGCCGCTAACGGTTTCAGTTCGCGTAGCGCCCAACTTCACTCACAGGGGGGAGCGGGCGCACCACGGCCGACAACAGGCATCAAGAGAAGTTAAAATGTAGCGTAACAGTTGAAAAGGGACCTACAGTGCAAGTTTTTGCACATTTGGTGACACAAAAGGATGTCTGAAGGTGTATCTGAGAAATTGAACTGAAAACTCAATTCCAGGAAAACAAAGTACATCTCATAGCAACGACTTTTTCACAAAGCGTCAGGAATGTACGAACATGTGCCTGTAGATAACTTTGTTTAGGTTACAGTTGAGAGCAAAACATGAATGGACCATAAAACTAACAAAAAAAATGCACACAATATTCTCATTTCATTTATCAACAATTTTAACAGTTGTAAATACTAGGATACTGAACAATCTGGTTGGATTTATTTGCAAAGATCTCTAAACGCTTTTACAGATGGCCATTTAATGCAGGACAACAGCTCTGGAGGACATCAAACGCTCCCTTGAAATCCCTTAAAGTAAAATGATTATGATCAAGATTAGAGCTGGGCAATATTGACAAAAATGAATATCTCGATAATTTTTTGACGTATCTTATATTATTAAAATATTCAGACGATATAATTTCAAACCAAGCATCATGCATGTTCTTATGTGTATTAGTTGAAGCTTAATGATAATTTTTTTTTACTGGGTTAACCATAGACATTCTTGGTCGACTTAAGACATGTGCTACCAATTGATTAATCAACTACAAGCAAAACTAGCAAATGTCTCAATGATGTGACCAAATATTTGAACAAAGCTGCTCTCACAAGACCACAAGCTCAGATGTGTATATGCTAATTAACCACTCACGAGAAAAAAAACAAAAAATAAAAACTGCTAAATGTGATTTTCATTGCAATGTGCTGTCTAACTAATAGAAACTTTGGTAAACTAAGAGACCAAGGAGTGATCAATTGACTAAAATACCGTTAACTAATATTAACTAAAGTCTAACTTTATTTGAACATTTAAAATGTAATTTGTTTTGCTGCCTTTTTACTACAAACTATATGTACTCAATACTCAGTTTTTGCATAATCCCGATATTGCCTAAAATTCAATATATTGCACACCTTTGACACAGGTGATATGACACAGGTGGAGGGGAATCTACAAATGTTACCTAGCAACCGCACTGTAAACCTGAGTAACAATTCATTAATTTCACTCTAATCCTCGTGTCTGTTTTGACTTTTTGTCAAGACGGTTTCTCATAAAATCTAACAGCTCCTTACCTCTAATGAATATCTGCGCTCCTGTGGCATTCACAAGCTTGGATTAATACACTTGCGGTTTATCGTGGTTGTTTCATCGCTATTATACGTTTTATTATAATTGATCACATGACTGTCTGTTACTGTCTGTGTCGTCTCTGTTCTTCCTGCGACATGATGCGACTGTGAGACAAATAAATGCCCTAAATGTCCTTATTTCTGTGGTTTGTCCTCTTCCTGGCATGTCTTTTAAAACCAGCTTTAGTCTAGTAGCACTTTGTTCCTATTACTGAAACATCGCTAATACATTTGGTGGATGTTGTTTGAACTCCTCTTTTATTACTCACAGAACTTTCGGAAATTGCCTTTAGCCAAATCAATAAAGCTCTACGTTTATCAGTAATAAACAATGACGGAGACATAAAGTACTAGGCAAGCGAAAACATGTCAGTCACCTTTATGACAAATACTGTACATGTGAATAGCCTGTTTTCAATGAGCGCTCCGGGATCTACATTTGGCAACAATGATTATTCACATCTCAAAATATTCACAGCTTGTTCAGGCAGGACTCCGAATTAACATGAACTTTCTCACTACAGTTACAAAAACTTTTACATCCATGTACAAACTGTAGTATTATCAGATATGAATATTGTCACAACTACAGTACAGGTCGAGGTAGAAAAAAATACATAGTGACTTTGAAACTGAATAAGTCACAGCTGTTTGCAATTTATTGTATCCGAATTAGAGATAGATGTGTATTGACTGATTCTTTGGGGCTGATATTTCGATTTTTTTTTGACATATTGGACATTTTGCAATTAGCCTTAATTTTGGCCAAATTCTGCAGCTTTGATTTGATCATTAGCATGTTTTTAAGTAAAGTTTTGTTCTTGTTTTATGATTTTGGCTCCAGCACAAGCTTTGACAAGCGCTTGTTTGTCATTATGAACTCATCTGCTTTAATACAGAGGAAACAACAATTGACACTATATTACTCCGACTATGCTATTTTTTTAAACTAAAATAACAATATTGTCCTTGAAAATTGTGCATTGATATCGGCATTGGCTGACAAAACTTTTAAAAATGGCATCGGCCCAAGAAAAAGTCGTATAGGTTGATCTTTAATTCAAATAGTTGTAGAAATATAAATTGGTAGTACTTGTAGTAGTAGTGAAGCTGTTTGCGACTTGCCTGTGAAAAGGGCTATGAAAATTAAGTTTAATTATTTATTTATAGACATAACTACAGGTTAAAAAATCCTTCATGGTCTGCACACCTCAACTGAAGGAGTTTATTAAGTTAAACTCAAACACAAATATTCGAGACTCTAAAAATTATAATTTTGCCAGTCTGCTTTTTCAGTCCAAGATGCTAATTCTTGGAATTTGGTCTCCACAGAATAATTTTAGCAAATGTGTTAAACAGTAGCTTTTAGATAATCAGACATGTGAACACCATGTGGACTAACGTTTTTTATTCTGTCTTGTTGGAGTGATTGCTTTGTCTACTAAAACTTTGTTGCGTGTTGAGGCTGTGATTTCAAGCATGTTTGTTTTTTTTGTCATGTGTCTGGACTGATTGCCTTTGTGCCTGTTACATGTCCTGTTTTTGTATCGACATTAACCTGTCAATGGGACTACAGATTAAAATTAGCTTGAATGGCTAACTCTGGCACATTTACATTTTGGACTAACACAAAGTTAGTGTACACTGTTCCATATTTAATAAAAGGGTTAGTTAAGCTTAATACTGAATACTAATCAATACTCTCATATTAAAAGACACCAAAACTACTGAAGATACTCAAGTCAGCAATTTAAACACTGACACAAATCACTTACAGTAAACTGTGTGTAACTATTTAAATATGTCCTGATCAGTTTTTCAAGAGTCTTGTATCAAAACCAGTATAAGATCACCTTAATATTTAAATAAAATGCTCTCTAATTTTAGATAGAAAAAATGTATTTGGGTTAAATAAAACAAGCATTATAGGGGAGCTTATCAGCTCTATCAGACTGAAAATGACTTTTGGATGGAAAATGAAATGTCTTTAATGTAATTTAAGTGACGTTCACCCCCCTAAACTCGGCCTACAAAGCAAGAGAAAAGGGAAAGAGGGCGAGAGTGACGAGCAGCAGTGTGATTGGTTTGACACCAGGTGTTTGTGATCAGCAGATTTTGAGTGGATAATCAATGCTGATGTCACACATAGACAAGAGAAATTACACTGACCTTTTTTATTATGTAAAATTGTTGTGGACCCCAGGAAGACTAGCAACTACCTCGGTGAAAGCTAATTGGTTTTCTGGTAATAAATCAATAAACTTTAAATAATTAATGGCAGGCAAAGTTAGAGACATTAGAAACAAGTAAAGGTACAATTACTGGACTTTCACATTTAGGTATTTTTAAATGTTTACAATGGCTGTGTTTTACTTTAACTTTACACATTTGAAAACCCAACTTTGAGCCAGTATAAATACATATAAAAAAATGGAAATTAAGGATGTCTATTGCTTCTGCTAAACAAAAATCTGCATTATTCCTTATAGCACTACAGCTGACTCTTTAGTAGAATGGTCTAAGTAAAATTTGTTCGAAATACATTGACAAATCATTTTAAAAAGTAATCTCTGGTCCGCAAAGTATTATTTATTTACTAATGTCTTCCAAGATCAAATGTATTTTACTGCAATCCACTTTCTATTTCAATCCTCCTTGATAAAATGAATTCAACATTATTTGTATTGATAATATCTGTGAACAATGATGCAGTTTACCCTTTAAGGTCAAATTACAAAAGCTAATTCTGAAAATTCTTGTGGGAAAAAGTGTAGACAGTAGTAGAAACAGATACAATATTACTGGACATAAGTATCTTTACATTTTTACAATAACTGCAATTTACTTTTAATTAAAGAAATCAAGTTTGTTGCTTCTGCTAAACAAAACACAGCACTATTTCTTATTAACACTAAAGCTACTTTTAAAGAGTTATTTAAGTAAAATACATTGACAAATCAGACAAGTGCCATTTTAAAAAGTAATCTATAGTTGTTGCAATACAAATTCCTTTCAATCCTCCTTGATAAAAACATTTAGAATTGTTTTTACTGATAATATCTGTGGACAATGGTCACAAAAAGTTTTTCAGTTTTTTCAGTATCAGTTTTTCCATTGAACTCCTTCACTTTTTAACCCTTAAAAGTCAAATTACTAAGCACTAACTCTGGCAATTCTTGTGTGACACTTTTGCATGCAATTTGTCACCTGTATCTCTAATTTGACTGCAACAACAAAGTTAAGCACCTCTTCCATTTTTATAAACAGCAGATGCTAGATTTAAAAGAAACACTGTAGTTATTTATTTGCATGGATCAACTGTTTTTGCCTCATGGAGAAACTGAACATGTCTTAACCAGAAATGCTGGGGATTTCATATGTAGATTTGTTGTAGCTTTATCTGAAATGTGAAATGAGATCATCAAAGTAACTTCAGGTGACAGAACAAAGACTTCTGTCAGACCAGAAACTACAGGGTTAAACTCAGCCACCAACTGACGTCTTTTCATCTCGAGCGTTGGTGAGTTATTAGTAATCTGTATATATGTTTTTATATGGGCTTACAGTAAAAGTAATGGTAAAGTCATTTAGAGAAAGGTTAATTTAGGACACACAAATACTTTGTCTCACCTGCTGCTCCTCCTCTGCTGCCTCTTGTACGACTTTTTGCGGCTGTAACAGAATAAAATGCACATAAATAAAGCACAAACAACATGTATTTATTTTAATAAGAAGATGATTGAGTCATACCCATTTTCTAGGACGTCCTCGAGGTCTTCTCTCCCCAGCAGGCTCTACTTTCTATCAACAAAACAGAGCCAATATAAGACACCAAATTAACTAATGCTTGTAATTATATTTTGTGTATTTAGATGGTCATAACTGCATCAAAACTAAACTAAATTTCCAATATTTTAGTAAGAAATGTTGCCACGAATGCTTATGTGTTTTGACTTCACAGCTACCGGAATAATTATCATTACATGTGATAATTGAATGAGTATGTGCAATAGTAAATATGGTTGTTGTTAAAATGTGGGTTTCCCTTGTTACGTTAAGTTATGTAAAGTGCCACATAATTGTGATTACAGGATGAGTCACGTTTAAACAGAAGCAAATTAAGGCCTCGTGGGACATAAATGGTATTCAAATAGCCCTAACAACGCTTTGTACTCTAAACATGTCAATTGTTCAGGCTTGTTTTGGCCATGAGGGACAATAATTGTATTGTTGGGAAGAATTTATATTGATAGAAACAATGATAAAACCACATGTAAAAGTAACACACGTTATTTGACTCATAATGGTTTACTTTTTGACATCTTTCACTCTCTAAGGTCTTAAAAAATAACACTTTGTAATTTATGGACATGTAAAATAATCTGCAGAAATAAAACAAATAAAATGTAAAGGTACTGTTAGTTCTTTGCTACACTGTGGATTATAAACAGTCTTTCAATTGAAACAATAGGAAGCTCCTCCAAGCCATAATAGACCTTTTGCACTGTTTTGCACTTTCAGTTCCTAGTACTTTTTTAGTTCCAGTTTCTATTTTAAGTGTGTTCACACAGAGTAGGAACTATAGACTGGGGCCACACTTTGGGGACTTGTAGCTCCTGCTCTGGTGCAGGCACTTCTCAATCTCTCAATTTATAAACTTTGCATAGAATTCTTATTTAAAGTGTACGTATCAACAGAACACCTTTTTCACCTAATTATCTGTAAAACTTCAGAGGCAGAAAGATGAAAATTTTCAGATTCGGTTGGTCATTTCTATGTCAAGTTGTTGTGGAAATTTCGTACGTACTTATGCTTTATAACTCCCAGGAACCCCAGGAACACTTTGGTGACACATTTGCACTGTTAACTTTTTTGGAAATATATTTATACATTTTCATTCGGACAATTTTTCCTTAGCAAATTTGAAAAGAATAGCTATTATTCAGAAAAAACAGAGAATAGTTGTGTTTTACAGTTGATTTTCAAGTTTTGTGCATAATTGCTTTTCTTTACACATAGTAAAGAAAAAAAGGATTGTTTATTGTTCCAGACTAAACGAATGATAATGCTAAAGCTTGTTAGATCCACTTTCAAAAACAGTCGCTGTGTGAACACAAACATGGGGACAGGGAGTTCTTGTGACTAAACAGGGGTTGGAGGAATGTTGGGACTAATTTTGGGGGAAGCTGCAAGCCCACTCAGAAAAAAAACACCAATATTTTTTGTTTTTTAATCTAACTAATGCATTTTAATCTAACTAACTAATGCATACAAACTGAAAACTATCTTTTGTTTAAGTCTGTTTTGGCAAATAAAAAAGTTACACAGTGGGCTTTTAAGTTACTGATGCATCTTTTTTGGTTCATAATCTTTTAGTTAATTCATTTGCATCATGTTTCTGAACGTGAGTAACATTATAAAATAAATAGACAACCTTAGTATGTTCTTCAATCACTACAGCTACACATCAACTATTAATAATACTACTGCTTATACTTGTATTACTGATGTTTGTAAAGTTGTACAAAGTTGTATATCTGAACCTTTTGTGCAGTTCTGGGCCCTTTGTTCTTGCTGCCTTTGGGCCGTCCCCTCGGCCTCTTTGGAGTCGGTGGTCCAACAGGCTCCTGCAGCGATAGGAAGCTATAACTCAACAGCAGCAGCGCGTTCAGACACAACAGCTCAGCCACAGCGCTGAAGTATGCCTGGGTTTCAGATGACATCACAACATCCAACAGGCCTGCACTGTTTCGCTCACATTCGACAGGAAAACTTCACTTGAGGGATTTTCCTTAAATATTTGAGTTCTCAGATATGAAGCAAACATTGTTCAGTCTACTTTGCTGATAACAATAGTAATGTTGGTTTATTCACAGTAGCAAACATGTACTATAAGGTTAAGTTATTTGTGTTTAGGAAAAGGCAAAACAATGCTACTAGTGTTGTGGCCGACTAAAAAAAATCTTGGTTGACTGTGCTTCATTACAACTAAAAAGGCAATGATGTTCATGCAAAAACAATAATTTTACAGAAGCGCAAAAGGAAAATGTGTCTATGAAAAAAAAAAAGATTGACCTAATGATTTTTCCTCAATTCTTCAGCTAACTCCCTCTTGTATCCTCTTAATATAAAAGTAATTAGATTGATTAAGACACTATTAAACGACTAAACAACTAAAGCCTAATAGTATTTACATTTCTCTAGAGGAATATCACAAAAAAACCACTGACTTCTAAGCACTAAAATTTGGGTGGTGTCTTTAGTGTGTGACAGCTAAGGACAACCCAGATTAAGGTTGTGTTAATCTGGGATGCTAGAATATTGCTGGATGATGAATAAAAATTATTCAGTAAAGATACATATGATATCAACAGATTTGGAGCTAAGACCCTGGCAGGGTCTTATCACATCAGAATATGATAAGGATCTTTCCCCTGGAGCCTGGACCTGCTGCTGGTGAAAAGAAAACTAAAACCTACAGGAAAATGGAAGAGTAGGTACTGAAGAGTAAAAGTGGTGCTGAGGTGGTCGAGGGCTGAGTAACAGACGTGAAGCTGAGGGTAAAGGTGGTGCTGGAGAGGAAGAGGGCTGAGAACAGAGATAGTGCTGAGAGTAAGGGTGCACACAAGCGTTTTGTCATGTTCAAGTCTGATTGCAGAAAATTCTATGGCCTGCACTCGCACAAACAAACGAACCGAGCCACAAATCAGTGATTACTCTCTGGAGCTGTTTGTTTACATGTTGTGTTGAAGCATGGACCTAGCACTGAGGTGCTAATTCTGTAGCGGCAAAAATAAGTCCAGCGAGCCATTATATTTTTAATATTATTAGGCAGACACAACTTTTGCCTATGATGCAGGCTCCTCCATCAAGTTTTGGATTAAAATAGGGAGACTTCACTACTTTTCAAGGTAAGTGCATATAGTTTTTTTGCAGAGTTTATTTTTTAACTTCGTCTGAGAAACATCAGCGCTCACCATCAGCACTGGTGAAAAGAAAACTAACACGGTGGTGCCGGGGTTGAGGAGGGCTGAGTAGAGAGATGCTGCTTAGAGTAAAGATGGTGCTGGGGTAGAAGAGGGCTGCAAAAACCACACTGTTGAATGAGTGAGAGTTGAGTTAAATACAGCAGACTGACTGGGATAGACTGAGGTGAGTCTGTGATGGAGGCACCAGGGCGGTGCTGGAAGGTGAAGCTATCGAGCAGGGTTAGTAGTTTTCCTGGCTGAATTAACACTTACTGTATAGCTTTATACGCACATATTACGGATATTTTTCAAATATGTAAATTGTATGTGGTTTGATACATGCAATCAAGATAATGAACCGTTGTCACAAAATTTTACGGATTTACATTTTGTCCTTTTGGAACAAATCTTCCAGAAACACAAATACATTAACCTTTAAGTTCAGTGCATCACCAAATTAACAAATTAGTTCTTAGTTTTCTCTTCAGTTGTTGGGTGATATGAGTAAATGTGTTATGATTTTCCTACTTTAATACCTTTTTTCACTCTTGGTTGCTATTGATGGTGGTTTTTAGTTGACTCATCTTCTTGCTGTGTGCGTAAGGATGAAACTGCGTATTTTTCAAGCCAATTCATCCTCCATTCACTTAGCTTTTCTAGTTAATGGCCTGACGTTGATGAGTCATTTTCAAAGAATTACTTGACATATACTTGTAAAACCTTCTTGTGAGAAGTATTGGAAGACAGTCATTTTCGACTGCCATGGGTAAAAAAAATAATACCACAGTTTTCATGGATGTAGTGTTCTATTGTGTCAGGAAGTAAATATAGTAATCTTCTTCTTCTGACTGTGCACTGTAACTTGTGACTGGTTAAAACTGATAAAAGCTTTGCAGAGGCTGGGAAAAAAGGTGAGAATGGGAAATAGAGTCTGTCTTTCAAAATTAAAAGAAATTGTAAATCGGGAATATTAACTCATAAGCGTTTTTGTAATTTCGTGTCAAGAAAGTAGGTCCCAGACAGATTACAGCAGTCTATTTCAGTGAGATATGCCACCCATTTCAATTTAGCTCTTCACTCTGCCCCACCTGCTTCATCTTTCTTCACCGTCCCGCTGTGCCATCATTCTAGGCTTGGCTCTCAATTCCTTATTCAGAAATTTGACCTTAGAAGCCCTCCTCCACCCCAGCACCACCTCTACAGAATCTAATTTTCTCATATTTTTCACCACTTTCAGCAGTGGTCTAAGCACCAAATTTGTTAATATCATATGTATCACTGTTAATTGTTATCATTCTTTATCCTACTTTGATTATTGAATTATTTTTGTTTATCTCAATTGAACTGACTGAAAAGCAGATTATCAGAGGAATAATAATCGATGTTATTGCCATATCGCCCAGCCTTGCTTCCAACTAATGAGACAAAACTATTTACACATATTTGTTTAGACAGATCTTTTCTTTCTAGTGACAGTGTACTTTCTGCTACGACTGGATCATATCATACCATTCATGATATATGTAGGGTTGAATTTGATTTAAGTAATTCTTACTGATGAATTAGTATACTAAAAGGGACGTCTGTGTCAAAACTTTACAATGTATCTGATTCATTCATTCATTTTCTACTGTTTGTTTCCTTTAGGAGTCACGAGCAACTGAAGTCTACCCCAGTGACTTTGGGCCTTAGGCGGGAGAACACCCTGGACAGTGGTAAACACGTCACAGGGTTAGAGACACACAGACAGACAATCATTCACTCTTATTCATTCACTAGTGGATTTTTTTACATTGTTGCCAACTGACCTATACATTTAGCTTATATGTGTGCTATTTGAACCCTCAATCTCCTTATTGGGAAGCCACTAACACAAGGAGAACATGCAAACTCCCCCCAGAGAAACAGTAAAATGCTGATTTGGTCCAACCTGGGATGTAACTAATGAAAAACTAATCTTACAATACCACAACTGCACATGATGTTCATTTAAAACTAAAATAGAGAATATTTGATTCATAATTTGCAGTCAAATCTTCAGCTGACTCACGACATATACTTTCTGCTGTTGGACCAATTCATCAACTAAACGACTAAAAGACAGGACGAGATCAATAGCAATGTAATATGAAATTTGGGTAAATGTGATGTAATCTCATATTCACTGCAACAACTTTTTCCTAGTTGCAAAGAGATACAATGATTACTGTGAATATTAATACCTAAAGATAAATTGACAAGGACTGTGGAAGCTCTGCAGAGGCTAAAAACAACAGAAAAGACACTATAATTGAAGAATTGAAAAGAGCTGATAACAATCAATTCAATGTTCTTAAAATGCTTGTACAAATATTCTAGTTGCCAATATTGCATTTTTTGTCAAGCATCAATCATATCGTCAGTCAAATAGTTAATGTAAATATTGTGTTTAATATCATGATACAAATTACTGTCCTTGTCCTACCTGCTGCTGCTTGCGAGGCCGCCCTCTGCCCCTGCGCTGAGGTTCTTCTGGGGCAGACGGGACAGTGCTGGGTTCCAGAGAGGGCTCTTTGGTCCCACTGTTACTCATGCCTGATCGAGTCCTTCACAACGTCTGTGCATCAAACCTGAGGAGCGGCCCAGAGACGAGAGGGAGGGGAAACCAGCGGAGCGGAGCTGAGAAAGCACAGCAACAAAATGTGAGTCAGGGACAAACTGGAGAAGGTGCGTTAAAGAAGAAATATCGTTTTTTCATATAGTGTTGTAGATCTTTAGCAGTTTAGCTCAATGGTTCTTAAATTTTTCACACCAACTACAACTTAAGATAATATTTCTCTCTCCAAGTACTGCCAGGTCTAAACTCAGACTCTGTCAAGCCCAAATTAGAGCTCATGAAGTGTTAAAATGAGAGAAAAGCATGCCTAAGCTAATTAACCAGTTCTAAGGCAGTTCTAATGATGATTTACTCAAAGGAAAACAAAAACATGAATGGATTGGACAAAAAAACAGTGTTCAAACTGCATCTTTTTGATCTGACCATGTGTTTGAACCAAACTACTAGAAAATATTAAAAATCCAACAGTGTAATGAAAAACAATAACTTGTACAGAAAATGAGAAGGAAACAGTGTATGTGTATCGAAAAGGTTAAATTCAACCAATGATTTGGTACCAATTTTTCAGTACTTTTTGCTTCTCTTCATTATAAATCTTTACAATATACAAAAAAATAACAACTCAATACCTAAACATTTTTGGTCGACTAAGAATCTATCTACTGAACATTTGATGAAGCAACTAAAAACACAACTTGGAATCATTTTGTCTTTTTGAGTACTGTAATCACAAGTAAATCCAAGCCTGATTGAGAGAATAGGGGGTAGGTGTTATTTTCTAAACTTTTTGCATCAGCTGCAGGATAATATAATATTACTCAAGCATGAGTCAATTCAAAAACAACTCTGAGTAAACTCAGGATAAGAGAACATTGTTATAAAATGATCAAAAACTCAGAAAAGTGGAGTTTAAGCTTACTAAAGAGGGTATGTTGAACAGGTTTGGAGATGCTTTATTCAAGGCGTTTCTGTTTACAGGTGTATAAAGTACAACGTCTGAAGGACAAAGATGTAATAATACTGTTTTATCAGCTTTGAGAGAAGGTACAAGCTGCGCAGCTGCAGGGAAACTACAGTGAACTAGTCAAAACAATAGCTATGTGTGCATTTCTGTCCCAGTTTAATGATTCAGACTTGATTTGATTCTGTTCTAGTGGTGATTTAGCCTTGTTCTGAGTTCAAATATCATTTAGTCCCAATGATGACATGAGGATTGTGCCAGTAAGAAGACAACCTAAATATCAAATGTGAAACAGGGCTGCAAGCTTGATCCAGATTTAATAGACATTACAATTAGAATGGTCACTATTACACAATAACATAGTCTGCAGTAGGTTGCATTCACATTACATCACATCTTCTAAACCAACAATATTTGTAGGGCAGCTAAAATGAAGTTGCTTGAATAGATTTTTGTTGCACTATACAAATAGTGTTTATTTTCTAATGAAAATGTGTGAAATTCCCTTAAATTATATTTTTCATTGCAAAGCACACGATTGTTAAAAGGATAAACTGTCTATTGCTCATCATCTGTCCTCATGACGTCATCGCATTTTACAACTTGAATGCAGACCATTATTTAAGTTATTTGTAAAAATTAAAATAAAAGGGCTGCACGATTAATCCGAATCGAAATCGCAATTTTAGTAAAAACAAGATCGCAAACGTTGCAATTATTGAAGATTCAACATTTCTTTCGCAAACAACAAATTATGTGACTGATTGTCTAATAGTCTGATATTGTCAGTTCATTTATATGTTTAACTTTGTCTATTCTCCTAAACACAATTCAAATGTGATCTCTGTTTTTCAAAATAAAATGCTGGTCAGAAAAATCTGAATTAGATATTTTTCGTGCAGCCTGTTTTATTGTGAAAAGTATCATCATACTTGGTAACAATTAATGCATTACTTTGCCAGTTCAGATTTCAGTTTTCTCTCAAATGTTGATGTTTAAACATTTAAATCCAACAGAATCCATCTAATAAAACATACTTTTCAAACCTGCTGGAAGTTGCATTGTGTTGGAAAAATCTCACACAATTGTTATGTTTCCCAACCTGTTTTCAGTCATGGCACACTTTGGCTTAAATCTTTCTGCAGCACACCACCTTCTTAAATAAAGGCAAATGGAAAGCTAAGTGATACAGGTCAGATCTATGGAATGGCAAGCTTGCACACAACTTGACTGCATTTTTTCCCCAAGGTGTTTTTGAGAAGTAAAATGATCTAGAATTGAACAAACACTTTCTAAATATGTTTATAACAGATAGATCGATATATCGGCTGGTCAATTTTGGGGCCAATCTATAGATTTTTTGGATATTGGCCTCATTTTTAGCTGATATCTGGTCAGGCAGTTATTTTGACTTTTTCTCAGTGCCAGACTCACAGTGATCAGCTGTGCTCGCAGTTGGTTTGGGAATAAACAATAAGATTTCTTTTATCTCTCTCCATTTCTAAGTCTGTAGTTTTGATTTTATCATTAACAAGTCTTTAAGTTTTATTCTTGTTCTATGACTTTGGCTGCAGCACAAGCTCTAAAAAGTTTGTTTGCTTGTCAACATTATGAATGTCTTTTATGACGCTTTGAAATGATTGTTTCTTGGGCCAAAATACAATTGAGCTTCTTTACATTGTGTGAAAGAAACGCACATGTACTGTGGTGATTAATAGTTTAGGTTGAAGTTTTTTTTGGTTATACTCTCTCACTCGAGCTATGCTTTTAAACCTAAAACAAAAAAATTGGTCTCAGAAATCGGCCTTGAAAGGGGCTCTTGATATCGGCTTTGAAATATCAGTATCAGCCAAAGAAAAAGAACATATATGTCGATATCTCTAAGGTTTAATATCTTACTTTGGGACATTCCAGTAGAAGTAATTGGATCTTCATAGTGACAAATATGTATCTAAAATATACCTGTAGTAGTGATTGTTTTACTTTCATTCTTGTTGAAAAACACTTCAAAATGGTAAATGATCAATTAAATCTGCTTAATCCTATTTCATAAATTGCATTCATTGCTTTAATGTGAATTGGAAATCATTAACTTTCATATAAACTCTATTGCACTAAACATCTAACTATTGATGACTGAACACATAGGCCACACTGTGCAGCCCAAGTTTCTTAAATGTTCAACATTATCACTACACATAATGATGAATTGAGTGGAGCGAGTTAAGGAAGCGTGGGAATTGCGTGTATACAAGTGTTGGCACAGTCTGATTCGGAAACATACACATCGGGCTCTGGCAAATGCAGAGAAACATGAGAGTGGCGCACAGGCACTAAAAGTAGCACAGATATTCACAACTCAATCTCCCAAACTCCACAATGTGTCCCTCCATCTGCCCTCTGTGTGTGGATCCTGCAGATGCTCCGGTCACGGGGACAATCATTAATGACTCCTCAAACACAATGCAAATCAGTAAACAATATGATTTATAGCACGTAAATAGTCTTCTGTTAGCTTAAATGGCTGGAATTAGAGTTGTGTCGACCAAAGACATGTCCTCTCGGCCGATTAATCGACTAAAAAGGGGGTGTGATAAAAGCTTGGAAGCTAACTTTTTTTAATTTGACCAATTAGCTGACCCAAATACCAATAATGCAATGGAATTCATGCAAAAATAACAATTTATGCATAAAACTGGTAAGAAGTGTATAAATCTCAAAAAAGTTGGATTAAACTAATGATTTGATGCCAGATCTTCAGCTAATTCACTCCTTTTTGTTGCTTGTTCAATATAAGGCTGCAACAAGTTAATTGATTAATCGCAACTAATCGATTATTGAAACAATTGCCAACTAATTTAGTAAACAAATAATCGTTGACTGGTCTTTCTTTAGGTTCCAAACATGCTATGAGTTGCGGAACAGCTTCAGATCGAAAAGAAATTACAAAAAACTGAAGGTTTTTGATGTATGAACTAGTTTTCCTGAGCCTATGTTGTCAATTTTATAACTAAGGAACAGTCTCAATTATTGTTATTAATTAAGACATCATAATAAAAAATCCTCCTTTAATGTCAAACTTGTATACATTAGATTGAGATTTTGAACAAAACAACAAATATTTTCTTCATTAAAAATGTTATTCTAAAACTTCTCTCACTCAAAATATAAAAATGTGTCCTGTTAATGTAATCTGATTTTTGATACTTTTGACAAACCTAAAATCTACATCTCCAGGACGTCCTGAAGCAACTCATCAATTAATCGAAAGAATAATAGTCCAACTAATTGATTACTAAAATAATCGTTAGTTGCAGCCTTAGTTCAATATAAAGTCTCATGATGAATAAATTACTCGACTAATACAAACTTTGGTCGACCAAGAGTCCATCCACCTATTAACTGACTAAACAACTAAAGTACTAGAGCACTAGAATTAGCATTGTTACAAGTTAGTAATGGGGTACGTGTAACTTTGTGAGGCTGGAGGAAAACTTGTAGATAGAAAGTTAAAATCATACTTTGGAACATTCTTATTAATGAGATAATGTGGAATATTACAGCTAAAGGAAAAGAGAGAAAGAGGATCTCCTCAAAGACATAAAGACAGTTTTAGGGAGACATTGGCTCACTCAGCGTGGTCTATTACTAAAATCCTAAATATAAATACTCTTATTAAATCCATGCCACAAAACAATTTTATGTTTATGTTTATTTACTAAATTAGTTTTGACACAGTTCTACTATTTTGCTGCTTGTTTATTTACCATCAGCACTGATTTGATGATGGATTAATAATGACATATTCCCAAATAGGTTTGTGCATGCAGCAGCTTTGTTAAAGCATCAGTTAAATCACACAGAAATTCATTCATGAGCTTAAAGAGAATGAAGATGTCCTAAATGTGTACAATAGCGTTTTTATTATTTGTATTATCAGATATCAGCAGTGAGTATCAAATATTTCAAGTTGCATTTGTAGAACCATCACCTTTAGCAAATAATTTAATAAAGACAAAAGGGTTGTTTAGTTCTTGGACAGCTAATTTATCAATTTCTGCATGTATTGCAAAGTTATGGTACTATATTGCATTAAATCCTGAGAAATTTTCATTCCCATACTTCCAACTAGGGTTACAACAAGTTAATCGATTAGAAAAAAGAGAAAATAAGAGCGCTCGCTGGATCACAGGTACATAACGATATCAGGTGCTCTTCAAAAGATCCCATGCAGGCACAGAAAACTCACTAGAGTAGCAAAAAGGAGATCTGAGGCACTCCGATGTGTATGCTGATATTTATTAGTTCAACGCCAACGCGTTTCGACTAATGTCTTCTTCAGGGCATGTTAATCGATTAATTACAACTAATCGACTATTGAAATACCCGTAAACTAATTTAGTAATCAAATGATCGTTAACTAGTCTTTATACAAGTTCCAAACATTCATGAGCAGTGGAAAAGCTTCAGATTGAACAAAAATTACATGAAAATTATTTAAATGTTCTGTTTTTTGTAAAAGCCTGAGGCTAGTGTTTTTATAATACTAAATTTCAAACTCAATTTTAACACTAAGAAATCTATTCTCGATAAAGCCTATTTATGATACCACAATGATCATTAAAAATTGTCTTGTTACGTCAGATTATATTAGATTTCAACAGCAAATACAAAAACTTTATTTTTAAGATAGGCTATTAGTCTAAAACTCATCAGAAAATTGTTTAGGCAAGCAGTATTTTTTATCAGTAACACTGGCATGAATGAGTCTAGTTTCGATACCAGTTTTAGTGTTGATTAGTATCAAAGTTTCGGATACTTTTGACAAACCTAAAATCTGCATCACCAGGACGTCTCCAGTGACGTTAACTCAGCTCAAATTTGGCCAAAAATCTTGTATTCAAGTCCGTTTCTAAACATCTAATAAATTAATTGAAAGTATAATAAGAAAACTAATCGATTACCAAAATTATCATTAGCCTGTCTTCCAACATTATAGTTTTTGTAGATATCTTTTTGAACAGAAATCTGAGAATAAATCACTGCCAAATGTATTTTAATGTTCATAATAAAACTTTCACTCTCGTAAAATGTGAAAGTAACAGTCCTCACATTATAGACACATATATTCCCCGCCATGGTAGTTGAGCATAACCCTTCAGGAATGTGCCAAACACTAATTGCCAACACAGCCTATCAAAACGAGCGCGTGCAGACCGGAAGTGTGGGGGTAATTCAAGAAATGTACGTACTACTCTCGAAGAAACAATTTACAAAAGTGAACGAGGGGGACGCACGGTGGCTTTACGCTCAAGGCACGTTTCTTTGAACCCAGCGGATGAACGTGGCTCGCGAAAAAGCACTGAAGGTACAACACACACAAGTCCAAAGTGTTTTCCACTTAGGGAAGGGACTCAATGTACTTTTGGCATATGGGCGGTAAATCCAATCATAAAAACACATTCTTTGACGCCGGCGAAGGGGTGCACGGGACATTCCTGGAGCTTACGAAAGGCAATAGCTGCGGTTAGCCAAAGTTAGTAAGTCGGTGGCACGTGTTAAAAAGGCGAAACGCGTAAAAGTCAGCGCACGGGACAACATCACGACGCGTAAAAAAGCGTGCATTCCTCGGACAATCACGTAAACCAAGCAGTGACCGCGCGTAAACAGGCAAAAACGAGCTACTACGGACACACAGGTGCAAACAGCTCCCCTCTCTTTCCCTCTCTCTGAATGCACAGAAGCTATAGGCTCCATGTTTTGGTCAAGGCGAGCCCTACTCTCTCTCTCTCTCGTTCGCGCACCGGGGTTATTGAGGATCTGCGCTAAAAAACGAGCTCGCATTCCCCGCTACTACTTCGGCGCACACTTACCTCGTCGCAGTTTCACCTGAACTTCGCAGGGCTGCAGTTGACTCCGTGCAACTCTGAAAATGTTTTAGCGTATCGAGCGCCTCATTGGTTGGTACGAAATGGTATAATCTCGCTCCCCTCCCCTTCTCTGACTCTCTCTCTCTCTCTCTCTCTCTCTCTCTCTGCCTCTCCCCCTCTCTTTCTCTCTAATCGGAAATGTGTGTGATCCCCCCTAAACGTCGACTCACGAAGCCCCCAGTTGCAGTAGTACAGGCCTATATAATGGGGGGGTTGTAGCAGCAGCAGCAGCAGCAGCGGACGCGTTTGCATACTTTTCTATTAAAGCATGTTTCAAGAAGAGGACGAGGGGCAGCAGCAGTAGTAGTAGGAGGAGGAGGGTTTCTAGACATTGGACCCCACCCAAAAGAAAGCGCACCCGGACCACCCACTTTAGAGAGAAGGAAGAAGGAGACAGGCATCGCGCAGGCAGGAACACACGGGAGAAGGAGGTGGAAGAAGCAGGAGAAGAAGAGGTTGTTTTGTTGTGTTTGGGGTGAAAGATGAATCTGCAGACCTGGAGGCTGCACTGTCATGGACCGCAGACAGATGATCTCGTCCCAGCTCAAAATGTGTCTAATAATGGCTTTTAACAATTAGTCTAGCCATAAATATATTACAAGTTAAATACATTTAAATAGTTATGGATGTTCCTAATAAATAACTAAAGATGTTGATATTTTGGAGCACATAATATTAAAGTTTTGTTAGAAGATACAATTTAAACAGGCTTTAAGCTATTTACCATTGATTTCTGCAGTTAGCTAAAGTAAAAACAAAAAACAAAAAAAAGTCATAAATGTGCTATGTATTTATGTTTTCCTGCTTTTTACCAGATGCACCACAAATTTAAAATGTTCAGTTTTGTAAAGATCTACATAAAGTTGTGTGTTGTGATATTTATTTTTTATTTATAGGTAAAAAGGGTCCTTGTGTTTGGGCTACCTGTAACCCATCAACTCAGAATGTTTTGTTTTAGTGACTTGCTGCATATTTATTAATTCATTTGTTGTTTAGTTAATTATTTGTTATTATTATTATTATTATTATTATTATTATTATTATTATTATTATTATGTTTGTTTGTTTCTGTTTATTTATTTGATTTCCTTGAATTAGGGTTGCTGGTTCTCCTTCTCCTTCAACAGCTCTAAACAATAACCAAATTAATTAAAAAAAAAAAAACAACTAACTCTAACTTAGTCTTACCCTAGTTGTAAAATAATAAGCTGCCACAATTGAATTTGTTAACAACTGTTAATGTAATGTGGCTAACTTAATAGTATTTGTAAGTCAGTTTATTGTCAAAATGCTCCTTAATAGTGAAAGATGATAAACATTTTTTTGTAAATTAATTTTATAAATTCTGTTAATGGTTAGTACCAATAATAAGATGTAAAAATGTTCTATATGTGTAAATAATCAGCAGAAGTGGGACCAAGTCACTGTTTCAAACTATTTCGAGTCCCAGATCAGTGCCGCAAAAGTCAAGTTGAGTTTATTTATGTCTTCATACCAAATTAACTAATACAGCTTGATTTTCTACAATTGCATTTGTTTTAATAAATGATCCCATTTAAAATGTATATTATTTTTTTCTAGACAACATCCTAATTAGTCTTAATCAAGGCTTAATTCATTATGAACAAATGCTGAATTAATGAATGAAAACGTTTATTAACAACTTAAATAATATTCCAACCATACATTTCCTCAACAAAGCCAGTCCTAAAAAACCTTTTCATCCACTAATTCATTTGTTTATGATTATTTAAGTCTGGTTTATTTAGTTTTATTATAATCTGGTGCTGATCTGAGTGCGATACTTAACAATGCAGCTTCCACTTTACAGTCTCATATTCTCGGGGTTTCCTAAACTGCGGACCCGGGGGCAGCTCGGGAAGTTCCCTAAACACTGGAGGAGAAGAGGGAGGGAGGTTAGAGGCAGAGATGTGATCCTTGGGCAGCTCAGAGAAAGCAGAGGTTCAGTGTACGCTCTGCTGATCTTATCTCTCACCTACACTGTTACACTCTGAGCCGTAATGAGCCACAGACCCGTCAGACAGCAGGCGTGCTCTCGGGGAACAAAAACCTCTCAAAGTCTGGGCCACAGAAAGATAGAATATGTAGTTTTTGGATTTGAAGCATTGGTATACATCAGGCCTATTCAACGTAAGGCCCGTGTGCCAAATTGGCCCTCCAAAATCTGATTAGGCCCACAATTCACTTTTTAAATAATGGAAAAATATTAACTTTTGTTTGTAGGTCTAATTACGAGTTATTTCAGGAAAAAGTGACCAACTTAAATGTCTTAATGTGTCAATAAAAGCTTAATTTTCTAATATTTTACTGTCTGGAAAGTAAGATTTACCTATGAATTTAGTGTTCTTTCTTGTTTCAATTCCAGTCGCATTTTTGGAATAATTTCCACTGACAAAATGCTGTATTTTTTAGATTTTAGCAACAATTCACCCTGGTTCTTGCTCTTGTTCTAGTTCTAGTGGCAAATATTGTTTTTAAGACCGAATTTGCTCAAATAAAGATAGAAATACTTAATGTAAGCATTTATTTAAAATGGTCACTTAACAGTGTATTTCTTTGACTTGATTAGGTCCTGTTTGAGTTCTGGTTTATTCTGTTTTAGACCTTGTTCGGTTCAGATCTGGTTTAATGCTGAGATACTCTAAGTTCAGATTTAATTATTACTAGCATTAAAAATAGACTGCAGCATTTATTATCACTGTAGAAACAAATCTAGTCCTCTGACTATTTGGCTCGTTATGTCAAAATAATGAATTGGGCAACTACCCGGTCCAGGAGCCATGGTCTTCGATAAAATCTGGCCCTCTGCAAAATAAAGTTGAATACCCCTGGATACATTTAAGGCATCTTTGTCAGTAATTATGTTGTAGCTGCTACAGAAGTGGACTAAAGGTTGTACCAAAATCTTAAACATTAGCGGCAGACTATGGTTGACGCGGTGCAGCTGCTTCGTAGCAAGAAAGTTCTGCTGTTTCTCAGGTGGTCTGGGGCCTTTTTATATGAAGTTTGCATGTTCTCCAAGTGTCTGCGTAGGTTTCCTGCAGTTTCCCCAACACTACAAACATGTCCAGTAGTTTTTGTCCAACAGTGTACATGTCCTCCCACAAGAGAAATTAGTTGCAAAGCTAGAATCTGACATCACATATTGTACTTAATGTAATTGTACATTGTCCTATAAACCTAACTTTAACCTTAACTACATAAACAAGATTATTATTTCAGCTCATACAATTTGTACTTTGGACTTAAACAAATGAACATGTTCAATTTGGACGAGGAACAAACAAATACAAACACAAAAGAGTACTTAAAGAAAATGTGTACTTTCACTTTTGGATAGCACTTCAAAATAAGGTTCTTTTGTAACTTTTCATAAGGTTATAATAAGCACTTGTTACTGACACAAAATGCACTTACAGTTTACTTATAGATGACTTCAAGTAAATCATTGATGGTAATAAGCATGTCTGTTAATATCCTTTATCTAAATGTTTGAAAGACCATTAATTAGCTGCTTATTAGCCCACAACCAAATGCTTGTAAATGTACAAAAGTGCGTATATGCACCTATTAACATGTTATAAGTATTTAGTTATGGAATCTTATTTTAAAGTGTTACCTTACTTGTTCTGTGTTTCCCTTTGATTTTGAGGAATGGCACAAACAATTTCTATTCTATTCAAATTTTTGGAGTATTAATAACATTTTCAACCTATTTCTTATCTTTATTAATCTGTTTTAAACCATTATTGTTGCATTAAAGTGGGCATTAATAGTTAAACCAATGGCTAGTCCAGGTTCTTGGACAATGAGGGAGATGTTGAGACTATATTGGGTTGCCATAGTCCCCTCTATTATTTTTTAGTTTTTTCACAGTTGCCAACAGTATTTTCTAAGTCTCTTTTTAAGCATCTGCTGGTAGTTTTTTTCAGTCTGAACACAATTTTCTGCCGTTCAAAGCGGCTAAGTTCTCCATTTCACAAAGCATAAGGCAAACATTAGAGTCAAACTTTTTCATATTTTCAAAACAATTTCAGACTCAGAAAACAGACACATTCCAGCTCTAATGCCCCGGCGCAGCAGAAGTCATGTCAGGTGAAAGTCCTGGCGTCAGACCAAAACGTAAAGCTTTATCAGCCACACTCCAGTGAGCGGCTGGACAAATGTGGAGCAGGGCCACTGTACACACACCAAAAGGTGTTTTAAGGTGTTGAGGCTGCACTGTGACTCCTCTATGAAAGCTGTGAGGCTCAACTTTTCCACTCGCGACTCTGGTTTAGTCAAGAAAGTTTACTGCAAAAGAAAAACTTCATCTCACTTCATCTAACTGTTTAATATTTAATTTTTTTATCTTTTCAACAATATATGTGTTTGGAATAAGAGCTTATTGGTTGTGAACAGCGTGATAAACATTATTCACTTCTGTGTTTAAAATATCTATACATTTTCAGGTTTTACCTAAGGAATATATGTTTTACAAAGTGTTTTTAAGCATTAAATTAAATACCTGTGGGCTGGGTGATATTGATAAAAGTAAATATTCTGATCTTTTTTTTTTTGCATGTTTTGATTATTCTGACGATAATATGTCAAACCCACAGGAAAATGTTCAGTGTTTTTAAATGTATTACTTAAAGTGTAATGATCAAACTAATAAGGCTGTAGCCGACATAAAACGAGTGTTTCAATGACTGACTAAACATCTGACAACACCACAGGCTTTTTATTTTAACTAGGCCTATTTGCAAAGAAAAATTGAGCTAAGCAAGATTTTCGTGTAAAAAAAGTCAGACTATTACAAGTTTTGGTCAACAAAAGCCCAAATGAGTGAATTATTGACTAAAATATCACATTTCTACCCATTTTTGAAAGTTCTCAGTGTAACTTTCTTCATTTGCAACGTCAAACAGCTTGTTTTGTATTATGTTTTACTATTAAAGATACACTCAATATTCCATTTTTTTGATATCTTCAAAACAACAATCACGGTATGATCTAATTGCACGTCTCTACCTGTAGTTAAAAAAATAAATTTTAAAACTGCAAAAGAACAATAATATGACCACAGAGACAAACATGTGGCTGAAGTCCACACTGACTAACTCATACTGAGACACGTTACAACAATGAACTGTGTAGAAAAAATACAATTAATTAAAGGTTTTACAAACTGCTTTCATTCAACTGAACTGTGTTGGTAGGTACAATACATTTTCCACAGATGTCTTAAAATGACAAAATAAAATAATTTACCCCCTGTGACTTTAGTTTTTTGGACTGAAAGGTGAAATAATTTGCCTTGGTGTTTATTTACACAAACCAAAACTAGTCGTCTGTAATGTGAGAAGTGACAGTTAGCCACTATTATGACATCAAAGACGATGATAACAGCCGTCAACAAGTGAAGATGCTGCATTCTCTAAAGTTGAACCCATATAAATGTACAGGAGTTGCACATCTTAAACATTTTATTTGGCTATTTCAAACAAAAAACACTATGCGTTTCGGCAACTTCTTCATCGCTTACATTTGTGAGTGATAACAATCTAACTAACTTGTAGAAAAGCCTAAATGAATGTACAATAATAAGCCTCAAAGAGAAAAATACTGAAGTTTTATATGGCAAGACACCTTATGTTTTTTCCCTTCTTTCAATGTCATGTAATAATTATTTGGCCTCAGATTTAAGAAGGAGTTAAAGTACCATTCATTTAAAACAATATTGCTCATGTAAAGTAAAAAACAGCAGCCCAAGAAATCATGTAAGAATATTGAAAGAGCGTCCAAATTTCACACTTAGACATTAGTGTAAACTTTAAGAACAAAAGTTGGAATTGTAAGACAGAGATTACAAAAATTAAGAAACATATTAAGTTTATGAACTATGTTCACACTACAAAAACTATATATCTAGACTTGCTTAAATAACTTGAATTAATTTCAATTCAGATTTGAGCTGTTTTAACTGCAGATTCGATTGCTTATGTAATGTAGAATATTTCACTTCATTTGTTCAAGACATTTTTAACTGGTTATAAGAGAATTAGGCGTAAATGCCAATGGGTAAGTTTTCTTAACCAGTTAGCAAATAATTTGGCTTGAAATGAGAAGCAATGTCTTAAAATTTATATTGAAACAATTGGAAATACATTTGTCTCCACAATAAATCCAAGTTAAATTAGTCAAAATGGTTGAAAATAGGTTAAATCCTAGAATCAAGCAACTTTAACTTGTCTTAAAATTCATTTTTTGCAGTGCAAATACTACAATCAAAATAGAGTTTTTGATACATAAGGACTATTCAAACTCAATTGTTATGTTACATTGTTAAAATAAGTAGTAGTAGCAGTTGTTGTAGTAAAAGTAAAATCATATCAATTTATATTTACTCACCGTGAAAAAAATTACGTCTAAGTGAAAGTTTTGTTCCTTAAGACTAAAATGTTACTCAAGCTTAGTAAATAGTCTACATATTTATACAATACTTGAAAGTGTATGTAACAGAAAAGTACATTTTAGCTTTAAAACTGCAGCTCGAGTGAATGTAACCAAGAACATCCACAGACAATAGAAAGGTACATGGGCGAAGGAGGAAAAAAAAAAGCATGTCTGAATGGATCCGATTTTTGGGGGAGGGGGGTGTGTGCGGGGGAGAGGGGGAGTTTGTGTGTGCGCGTAAAAATGTTTCTGGTGTGTCCAATTCTCTGATGTTGAGGTTTGTTTAAGCTGGATTCCGTTGGCTCATCAGGACCGAGTTACAAAAATCCTCCTATAGAAGTAAAAGGAATGTGCAGCGCATACAGTTCTGCATAAGGCACAAAGGCATGTCTTTTGGAGGAGGTGGGGGACAGGCATCAAAAGACAGAGCAAGAGGAGGGGGAGAGAGAGAGAGAGAGAAAGGGAGAAGAAAGAGAGAGAGGCTGGGGGCAAAGAAGGTATTTCAGAAGCTCCATTCACATTCACAGGGCAGCAGTGTAGGAGAGAAGAGAGAGAGAGGACAGAGGGAGGGAGAGAGAAGAGAGAGAAAGGACAGAGAGAGAGAAGGAGAGCGTGAAGGAAGAGAGAGAGAAAGAGAGAAGGAAAGAGAAGGAGAGCGTGAAGGAAGAGCGAGAGAGAAGAAGAGAGAAAGAGAGCATGAAGGAAGAGAGAAAGAGAGAAGAAGAGCGTGAAGGGACGGAGTGAAAAAGGGGGCTGAGAGAGAAGGGGGAGGAAGAGCAGGAGAGAGAAGGAGAGAGAGCAGACAGCATGGCCGAAGAGAGAAGGAGGGAGATAGAGACAGGGAAAGAGAGGAAGAAAGATGGAGAGAAGGAGAGAGAGGCTGGGGGCAAAAAAGGTATTTCAGAAGCTCAATTCACATTCACAGGGCAGCAGACTGTAGGAGAGAAGAGAGAGAGGACAGAGGAGGGAGAGAGAGAGAGAAGGAGAGTGTGAAGGAAGAGGGGGAGAGGGAAGAGAAGAAAGGGAGGAAGAAGGACAGAGATAGAAGGAGAGCATGAAGGAAGAGAGAGCAAAAGAGAGAAGAAAGAGAGAAGGAGAGCGTGAAGGAAGAGAGAAAGAGAGAGAAGAAAAGCGTAAAGGGAGAGAGTGAAAAAGGTGGCTGAGAGAAAAAGGGGGGAGGAAGAGCAGGAGAGAGAAGAAGGAGAGAGTTGGAGAGCAGACAGCATGGAAAGAGAAAGCAAGAGGTACGAAGAGAGAAGGAGGGAGATAGAGAGAGGGAAAGAGAGGAAGAAAGATGGAGAGGAAGGGCTAGAGGAAGAAAGAGATAGGGGAGAGTGTGAAGAGAGGAGAGAGAGAAAGGCTGGGGGTAAAGAAGGTATTTCAGAAGCTCCATTCATATTCACAGGGCAGCAGAGTGTAGGAGAGAAGAGAGAGAGAGGGACAGAGAGGAGAGAGTGAAGGAAGAGAGGAAGAGAAAAGAGAGAGAAAGGGAGAAAGAAGGACAGAAAGAAAAGAGAGAGAAGAGAGCATGAAGGGAGAGAAAGAGATAGGCTGGGGGCAAAGAGGGTATTTCAGAAGGCAGCAGAGTGTGGAGAAAAGAGAGAGAGAAGGATGAAGGGAGAGAGAGAGAAGGAGAGTGTGAAGGAAGAGGAAAGAGAGACAGGGAGAAAGAGAGAGAGAAGGAGAGCGTGAAGGGAGAGAGAGAGAGTGTGTTAAAAAAGGGGGCCGAGAGAGGGGTTGAAGGAAGAGCAGGAGGGGGCATGTAGGGAGAGAGAAAAAAGAAAGAGGAAGAGAAGGAGAGCGTGAAGGTAGAGAGAGAAAGAAACAGAGGGAGAGAGAGAGAAAGAAAGTTGGAGAGAGAGGAGGAAGGAGAAATAGAGAGTAGTGAAGGGAGAAGGGGAGAAAGAAAGAAGGAGAGAGTGGGGACACAAAAGGAGAGAGACAGAGAGAGAAGAAGGAAGAGGGAGAGAAGGAGAGTGAAGGGAGAGAGTGAAAAACAGAAATAAAGAAGGATAGAGACCGACACACGGAGAGAACAGAGTGTGAAGGAAGAGAGAAAGATGAAAGTGAGACAAGGAGAAAGGACAGAGAGGGAGAGAGAACAGAAGAGAAAAAGGGAGGGAGAGAGAGAGAGAAAATGTGAAGGAAGAGCAGGAGAGAGAAAGAGGAAAGAAGAAGAAAGATGGCGTGAAGGAGAGTGAGAGAGAAAGAGAATGGATGGAGACGGAGAGAGAAGGAGGAAGGGATAGAGGAAGAAAGAGATAGGGGAAAGTGTGAAGAGAGAGAAAGAGAATTGGTAGAGACAGAGAGAAGAGGAGAGAAAGAAAAGAGAGGGAGAGAGAAGGAAGAAAGGAGAGAGAGGAGAGCATGAAGGGAGAGGGAGAGAGAGAAAGTAAAGAGGGGAGAGAAGGTGAGACAAGAAGAGAAGGAGAGCGTAAAGGGAAGAGCAAGAGTGTGTGAGAACGAGGGGGAAGAGAGGGAGGGCATCATGAGAGAGAGAGAAGAGAGTTGGAAAGAGACAGAAAGTATATAGGGAAGGAGAAAGAGAAAGGGAGAGAAAGAGGGAATGAGAAAAGAGAAGGATGAGACTGGTTAAAGAGAGGTGAGAACAAGAAGCGACAGAGAGAAAAATAAAAGGAATAAGAAAGAGAGACAGTGAAAGGAAGGAGAGTGTGAGAGAAAATGAGAAATTGAAAGAGAGAGAAAGAAAGAAGCGACAGAGAAGGGAGAGACAGTGATAAGAGAAAAAAGAGGGTAAAGGAATGGAGAGAGAGCAAAAGGAGGAAGGCAGAGCGAGAAGGAGGGAGAGAGAGGAAAGAAAGGGAGTGTGTTTTACTAAGTGAGGAAGAAAAGTCCAGTACAGTTAAGCTTTATATGTAATCTCTACTTTTGTTATACAAGGGCACATTCTGCTGAATAAATACAGTCAAATCTTTGTTAATTCATGGCATCATGGGGGATTTCCAGTTACTGTGGTAAAACTTCCCAGACTTTTATTTCCTCCCAGTAAAAGAGTCAAAAATATTTATTTAGATTTATTTTGAGCAAATGCCCATGTTTACTTTACTTCTTTATACTAAATCTTGGCATTTGTACAAAACTGAAATGGCTCAAATAAAAACATGGCAACTTGTTACACTTAATATAACCTTAATAAGCATGAACAGAGATATAAGTCATAGTTTATTCAGGCTTATTACTTATTTAATGCAATAACCTTAAGAAACAAGCTGTGTTAAGTAGTGAACCAATTTTTGGGGATTTAATGATTTATTACATTAAGAAGGCTAAACTAATCAAAACTGAACTAATCTAAAGTATGTGCATTGTTCATGCTTTGTTAACATTTAGTTAAGTGTAGTTGAAGTGTTAGCAAATATGCTTTCAAAAGTTGAAAACCAGGTTGTCAGGAAGCTCGTTTTAGTTGGTTCAAGCCACATGTCATCTCCATGAGGAATGGATTAAGATTAAGGCAAGGGAAATATAAATAGATAAAAGGGAAGAAAGCATGTCATGGTCTGGCTTGGATAAAGTGACAATGAAGTAGTTTTGTCATGACAACACTAAAACTTAAAACTGAATTATGTTACTAAAAATACCTGCTACAAATAACCCCAACTTGTTTGATTAGACAGACATTAAGACACACTTAATTATAGTACTTTTTTTATTGAAATCCCACCAAAATCCTACCATGTACTTTTAGCCAACAAATAAGATTTAAGTAAAAGCATGTGTGCTATACTCCATTTTTGCTTCATTAAAATGTAAACAAACAGAAATAATTCATTTTAAACTTCCTCCATCAGTCCACATGTTTTGCTCACTTACCTAAAGCATTCTGAGTCTCCAAATAGTCCACCACGCTGTTAATTAATTTCTACCTGAATAGATTTATTGACAAGTTAATTGTGCTAGAGGATAATAGATCTTAAGAAGCCTAAGTTTATTGTAAAAAAAAAGAGTATAGTCCCTTAAATCTTGTTGCAATAAAGCAGTTATAAAAACAGTGTCCCCACTTTGAGTGGGCTTGCATAGCTACAAACTTGAATCTCCTATAACACAAAGAGGGCCTCCTTCAGCAAAAGTATAAAGAATATCTGATCAAATTGGTTTGTGGGTTTTTTGGGCAATTTTTTTTCTCATGGGAGAGTTTGTTTGGTAAAAATGTAATAAAATTACTTTTCTGTGTCAGGGCAACAGTTGAAGATTTATTACAAATTTAACTGTTGCACAGCAGATAATTCATAGATTAAAAACATCTTGTTTAAGCATAGAAAGGTAATGAGTTGAATTGTGTGGGATTATGAAACTTGTGAAATGTGAGAGAAACATAATTGCTGCTGTAAATTTTCTGCTTTCTGTCAGTTCACCTGATTTTCTCTTTGTACATGTCACATACAAACTCAGTGCTCAGCAGTAGTTGTGCTTGTTTATATTTATTATCAGAGTGTAGCTGCTTTTTCCTGTTTTAGTTGTGTTTTGAGTATTTACAGCATAAATGTAATTTGTCTCCATTGACTCTCATTCATTCTGATCACTCACTGCTGACATTGCTGCATAAAACTGTTTAAGTGTATATACATTATCATTCCATATAAATTTCCTTTTTCAACATTGCATATGCCTCCCACAAACTTCCCTCCAGTCCTTTCACTTTCCAGTCTTTTTAGGCCATCTCCATGACCTTCTTGATCCAGTCCACGTAGACCGACACTCGGATGAAGATGTTGGGTTGCCCCGGGTGACCGCAGCGCCTCATGGGGATTATCACTCCCTCCAAAACCCAGCAGTCCCGGTTCTGACACGCCAAGGGTCCTCCGTAGTCCCTCTGTGAAGGAGACACAAGACACAGCAGCCCACACTCATTATTTGTCTCTGTTATGGCTGACTGTCACTGCTCACGTTGGGAAACATCTTGCAGTCTCGTCTGGACCAGTCTCGTCCCGCTACGCGACTGCAGGAGAGACGCTGATTTATTGGAGGCTATGAATAGCTCTGGGCTGCTTTCCTGGGATGGTTTTGATTGTAGTGAACTTTGTCAAATTCTCAAAGAGTGAGATGTTGTTGCTATTAAAACATCAGAGAAGCAGCTGTAAATGTCAGAGTAAAGACGGTGTTTAAATTAGACTGGAGACATTTCAATAGGTTTGGCGCTTTGGAGAAACGTCCTGATTTTAGCCAGGAGCCAAAGCTAGCTCAAAAATGTTATAGTGCTCTTGTGAGAATGCATGGTCTTTTTTAGTCTGAATAAGAAAATATATATAATATGATTTAAAGCTACACCATGTAACTTTTTGACCAAAAAAAATTATTAAAAGCATGTCTTGCAGCATAGATGTATTTTAACACTAAATGAGTAATAAAATCGTGTGACTTAACTGTGAGCTGGCTTGTATGGCCTCAAAATGAATTATTTGGCCTAGAGGAGGGCCTCCTGCTGTGTGTCTAATAATAATAGTGACGCTAATAAAACACAAAAGCAACACCCTAATAAAACACAATAGCAACACATCCTAACAAAACATGTGAGTGGCTTTGTTGTACCTCGCAGGCGCCCACTCCTCCCTGGAAAGCGCGAGTGCACATCTCGTTCTCGCGGACACGCCCTCTGAAGTATGTGTTGCATTCTGTGTTGCTTATGACTGAAATGTGGGCCACGTTGAGGACGGTCTCATCCGAGGTTCCTGCACAGAGGTCAGAGGACGAGAGTGATGCACACAGATGTGAAAGTAGTAATACCAGCTGCCATGCTCGGTTCTAAAGCATCTTATAATTTAGACTAAATATTTGTCTGAGGATTTATGACTTTTTTTTATGTTCTTGGGTCATCTTGCTCTTGAACCATTCAAGTTCTCACATCAAAAACAGTAAAAAAAAAAATCATTTTAGAAAAGCTTTAAGACTTCATAGACTTCTGTGGAGCTGCAAAGTCTTAAAGTAACACTTACAGAGAGTACACACTTGTGGTTATCAAGATTTCAGCTGATCTAACAGAGGGGTGCCCAAAGTGGGGTCCGGGGGCTAAACTCCGCTCGCCGGGGGGCTAAGTTGGTCTCCTCAGGTGTGTTTAATATTTTTGATGAAATTTTGTGTTATAAAGACACCAAATGAGGTGCATCCTCCTACAACATGTCAAAACAATTTAACCAGCTTACAAGAAAAAAAAAAGAAAATGGCTCACCGAGGAAAGAAAATGGGCACTCCAGATTTAGTTATTGAATTATCTAATTCTGTGCAAGATTTATAAAAAAAATTTGTCAGATCCGGTTCAGCCAAATGCTTACAATCCCATTTGAAAATTGCTATATTTAGGTGCACAGTTATAAAAATGAAACGACAACGATGAAATGCAGATGAATTAAATCAGGTTTATAAAGGGTCATTAGATGTTAGAAGGTGTTGCACTGACGCGTTGTGGGCGTGAAATGAAAAAGGTTTCAAAACTGTGTTGGAAATGTTCTACAGTCTAGTTAAATGCGTGTTTTGCACATCATTTAAGGAGCAGGTGCGTTGGAGATTTGAATGTTCTCATTAAAATATGACAGAAAGAAGAATTTTGCACTTTGACTAACTGCTCAAAGCGTTACATTTATTTACAGATGGTGGCAACATTTCTTCTTTCTTCTACATTTTAAGAGCCGCTGTCACAAGACTGATGCACTATTTGCTGTCTGTGGTAAAAGTTCTTGCGGTTGTGCAACATGTGAACCTTACGATGATGCGACCTGACAAAAAGGTGTAAAAGAGTCACAGTGACACAAGAAGAGAAACAAAAAAATCTCTTACAAACATCCTTACCCTGACAAGGCATGGCCAACTTAAAATTGGCTAAAAACTCCTGCAGTGTGCAGAAGCCTTTACTAAAAGCTTTATCTGTGCAATGTACCATATGTCTACAATTTTAACTATGTAAGCATAATAAAAGTATCTATAAACGCTCAAAAATGTGAAAGGGGAAAATAATATGTTTGTAAATAACCATGTTTGGCCTTCATAGTTTACATGTATGCTGAAGTGTTATAGAACTGATGTGGTAAGTTTTTAAATAGGATTACACTTGCCTTTTGTCTCCCCCCATCCAGCGATCTCACAATCTGTCTCGGGCGCCACAATGTACCTCTCCGGGGGGAGGCAGATCTGAGAGACACGCTCATTAAACTGCGCTGGGCTACAAAAGAATGAGAAAGCAAATCATGTCAAAAAGGCTGGTCATGCTTGTTCATACATGTGTCTCCTGTGTGTTTGGGAGAAAGAGAGAGAAGGGGCGTACTATTCCAGCTGTAGCATGACGAGCTGTGACTCCGAGGGTCCGCACACAATTTTGGTGAAAGGGATTGTCTGTACCCCAGGCTCGCCTTCAACAGGGTCTCGAAATAAAGTTCCCATCCTCGCAGAGTAACCTGGCAGATCCACGTAACTGGAATAAAAAAAGAAATACAAAACCGGACTTCATATGTTGGATTTTGATCAGTTTAAACAAATGTCATATTTTCAAACTACCTCAAATTAGCGGTCCAATAAAGAACAATTATCTATTTTATCCCTAATCTACGGCGCTCCATTGCGCTCACAAAAAATACACTTTTTTTATTGAGAGATTTACCTTTAGTTAGTATACTCAAATGCCTTATCATTGGCGAAAGATGCAACATACAGACATTTTTGTTGTGCAAAGTAACCGCCCCACCATGCAAGACTATGGTGAGAGACACAAATGTTTAGCACTTCTCTCCTTTTTGGCCAAATTAGCCTTTAAAATTATCTTGTACAGGTAATTCCGAGAAAATTGTCTTGCAATTCCGAGAAAATTATCTTGTAATTCCGAGATAAATATTTATTGTTTTGTCAGTACAATGGAACGCCGTACCAATCTGCGCTAAAATTGTGACATATTGCAAAGATGTATTACATAAAAAGTGAACTTACAATCAGAATTGCACAATTATTTGGCAGATTACACTGTAGGTTTTATATTTTCTATTACTTAGCAACCGTTTTGCAGTATTAAGCAATAAATAAATACATAAATAAAATAAATACATTTAAAAACACAAATAAATAACATAATAGAAGCAATGCTATTGTTTGGGCAGTGTTATTCAGTATTGAAGTTTTGTCATCTCACTTTTATTACATTTAAAACACAGTTCAAGTTGTATTTTCTCATGTAAAGCTGCTCTGCTCGTAAAAAGTCTGTCTTAAATAAGATAATGTTTACCAAGAGGAGAAGCACTGTTTGGTGCTGATCACCCATCTGGGGTTAACCAGGGACCCTCCACAGAAATGGTTTCCTTTCCTGCACATAATGGGGTGAAAGGTCATTCTCAGAGCGGGAGTGTTTTACCTGTTAATCATAAACCTGCAGTGCTCACCTGTCTCTCAGGCTCACGGTCCAGGGAGAGTTCCCAGGGATCCCTCCCACGATACGCAGCCTAGTCCTCATCATGCGATCGTCTCTCTTCCCACACTCACTAAACTCTACCTTCTCTGTAACAAACAACATTATCATACAAACAGTTTGTGGCTCTTTGCTTTGATGCTTTAGCTGAGAAACTGACCGACAGACTCTGTCAGGGACACCTTCTCGCCGGCTGAAATCAAAGAGGCAGATTTATTATTAACCAGAGAATGAGCGGCTGGTGTTAATCTCCAGTGAGCGCGGTTTACCACACTGCTTAATGGCGCAGTAGTCAAACTCAGTTTTGGGGTCTGTGGTGTAGCACCACGGTCCATGCTGGTCCCCATCTGGGTTTCGACAGTAGTTCTCTGTCAGGTTGGCCTCAGGGTGACTCCTAGGGTTAATCCTGAAGAAAATACAGATACATTATAAAACTGTATTAAATATGTTTTGTTAAATAATGTACAATTAATGAACAATTCTGTAAAAAACATCTTACTTTGTCCGGTGAGGGGTGTTGACGTTCCACTTCTGGCAAGTGATGCCTTTACGAGTTTTCCGAACTGTTCCTCTGTAGTTCTTTCCATTTTCATGATAACAATCTAGACATTTATAAGAAAAAACAGATAAACGTATCCAAAAGTATAGAACCTAATCTTGAAATTACAATTTGTGGGTAACACATTATTTTTGTTTTGCATTTGTTATGTTCTAAAAAAGAAATTGTGCCTACTATGAAGCTGTAATCTTATTATGTTATGTATAGATTTTTAGTTTATCAAGTCAGAGCACTTTCAGTTGAAAATGGCTCTTGTCAACAAGTGCTGCACTTCCGGATCGAGCTACAAAGCCCGACTCAAGAACTGCAGATCACATATGCCATTATTTATTACCGGGGCATTTTCTTTTTTGTGTCAACTCAAGTCCCGCTCAAATGTGGGACTTGTGTTGTATCAACATCAAAAACTATAATATCAACTCATCATCTAACACTGTACTTTACATTGTACCTAGTTAGTCAATCAAACTGTTTGTTCTCAGTCAATACATGTCCTATTAACGTGAAATAAAGATTGACTAACAATTTCTGAGTGGCAGAATATGTTTTTCTTTTCCAAACACTGACTCCAGTCCTACCTTCAGCCTCGATGTCGTCAGCGCAGCGCTTTATCTGTAAGCACAAGGCCGTCCTCATTTCAGGCACAGAAGTGAAGCACCAGGGGGCCTCCGATCCGTCCGGGTTCCTGCAGTAGTTCTCCTCCAAACCTCTGAAAATTACGACAAAAACAAAACAGCACACCCCAAAAAAACATTAATAAACGAAATTGACTTTGATGCCACTTCTCCATCTCAAGTTCAACAGTTGCATAATGAAGACGAAAATGAAAAGCTGGTAATTGATGTTGGCATGAAAAATGGTTTAGCTTATTATTCTTTTCACATGCTCATTGCCACTCAGATTGTGACAGGCTTTTAATGTGGCAGCGCTAACCATCTATCATCTCCTGTCAGAAACAAGAACACTTTTTACTGCAAAGACAACTCGACATTGAGATTCTCATGCAAATACTTTCAAATACATTATCTTATCTCGGTTGCACTTTACTTAAAAAAGATGTATATGTGTAATGTGGATGCAGTCACTGAATAATACGTCCTTTTTACGCTGCTGCTAGGCTAGTTCCGGTCTGTATAATACCTATTCTATCAGGTTCCATTCAGACCTTATGGGGAATTTACCGAGAGACGCTAAAAAAAGCAGAGAGCAGATTTCAACTAGATCAGCACTGGCAGCAAGTTTAAACCTTTACATTCGAAGTAAATACTGGAGAAAGTTCTTACTTCTGATCAGAGCCTGTTAGTCTCAAAACCTAAAACTACAGGGATACAGCTTCACAAAGAATCCAGCCATTTGCTTGTGCTCCAAAAGGTTCAGAAACAGTTTTAGTTTGAAATTAAGATGGTTTTAGTCAGACGTGTGAAGGAAAAAAGTCCAGAATTGGGCTCTTTTTGTGGCAATTTTCACTATAAACGATATACTCGATATTAAATTATTTGCATATCTTGAAAACAACATTCACGATATTATCTAAAATTCAATATATTGCACAGCTAGCTGCCACAACTGCCATGGCAACAGAACCCACACCCAAAAATGGAAAAACAGCAGCCTTTTTGGTAAAGAGTCTGTCACCAGCTTGTCTCCATTAAGATGTTGTTGGAACGCCTGGAATGTTCCACATATGGCATTATCTGTCTCTATGGAAACAAAGCAAGGGACAGCACCAGTCCAAGTTAATTAGAAACCAGATGACGCTAAGATTAGCTCCAAAAACATCTCCATGGCAACGCACAGATGACAGATCCTTTACCAGCAAAATTTATGTATGTTTTATGCTGTAGCTCCTTTTTCAGATTTTAGTTGAGTTTGTCAGCGCTCTTGGAAGAAAATGTAATTTCTCTCTATTGAGTGTCATGCATTTTTGCCACTCACTGCTTACATTTGGAATACTGCGATGTCATCGGCATAAACCTCTGTTGCTTGATACACCAAAAATGATAAAAATGGAAAACTTAAAAAAAGAGGGCATGATGGGGGTATTTGACAAACTTTCCATTAATGTGAAAAACTATGAGCCCATTTCTCTTAGATTGACAAACTGAATCACTGGAATTAACCAAATTATTGAGATATTAGTTTTTGTCCAATCTATTACAGTAGTGTAGCTAATAAACTAAATATTCAACTGAGATTACCATTTTATTTTCAAATAAGTGTTTATTTTAGGATAAATCTATTTACCTTATTCTGCCACACCCACTTTTCTTGGTAGTGCACTTCCTGTTAAGCTGCACTTAGTTATTTTAACTGTCAATATGTTTTGTTTGAGATGACCTCGCAAGCAGTGTTGGGTAACATACAGTAGTTACTGTAACTTAGGTATTGTAATTAAATTACATTTATGAGTAACTACTAATAGTATACCTTAGTTACTCTGAAAATACTTGTAAATAAATTGCAGTTACTAACAAAAAACTCTTAGTTACTTTAACGTAAAAAAAAAAAAAAAACATATTTATTGTGTGAGATCAAACGGACACAGATCAGCAGCTGGAAAAGGCTCAGAATTATTTTGATCGCTGATTTAACTAAATTTGAGCCTATTTAAGCAATTTTTGCATTTTGCAAAAAATAATAAGTAATGACCAACACTGCTAGCAAGACATACAGCTAACATGCTAGTTACCTTGACAGAGCTAAACAGGAAGTGCACTGACAAGAAAAGTGAGCGGGGCGAGTTGAATGGACAGCACTTGTGGACACTGACGATAGGTTGTTTTCACAAAATGTGTTGATGTTGTAAGACCAGTTCATGGGCAAAGTTAGTTGTTCAATCACTGACATTATACTTTTTCCAAAATTAATAAAAGAACTGAAGAATTATTTATTTTAGTTGCCCTTCATCTGTAGGAAATATTGTTCTCCAGTAGATAATCTATTTGAAATAAATGAATGATGTAGAGAACTTGAATGATGAACAATGCTTTTGTTTAGTATTACATATGAATGGTGAACAATTGAATAGTAAACAATTCTTTTGCTAATCAAGAACGTTTTTTTTTTTTTGCCAGGACAATGAAGTGGTAGAATTCAGTTCAAATCATGATGTACAACACATACTAGTAAATATTAAATTCTAAATGTTTTAGAACTGTTATTCCAAATAGTAGTATTTAAGTCATGTTTTAATGGTGAATTCTGGTTAATTTAGCAGTAGTCACTGTGATTGTGTCTGTAGAGTTTGAGAATGTGAGTTCAGATGGTTGAACTGACTTGCACTCGTAGGTGTTGGGGTAGAAGGGGTGCTCGTGGGGGTACTGGGCGTCCCATCTCTGGCAGGCGATCCCGGAGGTGGTCTCGTTCACTTTGCCGCGGTAGTCCTCGCCTCGGCCGCGGAAACAGTTTGTGGTGAAGCTGGAGCGCTGTCGTTTCTCCACTCGCACCTCAGCTGAACAGGAAGAGAAATACATTTTGAACTACTTTTGTTAGCTTTTTTATGTATAAGAACACATAACATGCAAAGTTGACATTGCTTCATCATTAAAAACACAGCAAAAGTTTTGTGTGTGAGATGCTCTTCTTTTTCCTTTGAGTCTCAGAAAACACTGTTCTGAATGTCCCAGATTTGTGATGTCATAGGTAGATCTCTGTCTCTGTGGTCAGACAATTTATTAATTTACTTTCCAGTCCCTAGATGAAGCTTTAACTCAGTCCTTGAGGTGGAGATAATGTATGCTTGTGTAAAGGTTCTCATGAACATGTTTAAAAAGACAAAAACAATTAAAACAGTACATAACATTTGTCCTTTAATTGATCTACTTTGTCAAAACTATCAAATGTTTAAATCTAAAATTTACCAAAACTTCAACCTCAACCAAACTGTTTGAAAATTATTTTACAAAAGACATTTTTAGGTCGTCTGAGTGGCACCTTACTGCATGTTGCTTGGTTTCATGGATAAAATGATCAATCAGTATTATAGTACCGGTAAATGGTAAATGGTCTGTATTTATATAGCACTTTTACACCTTACAAGGCACTCAAAGCGCTTTACAATCAAGGATCCACTCACCCAGTGTACGCAGACACTGAGGCAATGTGAGTTTAGTTCTTGCCCAACGACACAACAACATTCCACTTTTGTCGTCCCACTGTGGCACCTGGTGTTCCAGTGGTCTCCCATCCAAGTACTAACCAGGTCCTAAGTTGCTTAGCTTCTGAGATCTGACGGATCAGGTTTTGACAAACAGGTATGGCCAATATAAACAACAGGGTCCTCAACCACCGGCCATCTGCTATAGGCTCCAGAGGATCTATCAAAATTTATTTATTTTTTGTTTTATAGTCTATCACTACTTCCTTGTGCTTTACTATGAAAATATAACCTCACTTAAGCCAATAAACAACAAATTCAAGCAATAAGTGAGCTAAAAATATACACAATAATCATTTGAATGAATTTTATCTTGTAGAAAAGAAAATTGTGACTGCGACAATATTTTGTTGGCCCTCATTCTCTCTGCTAAACCAGATTACAAAAATGTATACATTTCTACTATTTTAACAATTCTGTCATCATAATTTAAATAACAACCAGTTTGATGTTTTCCAAACCTAAAATGAATGTTCAAAACCTTATATAAGTGTTGTGGCTCAACAAAAGTCAAATGCATTTAATGTGGCCCTCCATGCCATATATTTTTCAAGAAGTGTCCCTCAATGAAAAAAGTTCGGACATGCCTGCACTACAGAATATGTATATCATAATATATTACTAAAAGTGTACCATTTGTTACCGGAATGGACACTTCACATGCACAATGATGGACAATTATTCCTTGATAAAATACACTCCACATTATTCTCACTACAAACTGAAAATATTCACAAAAAGAAAAATTATTATTATAATAAAATACGAGATATTGCATTCAATTTTCTTTACTGTATATTTAAACTTATTTTGTGATTTTCAATACAATAATAAATAATGTTACAATAATGTTATCTAAATTGCCTTTAATAATTCAATTTTGGTCAGAAAGTATACTAAATATGACTTTGACAGCTAAAAAAATGTTGATTTTTTAAATATTTTATGAACAAACATTTAAACAATAGAAAAAGGATAGCAAGCTGGATAATATAATAAAGTAATACAGTGAACAGATTGAAAAGGGTCATATATAGAGATGCACATTCAACTTAATACAACTAAATAACAAGAAATATTAAATACAGACAGAGTTTAAAAACAGAGAATCTGCAAAAGTAGAAAGAGGGTTACATTGTGACTTCAGACTTGAAAAAGTCTTTAAACAGGATAATTCCTTTAACACACCACTGGAGGGTGCTGTAATCATACGCTGCATGTTCTGATGGAAAACCCAGCTTTGCCTCATTTTTTGGCACCAATTTCTTTTTTTTATTATTGTGAAATCTTGGACAAAAGTGGGTCAGTTTGTTTTGTCAAAATCTGAACAAACTGTACTCTAAAATACCTTCAAAAACAACCCCTAAATAAGACTGCTATCAAACTGTAAATGTAGCTCAGCGCTCGGACTATCAGACACAGTTAGTTGGACGAGGGCAAAGTGTCTCACATTTGGGAAGCAATTTGCCTAAACTACTAAAGGTGATCTTTCTAAATGCAATTACACTTGGAGATAATGAGGCTCCCGCAGTTAAATAATGTCTTACACCTCCACAGGAACCGGCCCAATTTAGCCCCTGTCGCATTTGTTTAAGCAGAGCAGCAGACTACACTAATGATGAGAATATCTGTTCAGGATTGAGAAATACTACGTGTGTTAGCTTAAACTGTACTCTTGTGTTTTGAGGCTAATGATGCAATTAAGCTTTACTGGAGAAGAGAGAAGACGTGTTTGTTTACTTGGGTTTTTAAATACTGTACATAGACTGATTGGAGATGAGGCAAAGCTTATTTGATTATGAAATAGTTGGCTCTAAGAGAGAAAAAGTAGGATCACAGATTAGTAAATGGTAATGATTAATACTGGAGCAAGTAAAAGTTAAGCTGGTAATGTGCAGATTTAGGTTGTAAAAAATATTTGAGGGACATAGCTATAGATGTAAAAACATGTAATAATAATAATAATAATAAAACACTTTATCTTGATTCTTACTGGTGAGAATGAAATTACTGAAAGCCACCTATAGTTTTTTTAATAGAGTGTCAAGTTGGGCATGGATCGATTTGCCAATATAAGTGACGAGGTTCAGTATTTGTGAATTCTCCTTTTTTTTTTCATTTCTCATACAAGCATATGTTTTATAGCAAGATCTGAATTATCCACTGCTTTATGTGCCAGCATATCACAGAAGCACATTGTTGGCATCTGTAGCCAGTGTTGGGTAAGTTACTGTAAATTCGTAATACATTATATATTATTAGTTACAGGGAGAAAAAATGAATGACAAGAATGTTTTTATTACATTACTGTCTAAAAATTGGAACTGAGTTACACTAATGTGAGTTACTTTGAGTTAATCACACATTTGTTAGGACATTGTACAACACTAATCCTGTTACATTTACACCTGATTACTTAAGTGTGATGTCACAACACATTTTCCTCATAATATTTTATTCACTTTAAGCCAACAGACAGTATTTTAATGATGTTTTGGTCCTGAAGTGTCACTTTCAATAGAATGTAAAAGCAATTAGTTTATATGAAAGTAACTGGATTTACTCAGATTCTAACTGGTGATATATTGTCAACATTTTTATAAGTAATCAGTTACACTACACTACTTAAGAAGAATAAAATACAGTAACTAGTTACTTTTTGTAATGAGTTACTCCCATCACTGCTGTTAGCAATAGATACAGTATATTACTATTTCTGTTTCTAATAAAAGTAATACATGATGTCGACTCCTGCTCAAATTACACAGAGGAAGTTTATTAGAGCTGGGGTACCAAACCTATTCGTAATTAGTAAATTTTTTCTTTTCCACCAGAGACAATACTGCAAAAGTACATTTTAAGACAAAAATCAGACTGCTATGTACAGTTTGAATCTAAAAATGACCTATTTAAAGCCTGTTTGTAATAAACTGTTTTAAAGCCACTGTTGAAAACAAAAGATTATTCAGCGCTAGGAACTGATTGTACAGATTTAAATATGGCATCTTATTCTGATTTTGTGGTCTGAAAATCAGGTACCTTAACTTTAAAAATGTTGATATAAAAATAATACTCACTGCACTTCCTGATCTCACAGTTCTCTCTCTCCACCTCAGGGTCTGTGGTGTAGCACCAGGGCACAGGCGACGCATCCGGGTTACGACAGTAGTTATCGTCCAGGCTTTTATCTGGATACCTGACAAAAAACACATAGATGTAGGGTTAAAATGTATCACAATGTTTGATCTCTTCTTTTCTTTTTGTCTCTTGTTTTATTATCCTGATCAAACCCAGATTATTTAATTTACAGTCAGTAATTGATGTTTATCATATTATACTGTGCCCAATTTGCATCATTATTACAAACTGAAACACACGATGTATTAAAATATCAACAAAAATGGCATTGTCTTAAAAATGTGAGTTACAGTTTTTTCCAGTGATGAAAAAAAATTAATAAAGTAAGCACATTCCATCTACAATTTACTCTCTAAACTCTGTCTAACATATATTGGGGAGGTAATTTGCAGCCTGGTAAACTGTAACATTCACTGTAAAAGTTTCAGTTGTTCACACCTACAGTCAGTGTTTACAGTAGAGTAATGTATAATGAGACAGTACTTTTCGGGTTGGTAGATGTGCTGGTGTGGGTACTGCTGGTCCCATCTCTGACACTCTCTGCCGCTCACAGTGTGGTCCACTTGTCCTCTGTAGTCCTCCCCATTACAGGTGATACACACCTCTGAAAAAACAGGATTTAAAGGGCTTATAAATTATCATACCAACAACAGTATTTTTTCCCCAAATCTTCTGACTTACATTATGTGTGGGGAAAAAGTATAATTATTGAATACATTGCTGACAAGGGCTGCAAGAACTTCTACTGCAAGCAAAATAAGGAACAATCCACTTAAATTAAGCTATAAGTAATATACTCCAATGTTTATGTAAAGAAATATAAAAACCCAGGGAAGTGATAAACAAAGGTGGCAAATAAAAACACTTTAAAAGGACTTTTGCTTGGAAAGCTGGACAAAACAGGATTATTCAAGCAGACATGAATATAACTGTTACACAACTTTGAGCAAATGTTGAGAAAGTAACAAACATAATATGCTTAAAACTACGCCATATGCTTCCTTTAAACTTATGATACAGCCTCTAAAATAGTGCACATAAGGCCTAAGTCATTTATTTCCCCTTTTTAGTTAAAGTTCTTGGGGTATTGCTTTGGTAATGGAGCAGAAAATAGGCTTTTGGGCAGCGGTACATTCAATATCCTCTGACTCTGAAGACAGTAGAACAAAAACACACTTTGCAGGCGTGAAAATGCTAAGAATAAATAAACAGAGGTGTAAAAACATATAGATATAATAGAACTATAAAGTGCAATTTACTGTTCAAATCAACCAAATAGTCAATAAAAGATTTCTTTATGGCGGTAACTGTGTCAAAATGCACTAGTGGTTCTACAGCCGAGATACACAACTTTATTCTTAGTTTGTATTTAGATCATAATGTAAAAGAAGGATGTTGTGACAAAATCACAACATCCTTAAATGAAGACAGCACAAAGATTTCTTTGTGCTGTCTTCATTTAACATTTAACAGATTTTGTCAATTGCAAAAGAAGAAACGGCATCTGAGCATCGATGTGTGTAAAACATGACCAATTTTGTTTTCCAAATCCAGCCCTCCTGTGTGAAAGTGCGTCATACCTGTTTTCATACATGTGAATATTAGGGATGTGCACAAGTGTAAGTGAGAGCTAGAAAAAATTTCAAGTATCCCAGCTTTAACTAACTAACCTGGCTCACGCCAGACGGACATGTGTTGAACTCCTATCTGAGTTCTCACTATATCCATCTGGAACTTTACCAGTTGAAGGCGTTCGGTAAAAGGTGGGGCGTTTAGTGAAATACTTTGAGCTGATTGGACAAGCGGCCTACCTTCATTTGTGCTTAGCCAATCACAGCAACAACTCGTAATGGTGTATCCAATGTTCATGTGAGATAGTACAAAGTACAAATTACATATACTGAAGAAATTACTCCATATTTCTGCTAAAACCGCATCAAAAGCAGCAGACAACACGTACATCCACAGAGCAGCCACCTTTGTTTAGCTTGAATTAGACTCGGCGGCGGCGCCGGAGCACTAACAGCCCGAGTTAGCCCGCCCTGCTACAATGTGATTGGGTCTCAAAACCACGCTGCTGTGATGTGAGTGGCTTTGTGCACTGTACCGTCTTTGCACTGAGGGATGTTGCAGCTCTCGTAGCGCCTCTCTGGGTCTGTGGTGTAGCACCAGGGCCCGATTCGATCCCCGTCCGGATTCCTACAGTAGTTCAGCTCCAGACCATTTGTGGGAGATGGAGTCCACCTGAGACATCAAATTGTAGACGTATAAAATAAGAATTTGCATAAAAACACCTGTTTTAAAGAAGAGATATTGTGTGCTTTCCATGTAATTAGTAATAAACAATGTAGATCAGTCATTTGCAAAGATGCATGAATTAATGCTAATACAACTTTGAGTAAACTGATGAGGAGAGAGAAAAAAAAAAAACTCAAGACATTTTATATTCCCCTTTAAATATACTGAAAGTATATTGAGCAATAACTTAGCACCCTGTAGAGTTAAATGTCTAATGTACTTTTTATTACATCTCTAGTTTAAATCACCTATGACAGGCTATAGTCCTCATTTCACCAGATCATTTTTTTAGTTTTTTTTTTTTTAGTTTATTAGTTTATTTGACAGATTATAGCCGTAGCTAGTTTCCATCTGCAGTATTTCAAATTTTTACCAAATGTTTTAGAAATTTTATCCCAAATTAGCTATTTTAGAGACATACAAACTGAAAACATTAAAAAACAGAGGTGTGGACTTGCAAGTCATGACTTAGACTTGAGACAAACTCGAGTCACTATTTTGATGACTTGAGACTTGACTTCATAAAATGGATTAAGACTTTCTAATAAAGCAGATTGAACCATTTTAGGAGTGAAGATAAACGCATGCTACAGAGACTGACCTGTGATCATGAGGAAACTTGGACCACCACTGTTGGCAGGTCAGACCGCTCTTTGTAGTGAAGACTTTCCCTCTGTAATCTTCACCTTGGCCCACAATGCACTGACGCACATAGACTAAACACAAAACAAACACAACAAATTAGACAATATAACCGCATAATCATGACATAGAAGAAAATAAACTCAATTAAACACCAATGTGACTGCACCTTTCTTCTCGTAGAGGTCACAGTTCACGTTCCTCTTGACCTCTGCGTTGCTCCCGTCTCCGACCCACGGCAGGTGTTTGCAGCTCACTGTCGGACGGGTCTCGTAGTTAAAAGCTCTGAGGTGCAGAAGCAAGATTTTTAGTTAGTAAACTCTCTCTTTTGTGCAGTACGTTTAGTCGCATGGAATTGACAGCATTAAAAAATAAAAAAAAAAGTTGGAAACATCAATACACAACAATAACCTCAAGATACAAGAGATACGTGTAGAAGGTATTACATGTTTTGTGTGTGACTACATGGAGATAACTTGGAATTATGCTTTCAGAAATGTATTTATTTATATACACATTGTAAAACTGTTCTGTTGTGGAGTTTACAGCTGTTGGGTTCTCCATCAAAGCAGATGGTTGAGGTTCAAGTTCAGACATTTTTAAAGGTGGATTAACTGATTGTGGCCCTCTCTAGTTTCACTTTGCTGTCTGTAAAAAGATGATTTTAAGTCATTATTTCAGCCAAAAATGAATGCGAGAGGATATTTACCATGTGCCAAAGGATATGTGTGAACGAGAGTCAAAGTGGACAGAATTAAATACCTACTTCCTGTTTTGCGCTGTGAAAAACAAATACACCAGCTTTAAGTAAAATGTTTATTTACAGACAATTTTTGCATCTCCAAAATTAAATACATTGCGTTGGACATTTGCAATGTTTTTAATGTTTATCTTCCATCCATTTTATCACCAACTTTCAGGCCTTTTTGTTAATTATGACCAATGTTTGGTGTAATTTAGTTATTGTACAAATACTACTAACAAAATATTTTAAGTACTTTTAAGAAGAAAAATCTACAAACATGATTGTGTGAGATGAAACAGCTCAGCGACACAGATCAGCAGCTGGAATATGGACCAGAACAATTTTTAATGTTGATTTTTAGTTAATTAAAGCCTGCTTAAGCAGCTCATGTGTTCTTATTAAAAACATTACTTACTATGTTTGCAATTTTACACACAAAATTAATTTCGTAGGGTGGTAAGTAAGTAAGTAGTGTAACTAATTATATTTTAAAAAAGTAATAAGTAATGAGTAACTTTTTACTTTATTTTTTCATAGGGCCAGGCCATTAATCGAAAAATCAAAATCAAAATGAACCGAATCAAATCGCCAATTATTTGGTTGTGGGTTTTGATTTGAAAGATCAAAAAACAATCTTTTGTCAATAAAAATGTGTAGTTTTGAACAAATGTAAAACTTTGTGACAGAATATTTATATATAGTTTCAAAAAAATCTAAAAAATGGGACAAAGGTTTTTGTGTTGTTTATGTTCATGAATGGCATTTTTCATTTGGTTTAGAAAAGGTTAAAGGGACTATACACGATTTTTTTTACAACAATATAACTTAAAAACAATTTTCCCCTTGCACTGATGTCTTGTTAATGTATCTATCCAGGTGAAAATTAGTCCACAATGTCCTGTCTATGTCTAATAATGTCCGGTCCTGTGTGTCCAACTTTGTGTGTTGTTGTTTTTAGCATTGTGGCTAACTGTTGTTAGCATGTAGACTCACCTCGCTGCTAACAGTTGTAAAAAAAAAAAACATTAAAACTCATCATGATTAACAATTCTGAAGTTCAGAATGCATTAGCTAAGTGAGCAAATCATGTAGACTGAACTAAGAAGTTAAAAATGAATTATTACTGTTTGTTTACATTTTTAACGATGAAAAATTCAGGTACAGTCCCTTTAAACAAAATCGAATCGAAAATCGAGATCGATCAATATGAGGAAAAAATTATGATTATATTTTTCCCAGATCGCCCAGCCCTACAACACTGGTTAAGACTAAGCTGGTTATGACATAATATCTGTCCCATTGCAGTCGTGTCGGTGTTACCTGCAGTCCAGCGACGCGGAGCAGCGAGAGGCGCAGTCCTCCAGGTTCACCACTCTGTAGGTGATCACCCGAGCAGAGTTCCAGGCCGTGGGCACCAGCTCTCGCCCCTCGGAGCGCTGGAAGTCATTCAGGGCGCTACGATAAGCTAAAAAACGTCACAAACAAAAGTGGACGTCAACATTACTCATTTTAAAGTTTTACTGTTACTGACAGATTACCAAACAACTATGACCATATTTTTTCACTTTCATTCACATTGTTCAAGTATGATAAGGTAAAAAGCCTCCTGCCCCTTGGGCAGGAGGTTACGGTCTATCCGGACCAGAACCTCACGCCACAAGAACAGTTTCTTTCCCTCTGCCGTTGGACTCATGAACACTTCATAAACCTGCGACTATGTTGATCTCCTGCATTGTCACTTTAACAGTCATATCATCACCTGTCACTTTATTCACTTTATTCATTCGTTCATTTATTTATTCATTATGTTAGTATCCTACCTCTTGCACTGACAGATTGCACTGTTGTTTTGATTGTTCTGATTAATGTGTATATTTTTATTGCCTAATTTTTATTGGCCTATTTTTGCATGCCCTTATACTTGATTTTATATATCTTAAATATTTTTACTATATTTGATATTTTTTACTCTTTAGATTCTCTATTTGTGTTTTCTGTGTTATATGTTGCACATTAGCACCGCAGCAAGTTCCTAGTCTGTGAATTCTGTTTGTTCACTGACAATGGCAATAAAATTCTTTCTGATTCTGATTCTGACAAAAGACTTGATATTATTGTTATACTGTGGCCTGCTTAATTACAATTATAGATGCTACTGACATCTACAATAGTGTTCCCCAACCGTTTCTTGGGTCAGATTTTTGCACCACCTACTCAAATATGTAAATACTGTCCAATACAGTTTAAAGGAACGTTATGTAACATTTCTTGTAGAGAGACAATTTTTGTATTTTTGTGCTTAGAATGTTCTTCTAAACCTTTCTATCAGCGTGGAGAAAAAACAAATGGAACAGGTCAGATCTATGAAGAGGCAAGCCATGTTTGACAAATAAAATGACCTATTTTTGAACAAATACCTGTTAAATGTCTTATTTTTCACATTTCAGTCAAAGTAATTAGATTATCATAGTGACAGAACATCTTGTTTGAAACATTACAAAGAGAAAATCGTTCTTTAAATTAGTAAATTGGATTGTTTTGCTTTCATTCTTGTTGAAAAAGTTGTTCCAATCATCCGAACAATTTTAAATGATAAAATTAAATCAGCTTAATGTACCCTGAGTGGTGTGGCCTTTATGACTTATTGAACTGTTTAACTGTTGTGTTGCCTTGTATTGTCCTAAATATAAAGGGAATACAAATATAAATTAGCTGTACACTAACTTTGGCACATTTACACATATATTCTGTACTATGTTCATTAATGTGCATTGTCCCTTTCAAATAAATAAATAAATAATCTTATTTGATAGCGTGAAAATTGAACACTGACACATTATGTCAAGGCACACCAGGCAGTATCTCAAGGCACACTGGTTGAAAAACACTGATGTGCAATATTAAAAAAAAAAAACAATAAAACAACTGGTCTAGACTGGTGCCAATGTCAGGTTTGGGCACAAGCCAGTTCACATACAACCTTTGGACCAAGACACAGATTTACCAGAGTCATCAGCCAAACATGTGCTCTGCTGCAATACTGACTTAAAACACAATAATACTCTGAATAATACAACAATAGGATTAGTGTATTTATGTCTTAGTTCTTCCTCATGTGATTTAATAATACTTGTGTCAAAAGTACTCACCGTGTCAAAAAGTGGGACTGTATAATGAAATTGTTAAGTCTATTTAAATTAGACAATTATTGTGGTTAATTTAGCAATAGGCTACATTCAAAACAGCAAAACAAAACTTTATGTTGGCTCTTTTTAGACATTAGTACAAATAAAACAAGCACAAATAATGTTCTTACCAGAGCTAATGTCCAAGATAATCAAGAGACAGGCTAAAAACAGCTCCATCCTTGAAGTAAAGCATGAAGTTTACGTTCACGGTGTGAGTTTGGATCAAAAAAACAGTCTTGTTAAGCTCTTTCAAACCCACGCAGCACAGACCAAAGCAGAGGCCTTACTCAAACAGGCTGAAATAATCAATATTCACATTAATCATTACTCCACCGTCAGTCTGTACTTGTGAGGGGCTCTTATCTTATACTCATCACCCCACTCATCTCAAAAAACACTTATTTCTACACTCATGCTGTGCGTAAAACGTCCACGCGAGGGAGCTGTTTACGCAGGGCTGCAGGGAAGTTTTCCGGGATTTTCAGGAGCTGCAGACACATACAGCATTTCCCTGCAGACAGTTGTGTTTCGTCCAGGTTTCGTCTCAGCAGTGAAGTGAAAAGAGAAGTTTTTTGTGGTGTTTTAAGCGCAGGTTGCTCGCAGGTTGTCCGAGGTAAGCGTCTTTATCACTCTACTGGCGTCAGAAGGTTAAATACATCTTTAAATGAAATCATGCTCTGTGTGAACTTTGTCCAAGTTGCTGTTTGTGTAAACTGTAGCAAACTTAAGCAGGCTGCAAAAGGCTTCTGGAGTTGGGCGAGATTGTGCAGTAGAACAGGGTTTCCAAACTTTTCAGACCGTGACCCACAAAATGAAACAGGAAGCTATAAACTTGCTTTAAAAGGCATTTATTTTAGTAGTTTATTGCTGAATGTGACCCAAATTCAGTGAAAACATAATGTTTCTAGTAAAAAACAAAACAAAAACCCAAACAGATTAAATACCAATCACTATTGCAAAATGACATGTTGAAATCATCTCACGACCCCAGAGTTTTGCTTCTGAACCCGAATAACACGCACTTTAGGAACCACTGCTTCAGAATTAACTTCAATAAAGTAATAAAATCGCTTTATAACCATGTGTGTGCAAATGTAGCCTAACTGCCTAAAGGGGCGTGTCCCACATCCGTGTAGGTAAACATTAAAGTGACAGTTCTAGAGGTGAAATGTCAACTTAAGAGCTCAATAAAAACTTTGGAAGTGTTAACTAGGATTAAAAAAAAACATTTATGTATTTATGTTTATGCCGTAATGAGTTGCTTTTCTAAAATAAATAAGATAAGACGTTTTTTTGTTTTTAGTTAAGTGACATGTTTGGTCAAAAGGTCATACAGTGTGACTTTTTTTAGTTGCAGTTGTAATAAGTAAACTTTGTGTTTTCACTAAAACATATACATTAAATAATGCAGCACTTTGTGAAAAGATTAACCCACAGAGTACTCTCTGAATTGAATACATTTTTTGTTCTAATCAGAATGCATCATTTTGATTGTCTGAGCTTGGGTTGTCCACTCCAGTTTTACTTTAAAAGAGAAAAAAAAGTGCATTTTAAGTCAAAATTTCAACCAAAAATGAATACATATTGATATTAACAATGTGTTAAAGAATTTATGAGAGAAAGTTGTAGATTTAAAATCTAAATTGTGTTTGCTGTGTGAAAATCAGCTATCCCGCTTTAATTAGTAAAACCCACCCAACTTCCACTTTCTTCACTCTGGATAGAGTGGACATTAGGATCCATTTCAGCACACACTACAGCTGAGTTGCACTGAATGCCTGAGAGTTAGCTAACTTCTTGGAATGAAGGTTGATAATGACATTCATTCATAAAGTTGTTCGGTCGTTGTGCTCGTGTTGGTGAATTTGCAAATGTAACTTAACACTAAACAACCACATTTAATACGTGTTCATACATTTGTGTGGGAAATTAATCAAATATTATTTAAAAGCATAGACCCACTTTTAATATCAATTAGGGCTACATTATTACCTATCAGTTGATGCCATCATCCAGTTATTTGTTTATTATTTATTAAGGCAATAAAAAAGGTAATATTTTCACATTTTACATTCACATTTTAAGGAAATCTGGAATTGACAACAACTAATAAAACAATCACATGCATTTAAAAACATATTTAATGTAGGGTTTAGCAGATTTTATGCAGAATAAGACCGTAGATTTAGTTTCTGTATTGCGTTTAATCTTGTAGTCCTAATGTCTGTTCCCTGCAGGATGTCAGAAGTGAGACTCACGGAGGGCTCGGTGCAGGTGGAGGGCTGCAGTTCACCCTTGTTTTATAGACAAAGTGAACCTGTCACCGCGGCGACCAGGCTGTCAGTGCTGCTGCTCCACGGCATTCGCTTCTCCTCCGAAAACTGGCTGAACATCGAGACTCTGGAGGCTCTGGCGAAAGCGGGCTGTCGCTGCGTGGCTGTGGATCTGCCAGGTGAGTCTCTGCAGGCAAAACTCATCAACTCACAGTGGTCCTCGGCAAAGTTTTCACTCCAGCAAAGCCCACGCCTGGAAACAGCTTGATAATTACTAAATGTGTGCTGAAATCTGTCAAAACCTATTTCAATCTTGAACAAAACAGTTTGGGGATTATACTTTTGATTAGTTGTTTAGAACTCTTTAACACAATTTGACCCAAACGAAGATCAAAAAATTCAATTAGTGTTGTATATTTATAGATAAAATTGTTTTTCCACCAAAAGCACAACATTTACAGACTATCTTTGTCATCACTGTTCGATTTGAATCATAAAGCACATTTTCTCAGCTAATAATACGTTTTCAAACCTATAAAGACCAGTTTAAGATGATTGATTGCTATTAGTATTTATTAAAATGCCCTTGTCTCCCTAGTGTGAGGTCAGCAGTTTAAAACTCTGATCTACTTTGTCTTATTTTCAACAAATTTTCTTTTCAAACTTTTCTTCACAAACTTGATTCATGTAAAACTGTCATTTATATTTGCAACTAGTGTTAATCTTTTACAATTAAAATAGGAAATTCATCAAAAACCTCCTATGTCTCACTAAGAACACGTTTAACCTCATAGAAAATGGGAACTCCTTTATTAGGTTTTACAAAATACAAACACAAATCTACCTTCTGTTTGTAAAACTTACTGACACACAAAAACAAAGGACATGATTGTAGTTCTCTGACATGTACCTGTTTTTACCGGTCTTGTGTTTGGTCAGGACTGGGTCGATCTAAAGCAGCAGAGCCTCCAGCACCTGTGGGACAACTTGCCCCGGGACAGTTCCTCAAAGGCCTGGTTGAGAGCCTGGATTTGGCTCCTGTCGTCATCATCAGTCCGTCTCTAAGTGGGATGTACAGTCTGCCTTTCCTCACGCAGTACCCCCTCTATGGTGCGAGCGTACATCCCGTCGCCCCGATTTGCACTGAGAAATTCACAGCTGAACAATACCAAAGTGTCAAGGTACAGATGCTGCATTTTCATTACCATTATCTATTTTCTCTAAATTGCAGAAGTGGGGTCAATCACTGTTTTGTAAGTCCCATTAAATCTCAAGTTTTTGGCTCCAATTCCAAGTTAAGTCCAAGGGCCTGATTTATCAAGCCAGATTCTAAATTGGGGGTGCAAAAAAAAAAAAAAACAAAAACAAAAAGTCATGTGTTATTTATGAGCATTTTACACAAACTCTAATTTTGGAAGATGCACATACAACATACTAAACAAAACAGATATGAACCACCTCAAGTTTTGCATTTTAAGTGTGTGTGAGAAATGAAAATGGCATCTTTGCCAAGGTTTTGCTCCCCCCTAACATGTTTTTGCACATGAGCAAATGCTTGATACATCTGGCTCCAAGTCTTCTGATTTTGGTTTCAAGTCCTTTCAAGTATTTGTATCAAATTACCAAATATGTTTGTAGTTCTACAAGTTCATGTTTATTTTTTATATAAATCATCTAATTTAAAGTCATTTTCTGGTTACATAAAAGAAGTGAGGAGAGACATGTTGCAGAAGCATCAATCGTCTCAAGTACAACTGGATTCTTGCTCCTTAATTTGTTTGTGAGGAAGGAATGAGCTCAAGTTTCATAATCTAAGCAGTTTTTCAGATTGTCTTGCACTACTTTTTAGTTCCTGATAATCTTGTGTTGTTACTGGTTAGTAGTCTAGTTGTTTTTTTTTTTTGGTTTCACAATAACTTTTTTTTTTTGTTTAAATGTGTCGTCTTGAGCAGCTCTTACCTCTGTTCCAAAGAAATTTCTCCCGTGGCAGACAATAAAGTACACGGTAACACTTTATAATAACTACATCTTGATTAGCCTTATCAAGCTCTAAATAAAGCATGAATAATGGATTAACTCATCATGAACAAGTGGGAAATTAATGAACGAAAAGGCTTTATAACAACTTAATAACCACAAGCCCTTCTCCTCAACCCTAAATCCTAAACTTAGCTTTTAAGTAAGAAGTTACTAACCCTTAAAAACCTTTTCATCTATTAATTGATTATTTGCTCATGAATTATTAACTCTTTAGTCATGCTTTATTTAGGCTTAACTAAGGCTAATTAAGGTGTAGGTATTATAAAGTGGTACCAAGTAAACTAAACTAATAATAAATAGAAAGGCATAAGAAAATGAGCAATACATTCCAACCACTTTAACCAGGTTTTTACATTACTTATCTGACATTATAAAAACTCACAGTAAAATAAATGCTAGATAACTACCTTCAATGTGGAACACTTTAGGCAAGAAAGTTACCAGAGAAACCTTTAAATATTAATATTCTGCATAGTCCCATGTGATATGAAATAAAATAAACTTGAATACCTGTTACTTATTCCTAGAGTTTTCAGACTTAGTAAAAGCCAGCCTCTTTTCTGCTTCACACTTCAAACTGGGGTGAGTCGGAGGACATCTTTAAAATCCCTTTAGTGACGCTTTTCTCTTTCATGTTTTTCTCTCAGGTTCCAGCTCTGATTGTGTATGGAGACCAGGACTCGCAGCTTGGAGAAGTGTCACTGAACAACCTGAAGAATCTGACCAATCACAGAGTAGTCGTGATGAAGGGGGCGGGGCATCCGTGTTACCTGGACGACCCGGACACATGGCACAAAGCGCTTATAGACTTTATATCTACACTATGAGCTAATGAGGCTAAAATTGAATTGATTTCATACATTGATTTTGATGGGGTGACATTTCCATTGAGTTTTAGAGAGAGCTTAGCCATAGTATCCGGTCTTTGAGGGAACGCCCACTTCATGTAACCATAGACTGTCTATAGTTACATCTATGGAAACTTTACCTAATTTCTACACTTTCTACACTATTTTTTATCTATTTCAATTGTAAAATAGCAGCAGGCATGGAGGTTGTAAGCATTTTAAAGTCAGGAACTTTTTGATGAAAACTGAAGATGTCAGTGGGAGACCAAAAAAAAAAAAAAAACAAAACAAAAAATATGAATCCCTAAGTTGTTACAGATTTGCAGTGTTTGTGATGAATATCTGAAACAACCTGCATTATGTGGCTAGAGCTAGCTTCACTTGCTACATAGCAAGTTACTGAAAATAAAATCTTGTGTGGTTTTAAATCTGCCTCAGTGAAAGACAAAACAGTGATTTGTACCACATAATGGTACAAATCATGAGGGCAAAGTCGGACAAACTTGTAGATTTGATTAAATCTGCAAACTTATCAGGAGAACGAAGATATGGATCAGCTAGCATTTATTAGCTTTTTCAAATACCTTGCTTTCTTTACAAAAAATCTGAGAATTGTCAGTTTTGCGCTCGTAACGCTGCATTCACGCACTTCCACCCTCTGTCATGACGCACCCAAGTGATCATGTGACGTAGGGTCAACAGCAACGATTGTCTAATTCCGGCAGCCATCTTGTGTAGGGAGAGTCAACTAAAGATTTCATACAAACTAATAGAAAGCGCAACTTTTAGATGACTTCTTTGCTTAGATACTTTGATAATTGAATCTTTTCGTATTTATACATGTTTTTTCAAGATGTGAAAACATCTTTAAAAAACATACTTTTAGTAGTACCAGCTGTGAGGTAAACACAATGATAAATGTTTGTGTTCATAGAATGTTATGATACACAAATATAGATAAATTCCGCCACAAATCCAGACCAGTGCAGTGTGTTAAGATGAAGGATTTATATTTAATATTCCGACGACAAATGCCCAGACCATGAATTGTGTAACTTTGTTTTTAAATTATTTTAAATTAGAATAAACTTTGTTCCCTCTCCATTCACTAGATGGCTGCTGCAACTACCACCTTTCTAATCATGGATAACAGCTCAATGCTCATTACATTTTGAATCCCACAGGCATATTTTATAATAAGTATAAATTAGTAGATGTCGGATCAACTCACTGTTTTGCAAGTCTCAATCTTTTGACCTCAAGTCCAAGTCGTCCCAAGTCAAAGAGAGACAAGTCCAAGTAATACAGGGTTTCTGCTGGGTCTTAAAAAGTTTGAATGTAAGGCCTTAAATAGTCTTGAATTTGCTGCTGCAGGTCTTAAACATCTTTGCACAAGTCTTGAATTTGTTAATTGAGCAATTTCTGCCAGATTTCTCGATCTATGTAACACTTCTGCAGCTTTGTCAAAAAATTCTCAATAATAAAACACAATTGGTGTTTCTTCCGCTGTTTTTGATTGATTGAATAGATCCTTGGTTGCTGTGTAAATAGCGTTCTTTTTGTGAATTCAGTCAATTGTAGCAAAATATATAGTTATATCTTAAAAATGCTCTAGAAAAGAAGCAGCATCGTGAAATAGTACAAGTCACGTCTCACGAATAGGTCTTAATTTGTAGGTTTTGTGGTAAAAAGTCCTAAATTTTACCTCTCCATCCTGGCATAAACCCTGTAATTGATTGACCTTTATTTAACCAGGGAAGTCCCACTGAGATTCAGAATCTCGTTTGCAGGGGAGCCCTGGGGGAAGGGTCAGGGAGGCATTAATGGACATGTTTTTAGTTGTAGGAGGAAACCGGAGTACCCGGAGGAAACCTACGCAGACACGGGGAGAACATGCAAACTCCACATAGAAAGGCCCTGGCCGGCCCGGGAGTCGAACCCAGGACCTTCTTGCTATGAGGCCAGAGCGCTAACGCTTGCGCCACCGTGTCGCCCATAATAATGAACTACTTACTATTACAAACAATTGATGTATCATTTTTAACACAGGTATAGCTATTTTGAGCACCAGAAGGAAATAAATAATCAAAGATAATTGTTTGTAGCGGCTCTCAGACAATATGCATTTTCCAATTTAACAGTGCATTAATCTCTGGCTGGAAGAGTGAAAAAAAGCACCACACAATCAAATGAAGTGAAAAATATGAACATTATTTAATAACTGATTCTCTGTAATAAACAATTTGAAAATATTTTACAAGGAGTCACAGACACAATATTTTACAAATTTTGCCCTCTTCTTTTTTAGCTTCATCTGTACAAAAGAATGGAGCGACATGGACTTAGTGCCCAGAAAGAAGGAGCTATCCACACACTCACAGACACGCACTGCATTCACACAAGACCCCATTCAGAAAATTAAACAAATTATAAACATTTCAGATCTCAAACTTATCAACAGTGCTGTAATTCCTATATTTGTTATATTTTTTTTAAACTTCACTTAAATTTTGACGGCTTTTTTTTTTTTTCTTACTAAATGTTATTTTTTCACACACTTTGTCGAACATGGTCACATAGCACCAGACTACAGACTACAGAATCACATACAAATCTTCTTTCCCACATAAGACGCACCAACACAGATGCGACCAGCTCTGACGGACAGGAGCCAAAGCTGAGCCCTGCCACGTGTGTCCCGCCCGGCTGGTCCATTTTTCTATTTTAGTCATTTTTTTGGCAAAAGTAAATCCACATAACTCGGTGTGTTCCTTTTGTGGTGTGTGTTTTTAAGTGCTTTGGTATGAAGTTTGTCAGTAAGAGCCATTAGAAGTGATACAATTATTGATTACATATCTATGAGAAAAGTTAGTAGTGCTTTAGGTCAATCAACATACATTTTAATGTATTAAAAACAGGACTGACTCCATTAGTTGATGATTCAATTCACCTTATTCTGCCCCGCCCACTTTTCTTGGCAGCACACTTCCTGTTTAGCTCTATATAAAGAGCCAACACATCAATAAGCCTAGACTAATGTAACTTTGGTTGAAGGTGGACTGTACCTTTCTAGAAATGAAAAGTTAGCTACGAAATTCAAACCAGACTTTGGGACAGTCTGAATGGGGATAAATACATTTTATATTATAATATGAAAAAATACAGCTAAAGGAACTGTTTTTCTATGGAAACAAACATGAGCGAGCCTCCTTCAAGGCAAATAATTTTCCATTTTGTGGTCAGTCTGTTCAAAGAGGTTTGTATTGTTTTTTAGTGCAACAAAAACATTTAAATGATAAAAAAAAAAAATAATTCTTTTGCTCAAGTTTATTTTTGGCCAAAAAGTTACACGGTGCACCTTTAACAGCTAGTTAAACCAAAAGTGCGTTGCCATGAAAGTTGGAATAAGGTGAAAAGATGCTTTTTTGAGAATGTCAATGAGAGTGTCATTCAAAATTAGTGTCTTATGCTTATGTATCAATTGCTTTGGCAACAGCACTAACCTAGAACTTGTAAAATCATGATTACAGAAATTTGATCAACACAACAGCTGCAAAATTTTGGACTCTCTGTCATTAATCTATGAATGTTTAATTATAAGTAACACTGGCGCTAAATTAAAGGTGGTATAGTTGATTTCACATCACAAAACTTGAAGCAAGGTCCAATTTCTTAAAATCTTTTCAAGTTGTAAAATCCTTAAGCACATGGTAATATACAAGTACATTATTTTTTCCGTCTGCAATTAAACCTTAAAACATATTTTTACAGACGATAAAATTATACTGGAGGTGATTACTCAAGCACAGCCAATCAGAGCTCTGCATTTGGCTCTTATAGAGAAATAAAGAGCCTATTATTTTTGATTTAGACAGTACACAGCTATCTGATTTTGTCCACTGCTTAAGCAAAAAACCTTTTGGTAGAAAAGACAAAGTGTTCGCATTTACAAAAAAAAAAAAAAGTCAAGCACTCCATCTTTAAATTCAATTATAAGATTATTGTCAAGTAGGGATGGGACGAGATCTCGTGCCGCGAGATCTCGCGAGATCAAACTGTCACGATACTGTGCGCACACGTACTGACCTGTCTCGTGAGATTTTCCATGATCATGAAATTAAGTTTTGTTTCTTTGAGCAGCTGTAGTAAATATTCTCCTCCACACACAGACTTGTAGCGGACTTATTCTGACAGAAAACTGTCTAAACTCTGTCTCAGTTTTTATTTCGTAAAGATAGGACCAATATTGACAGAGATAATTAGTCCTAAACATAGTAAAAGTTAGCGCGAAAAATATACAGTCGTCAAATACGCGCGGACATCGCGGGAACAACGCGGTGTTTTTCACACTTAAACATAGTTTAAAATAGATCCACAAAGAGAAATTTGGCCTCTGTCATCAATAACTGTGTGTGTCTGATGCCTCTCAGCAGCATGGAAGAATCAGCGGCAGCGCTGTGAAGAGGAAAGGGGAAAGGGGGCGGAGTCTGAGCTACACACGGGGGAGCAGATCAATTTCAGTCAAAACTCATTGTTTAAATAATAAAAATCCAAGGTGATACACATAATGAAATGCAAAGCTATACTAAAATAAAATAACTAACAATAATAAATAATACAAATCATTTTTTTTCTTTGCCTTGTTTAAATTCTAAATTGAAACAATTAATGCAAATTATTTAAAAATCTTGTCTCGTCTCGATCTCGTGGACCAATCTCGTGGCTCGTCTCGTCTCGTGAAAATTCTGTCTCGTCCATCCTATTGTCAAGCCTCTTTAATTTTAAACATTTATAAGTGAAGACTTGTTGGAAGATTAGTCTAAATGGCCAGCTTGTCTCCATGGAAACAAGCAGGCAGTGCCACCAGTCTAAATCTATAGAGTCAATACATGTTTTTACTTTATTTCTGAGCAGTAAAGACACATGTAGTTTAACAAACAAGCCTAATGCCATAGTGTGGAGCATTCTAGGCAAACCATAACTCAGCAAAGTTACATAGCACACCTTTAATTTTAAATACTTTGACTTATATTCATCTAAATATCCACAAAAAGTGTATAGATGCATAATTAAGCATTTACAAATACACAGAAGATAGCTTTTTAAATGGTTTCAGATTCCTGTTTTGTTAAATTATGTGGATTAGTACCCATTTTAGACTATCATTATAAAAACCCAATGCATTGACAAACTTCATTCAAAAGCACTTTGGGGCTATGGGGGATGCACATGCTCATAACTTTTATTAAACCCTCTTTGACTTTCTGCTCTGCGAAGACCCACTCCCTAAGCTGGCCTTGGACATCCCACCTGCACATACACTTAAAATAACTCCAATAAAATCGACTAATACAAGCAAAACTGCAGCCAAAGTGACGTCCTTGGCGAGCCTGATTGACACATCCCAGCTAGATCTCGTGTGTTGTGCATAAATAATGTCGCGGCGCAGGAGGGTTGTGTACAGATTCGGACGGGGAAGGGATTTTTTTGAAGGTTGAAGTCGCACAGGCACGTCTTGTGATTATAAACGGTGAAGGAGAGGAGAACTGAATCAAATTTATGTGTAGCGTTAAGAATAACACGGCAAACCAAATGAATGTCAAGACCGCAAGCAATAAAATAATCTAATAAAACGTTTTCTGTATTTTATTGTTGACTAGCATACATGCCAGCTTTAGTCCCAGTAGGTACTTGGTTTTGGCCTATTTCTAGTCCCCACTTATTCCTGATCTAAACTAGGCTTAGCTTTGAGATTAAACTGTGGTTGCTCACCAAAAAATGTCTAATTAAACTCACTTTTCCTTTCATAATTTTGGCATTGGTGTGTTTTTTTGAGTGCTAATACAAGTATCTATTACTTTATAATGATTTGAAGTTGGATTTTGGAGAGTTGGGACCTTTCATAGACTACTATTATAGACTACTATTTATCTATCTAAGGGACTGTATGTGAAAGCTGCATATAATTTAACAAACAAGCCTTAAAAATGTGACTTGTTTTCATGCTTTGTTACAACAGCCTCGGGTCATCACTTACCCATCACCCAAAATTACAATTAAACTACAAAATGGGAGCTGGATTTTTTCCACTTGACTTGCAGGACACTACGGGGCAAAAGATTTGAAGATGTTTTAGAGCGGGATCAGAGAGCAGTGTAATGTGGAACACTAAGGCATTTAGAGAGGCAATAACACTTTGCATAAAAAATAAAAAACACTGATGATGTACACATTCGTTTACCTCCCCCCTTTAAAAACAAATTAAATCCCTTTTTATCTGCAGTATTTCTAACACCTTTTTTTTGTATCTAGTTCAACACATAACACTGCTATGTGCTTCCATACATTCCTTTGAGGGCTTTAACAGAAATAGTCCTACATTCACACACAGACAAACAGGCATTCAAGCAGAACGACAGCAGTCAGTGGCCCCAAGTCGCTCGATATCATAGTATTTATCATAGCTCTACACATGGCGTCGTAAAGCAACCGTGGAGTCGCCCAATATGGCAGTCTCAATGTTCTCTATTGTAGTCATAGTCATTTCTTTTGTGTTTTCAAGTGATTATATTAATACTGATGATCGCTCACTCTCTTTTGAGCTGGCTGTTCACGGATTTCATCATGAGGTGACATTTTGAGGACTTTACACTATTATAAACGATTGATTTATAGATAGATAGATTTTTGGTTTTGAATTGTTAATTGGTATTGTTATGGTTTTAATTTTCAACCCTTTGAACCTCATGGATAAATGTATGAACAATGCCTTTCTTGCTATTAAGTGAAGTAAACAAGAAGACTGAGCAAGAGACATCTTGGTGATTACTGCGGTAGAATAATTTGAGGTAATAATCTCGTGGTTTAATAGCCATAAGAGTAATTTTGTTAAACATGAGCCTCTGCGCTCTCATCCAAGCTGCTCTCTAAAGGATTTAGGAATTGTAAATATGGTGCCAAGCAATTTGATACATAATTTAATGTATCTTATGCCCATTACCATTGTAAATGTACAACAAACACCTATGTAGACTAATACATTATAATGTATATGATAACGATTTAAAGATTTATCTGCACCTTAGGCTATCTGGCACTGTTGCATTGACTCAGTTTTGTATGACGGCTAAAAGTAGTCCTTTGTCATTTCATTTAGCTTAGAAAAAAAGCTCTCATAAGGGAACATGTTTGAAACTCCTGTATTGGGCCAGTATTTCCCAATCAGGGGGACAAGGACCCTCAAAGCGGAGGTATCTGGAATGATTTCAGACTTTAAAAGCAGGTGGAATTTAATATTAACTGAATCCTTTTGGAGTACTGTAAAGCAAATCTAATGAAAACAAGAAAATGTGTTCTGAATAATTGAGAATATATTTCTAGTAAAACCATTATATACCTAAAACTGAGAGCTCGAGGCTAGTCTGAGGGCAAAACAAAGCTTAGGGAACAAAATGATTGTGATCCAATGCACAATGCCCAGATAAACTGGTGTTTTTTTTCAAACTAAGTCCCATTTAAATTCACTATATAAAGCAAAATATATAAGCACTCACTCATACTCTACTCTGCCCAGTTCTGCTTTGCACATAATGATGTCAAATTATTTCTATCATAGCCTAATCACTTACAGACACATCCTAATGTTTAAAGGGTTAAGCGTCTTCTACTTTACCCAAGTCCTCAAAATGGCCATATAAAGTTACCACACAGTTGTTTTACTCATACAAAGCCAAAAGAAAGTGCATCAAGGCACTATGAATCAGAGCGGTTACTAAAAGACAGTTCACACCATTTTTATCACCAAAAACTGTGACAACCACAGACTATGTGATCACCTCTTCTGCTCTTCAGGTCAAGAATTAGAATGAAAAGCCCCTAAACCCCAGCAGCGAATGGTTTGAAGATTAAACAGCTCTAGTCGAAAGGGAAAATACACTCGATGGCCACAATATTAGGATCAGATTTGTTTAAATCCAAATTGCACCTGCAACAATTATGTATGGATAATGATAAATGAAGTTTAAAGAAGCACTATGAAACTTTTCCCATTGCTTGCTTGTTGTATTGCTAAGCTTAGAATGTTCCTCTTGTCTGCATGGAGACTAGACGAACAATAAAGCAAGTTACAGGTCAGATCAGGGGAGAGGCTTTCGATCAATACACTTATGAACAAATGCAGGTTTAATAGGATTAAAACTATTCCAGTCAGAGTCGGCCTCAGAGGCCACGCCCACTAGTCGAGCTCTGTGGGAGAAACACAACCTGAACAGTGCATCAGAACAGCTGCTTTATCACTCAGTGCTAAGCAACTATAACTGCAAATGTAGACTTGAGCAAACAGTGTCAAATATTAAATACAAAGACATGGAGATGAATAAAGTCATCCAACGGTTCAAATATGTAAACTTATCCAACAATGCTAACAGTAGAAGTGAGCTAAATGCTAGCGAACTAAAAGCTAGCTGCGCCAGGAGCATTTTCAAAGCTACCAGAATTTTCAATTTACTTTTATGTGAAAACTCCACATCAGCAACCTCTATTTGAACTTTGTTATGACTCAACTTGAAATAGTTGTACTAAAAATACACTAGATGCAAACGTGTTTTTATAAGCACACAAATGTCCTTTGGTGAAGTATATTTTACTTTGTGATTTACTGACATGGACATATCTTCATTGTTGAAGAACCTCCCACAAGAAAAGTTACACAGTGCACATGTCTTAATAAGACAAAACTATAGGGAACAAATTGTTAAAATTAATGCTGATACTGAAGCAAAACTTGCAATATTCAAATTCCCTTTCCCATCTCTGCTTTGTTAAAACTCGTTACTGTTTTGTCCTCACATAATTGAATTGGTAATATCAACATCTTTGCAACACCTGTACCTAATAAAGTGGCCATTAAGTTGCAAGACTAAAAAACAAAGGAGACTATGTGAGGGTCATGAGGCAGAGGCATGGAGCGTGTACAGAGGGAGTGACTGAAGCACAAGTACACGAGGAATGAGATGCTAGGAAACAGGAGATAGGAGACCACTGAGGAAGCTTCATGAGGATTGGCCGAGCTTCTGGGCTTAAAAGTTGGAATGATCAATAAAATACACTGAAAATAATAGCTTGAATAAAATGTGCGAAAACAGTGATTCTCAAATGTCTTTACATCATATATAATAATGCTATTTGGCATTGCAAGAATCATTAAAATTAAAAGGAAAATACGGACTAAACCATGACTATGCCAGTAGTAATCCTATACTACACTAATTCAACTAAAACAATAAAACAAATAAAACTAGATCCAAGCTGCTTTATCTAGACTTAAGTTACATCTAAGCTAGGGTTACACCGATAAGTCTTAAAGGGGACATATTAGGCACAATTTACCTGTGTTTTTGCTAATGACAGTTGATAATTTAGGACATTTTAATTGCAACAAACAGACTCAAAAGCATCTTTTTAAGAAGAAAAAGGTAATAAGTTCAATTGTGTGTGACCTTAGTGTCTCTGATAAATGTGAGAAAAGGTAAGTCTTGTTTTTTCTTTGCTTTTCTACCACTGTTTACCTGATTTTCTCTTTTTACATGTCAGTATAAACCGAGTGCTCAGTAGACTTGTGATGGTCTTTTTCCAGTTTTAGCTGTATTTTGAGCTCTTACAGCAGAAAAAGTCCTTTCTCTCCATTGATTCTCATTTCTTGACACTCAGTTCTAACATTTAGAATTTTCTGATGTCACCTGCATAACCTCTATTGCAACTGAAATATGACGTCTCAGAAGTTTTCTATTTTCACCTACCCCTATCTCTACCCACTCCTTTGTACATATCGCATTTTTTTCACAAGTGATACGTACAGTAAGGTGAAAAACATGTCAGATAATTGTAAATGTAGCTAACTGTTTGTACAATAAAATGTCACTATTCACATTATTCTGCCCTGCCACTTTTCTTGGCAGCACACTTCCTGCGTAGCTCTGTTAAAGTAGCCTGTCTGTCTTACGAAGCAATCACAAACACATATAACGGCAGTTAAAATAATCCCAGAGACTAAATTTTACAAGGTAAAAAAAAAAGCTAAACCGAGGTAAACTGCCAATCAAAGTGGGCGGGCCAAAATAAGGTGAATGCGAAGAGGTGGAGCTTATCATATCTGCACTTTTGAACAGAAAGTCATGGGACCTGTTTATATTTCTAAGCTATTTTTTATCATATTCACAGGTTAACCCGAACAAAATCTACTTCCTGTATAGTTAAATACAAAGTACTCAAACAAACGCACAATATGTCTCCTTTAACTTGCAAGCAGGATTAGCATTAAAATTAACTAAATTAAACTGTGAACAACCAATAAACAAACAAGGAGATCAATTTGAGAATCACTGTTTTAGACGCTGAACGCTGATTCATCTTTTATTAAGAAAACAGCTTTAATAAACTGTAAATAAACGCAATAATAATAACTATGCAATTGCCATAATCGCGAGTGAATGTTATTGAAATGAATCAGCACTCAAGTTTCGTCATTTTTTCCTAAATCTAAAATCAAAAGCCATTTTCCTCAGCACATTTTGGCTATATAAAAATAAGAACACATGAAAGTCTATCTCATTTTGGCAAGTAGACATTGGAGTAGTGCATAAATTAAGTTAACATCTAACAGCTTCCTTTTTCAAACAAAAACCTTAATCGTAATATATGCTTTGAGTATCACTTCAGCACTGATATTGTCTAGTTTTTTCAAGGTATTTTCTGTCGCGGTGGCTAGGACGGGTTTGAATAAGTCCACGAATTCTCCGGACGATGCAAGAAGCGGGACGTTTAGTTTGCCGACTTCCTGGTCCCACGTAACAGTCATGAAGAATTACTTTCTTTTGATGTGCGTGTCTTCTGATGCTGCTCCAATATTAGGCGATATACTGTGTCCAAAAATACCGATTGCCACAAATGACTGAAGCAAAGTGGGCAGCGTGGCACTATAAAGAACTTCTGACTCGCCACTAGCAGAAGTCCCGTTACCGTTGACTATATTTTGGAAGGGGAACAGAGGGGCACAGATGTAGACAGAGGTGTTGGGACTACGGGATAGTAAATAAGGCTTGGGCGGGCTATAACAGGACAGCGCGGGAGGGTGGAGTTAATGCGTTAGCGACAAGAGATAAGGGCTGAGGGCCGGGTAAAGCAGAAGCAGCTGAATGAGCAGCAGAGAGCAAAGTGACGGACGGAACGAGTAGCCCCGCCCACAGTCTGACGTGTTCTCCTGTAACACACAAAAACACAGCTTTTAAACACACGAAAACATAAAGGGCCTCAATTATAAATCTAAGTGCTGAATTATTTGGTATAAACTGAAAAAGGCTTCAGCTATTTTGTGAGCGTTTTGCACTCTATTGGAAGTGACAGTGGAATTTATATTGGAAGATAAATATAAATAAAGATAATCAACAAAACAAAAGACTTACACAATCAAATAGTCAACTAAAAGCTTTACAAAACAAGCAAGGGTCTCACCAACCAATGTTTGACGACAAGCTCAGAAGTTTTCATGTTAAAGAACAAATCTAAGTGTGAATATGGAAGCTTACAGAAATGTCTTAATTTGTATTCTTAATCTGCTTTTTCTCAAAGCAGTGCTTACCATAAACACAATACTTGATAATATTTTTTTATAACTTCAAAACAACATTCACAATATTATTGAAAAAAATATATACATTAATTTTGCATTTATAGTGTAGACTAAAATGTTAGTTGTGTCAAGTTTTTGCTCCCCTCAACCTTATTTGCACATGACTAAAAATGCTCATTGTGTTAAGTGTCTACTATTGATATAAAGATAACATTCATGGTGATGACTAATCGAAAACATTTTCATTGACTAATCAACTACACTGTAAAAATATATATCTAGACTAGAATGATTTGTGAGAATGTTGTCTAGATAAGATTTAATTGCTAGTGTCATGTAGAAATTTCACTGGTTTCAAAACATTTTTAACTGGTTTTAAGAGAATTTGGCTGAAAACAAGAACAAAAATTTGGGGTAAGAACAGTTTTTTTGGCCCACTAGCAAATAATTTTGCTCGAAATAAGAAGCAATGTCTTGAAATCAGTTCAAAACAGTTTAAAATAAGGAAAATAATCTATGTCTTTATAATAAATTGAGGGTAAATTTGTCTAAATACTTGAAATTAGATTCAAATCCTCGAATCAAGCAACTTTAGCTTGTCTTGAAATACATTTTTTGCAGTGTACTGAATAGTGGCCCCCGACTTGTAAATAGATAAATGTCAATACTTGTCATTTATTTGACAATTTATTCTATGAGGTAGGACAGTCTTAGTGAAAATAGGTCTTGTTCACTTACTTATTCCAAATCATTTGAAATCTCATCTCATGTTAGCCAATTCAATGTTATGTATGTTATATATTTATTGTTTAGAGCAATAATACATTTGTACCTATATTTCCATTTTAGGAGTACAATTTAGTTTGTTTACTTTTTTTTATTGAAAACTATTATTTCAAATCACCCAAACCAGTCTACATTACAGATTACGTGTGTCAAACATAGAACATAAACTTTGAGTCCAGCGTTGACTGACTGGACGTGATAAGTTCTTACAGAGTTGTTCTTGTCGAAGCAGGTGGAGGGTCCTTTCCTGTAGCGCGCAGGAGCCATGACTTCACAAGGATTGTCTTCTTTGTCTGAAAATGACTGAATTAAGGAATCTTTAAGAGAACTTCTGTATTTTCTGTTCATTTTTTTCACTGTTCTTCAGCACCCACACCGAGCTACAGATGTAAAGAGCTGGGCCGAACACATCCATCAGGATATAAATAAACTTTGAAACACACTGAAGAATGTCTGCGCTGATAATTTGACGTAATGTGGAGCTTTCAAAAGTCTGCCTCGCTTTATAGCAAAACTGAAAAAAGTGGTCAGACTATCAAAGCAATACGTCACTAAAATAGAAAAAAAAGTTTGTTTTCTCTTCTAGAATCATGAAATATAAAGCAACAATCATATACAAATTAAAAGACTGTTAAAATCTACTGTATAAAATGGAGTAAAATGTAAGACACTGATATAATTAATGGTGGGGCAGCTGATTTTCAACATTGACAACTCATTCATTTTCTACTGCTTAATCTCGTTAGGGGGCCCTATCCCCAGTAACTTTGGGCCTTAGGCGGGGAACACACTGGAAAGTCACCAACTCGTCGCAGGATTAGACAGACAAACATTCACACTCTCATTCACTCACAGGGAAATTTACAGTGATGCCCAATTAACCTAAACATGCATGTTTTTGGAGGTGGGAGGAAACCGGAGTACCCGGAAAAAACCCACAGTGACACGGAGAGAACATACAAACTCCACCCACAGAGATCGTGTGATGTTGATATGGTCCGACCCGGGAGTCGAACCCACGACCTCCTTATTGGGAAGACAGAGCTCTAACCACTTGGCTACCGTGCAACATTGACAACTTTCTCTCATAAATCCTTCAACAAATGATTAATAGCAACATGTCTTCATTTAGGCTGCAATTATGACTGATAAACTTCTTTTTACAAACAACAAAATCAGGGAGATGGTTGGACCAATCAGGGCCAGGGACACTGTTTTTTGTGGATTTGACAGAGACTGTGTGAATCAGGGAGGCGTGACCAGACCCACTTACTATAAGAATCCCTTCCAAACTTGTGATAATCTAAACAGCCTGAATTGGCCTTTTACCAAACTGAAAATGCTGACACATTTTTTTGACAGTTGCAAATGAAATATAATATCCACTAGATCCTGTTACACAAATATAGGAGGATACATTCTTCCTGTTCTTGTGAGAGCCTCTCGATCTCACACGAGTTACAGAGCAGCTTCTCGGCCACCACAAACAGCAGGTTGGTGTTATTTAGCTTCTTGGCGTGAATCAACCTGTAGAAAACAACATTCCATCAGAAAACAACACAAACTTCAGTTCTGTTCACATTCTATCTCGAAGGACACTTTTGAGCAAAAGTCATCTTTCATGGTGACGAAGAACGACGTCTGTGTATGGGACAAGTAGGCATTTTATATTTACTGTACATGCAGTTCTTTATTGTCCCAACACAAAAGGCAGAGCTTTACATTATCCAGCTACTGTAACTGTGTGTTCTGTTCTGTTCTTTAGCCATCCCAAGCCATCTCAAGCAAGCCATGCCGCGCTAAGCTAATCTAGAACAGTCAGGATGTGACATGCTTTTTGTCAGTTTTCTATAAAGATGTACTCTGGATGGCTCCTCATACAACTTGTCCTGGGAGCAAAATACGATTTTCAGTCGGTGTGTCATCTTTCATTTTTCTAGTTTATTGCCACCATAATGCATTTGTGTTGCACTTTATTGAACGACTTTAACAGGTAGTTATGGTGGAACTTGTGGTACTTCTTGTGGTATTATCAGTGGGACGTATTAGTGGTACTTATTAGTACAAAAAGTGGCAACTAAAGTGGTACTGAAATGTTTGGCATTAACAATAGTGATAGTGGGTACTTATTGTGATCGTTACTTAGTGATGACCAATGTGATATTGTAGTACATTTATAGATATTTGATGCTTATAGTGGTACCTTTTGCAATATATATTACTTATGCTGCTTTCACAGTTCTTCTAAACCCTTAATACAGGCTTCCCACGAGAAGTTACACATGCACATTGCACCAAATTGTTCGCTCAAGTCAGAGAGATGGGAATTTTGGAAATGGCATTAACGTTTGATTGGTGGAATGGTGCAAACTGGAGCTTTCCACAGATTACAATGTAATTCACAATAAGTGAACAATACGTTTTGAAAACTACAGTGAAGAACATATCTGACCAAAATATTGATTTGCAAACTTTTAAAGCGTGTTTTCTGCATCCGATCAAAAGCACACGGACCACAGAGGTCGGGTGAACGAGCCGCCATCACAGAAATGTTGCATCCACATGCTAGTGAAAGGAGCATTATATTGGGACCTAGACATTACGATTAGTGCCACTCCAAGTACCACTATAAAGTACCACTGATAATACTACAAAAAGTACCATTAAGTGCCACCACAGCTACCTATTAACATTTATAAAGTGCTACCACCTTTGTTCCTCTAAGACTTACTCATAGCGGGACAAGTACCTGAAACTGTTACACTGTCAAATGTTATTAAGACAATAAAAATCTTTGTTAGTACAACCCACCTTTGCCATCACAAATCACAGCTCAGAAAAGAAGGATTCAATGTTAATAGCAAGATTCAAACAGCAAATCTTCTATTGAAAAGGCAAAAAGTTCTATAAACTTGGCTAGAAATAGATAGCCTTATTATAAACACACGCATTCACTAAGCCTGTAAGAACACATTTTAAGGTTCATTAACCAGTGATGTAACCGTGTCATTAGACTTTAAATTATACGCATTTATCAAACGCTGAGGCTTTGCTTTACATAACCGGTACGTAGCTGCGTGTTTAAACCGTGCTTGTGTGTCAGACCTGGAGCAGTTGCCGCAGTCTTGCAGGATGTTGTAGGAGCTGGACAGGTTGGTCAGATAATACTGAGTCTGCATCATCACACAGCTCCTCTCTTTGGAGTCCACATTTCGGCTGCCTCCACATCTGACACCATCCGGGACACAGAGGCAAACAAGACAGGTCAAAATGTACAACTAATGCAAAAATCATAGGTGTGGGATATTTTCTTTATTTGACAACTATGCAAGTGAAATCCAATAGAAGCAACCAAAATCCCAACCATGAGCGATAACTTACCTTTGACAAACCAACTGTGATAGGCAAGTCCATAAATGAACTGCTGAAATAAAGACCTGCAAATAAAATAAAATATTTGGTTTAGAAAAAGTGTTTATAATATTCACTTTATGTTTATGTGAAATTTTTTGATTTTTTGCCAACTTATTACAATTTTTTTAATGTTTTTTTGAGTTCTTAAATATTATAGCCTTTACATTGTGTACCGGTAGTTGTCGTGTTTGGCCTGCTTTAGTCCTTTAGTTCTGTGATGCTTGCATGACCAAATATTTTCTTAGGGAGTACTTAAATTGAAAAGTGTGAGAACCAGTTGGACGGTAAAGCAAACTGTTGTTGTGTCCTTACGAGCTTAAAGAACACACTTCTGATCCAGGCTTTTATTACCACTTGTTTAGGTTTTTGTAATGCTCTGTAGCTGGAGTCAGTCAGACTCTCTTGGGCATCTGCAGCTTGTGCAGAATGGCTCATAAACCAAATACTGTGAATATCAGGTACATGGGGAACAGACATTACAGCAAAGTGAAACTGGAGGAAAAACCCATGCACAGCCAATCAGAGATCGTGCAGCGCTTTTGGTTATCTATGAAAAGTTCTGTAATTACAATATAGTTTTGGTGGAAAAAAATAGGTTCACTATATAACTACAAACAAATTAGCTACCCCACTTTTAACTGGCTCTAGAAAGCATCCCACATTCTTCCTATTCTAGCATCTTTGCACTGGCAGCCATGTGGATTTGAATTGATTTTAAAATTATATAATTTATCTTTAAATACTCAAATGCTCCTGAATAATTGTCTGATCTGATCCTGCTGTACAGACCTCTCTTTCTGTCAGGTCTACTGATCAGCTGACTCTGATAGTCACGAAAACAAAAAGGAACCGAGGAAGAGATCGATCCTTCTCTGTGGCCCGGCTGAAGCTATGGAACAGTTTAGTCGAATCACTAAACGCTTTTTTAAAACACACTATTTGGCTTTTAACCAAGAATGAGTTGTTTTTTCTGTTAACTCCATTTTGTTTTTTATTCTTTTTCACTGTTTTTATGTAACTTGTCCTGTACAGCACTACAAACAAAATTGATTGTCTGATGATTGAAGCACTTTGAGAAAATCTTACCATGCGGCTGCTGAAGTCCACCAAGCAATATTTACAAAGTCTGCTATTGTAGGCTGCAAGAAACAACAAACATCAAATCTCTGAAACTACTCAGAGCACTCTGTTGTTTTTATTAAATTTCTGATGTTCCTCACCACAAACACAGATCTGGGGCCCGCTCCGGCCTCGCTGTTGGGAATACGCTCACACACAGACTGATAATCAAACGACTGTTTTCGGTTGAAGAAGGAGTTGTTGTAGAGCGCGTACATGAGGTAAGGGTCCACCTCGCTGAAAAACATGCCCACCTGCCACAAAGAAGGGGGGCATATAAACAATATTTAAGAAAATGCTAGCTTGAAAACAAGTCTATGGAATCTATGAAAAATCTCAAACTGTTTTACCTTATTCCAGTCTTCTTTCTGATTCGACATGATCAAAAATCCTCCATCGTCGACGAGATAGCACACAAGATCCTGGACACAAAAACGGGTTAATCTCCAGAAAAAGAAAAAGTTTGCTTAATCGTGTAAAGTTTAACTGCTTACGTCACTGTTGGCTTCACAGTCCATTTCACAATTACGATTTGGGCCACACTGCACCAAGAGACAGAGAAACTTTATCATTAATTGACCTAAGATGAAGGATTTTTCTTGCCAAAGTACAGTACAGTCATGTAATGTCAGTGACTGAGTATATACCTGTGTGTAAAATAACTAGGCAGGACTAATACTTGTGCATAATGAATCGGAGTGAGTGATACTGTCAAAAAATAAAACATTTCTCCTCGTTTGCACTTACAATGTTTTAAAGGGGCACTATGTAAGAAAAACAAACAAACAAAGTGATTTCCACTTTTGAACACCAGAGGGAGCCTTTCACATGCATTTTGCCTATTAAGCATGATGCCATCTAGCGTCAATGATCCATATTCCGGCCCGTAATAAAACATTTCACATACGTATAAATGTATCACAATTGATGTGGATTGGTTAACAGTGCTCTCTTAAGTATTCATGTTGTAAAGAATAAATATGATTTAAATGTTTGTGGACTATATGTGATAATTAAAATTCCTCTCAATCTTACACACTGCCCCTTTAACATTGCATCAGTATTGTGTCAGAACAAGCTTAGAAATGTCTTAGTTGAGTTTCAAATTGTGCACAAAACATGACTGGACCACTACCACCAAAAGCACAATATCAGTGATCTCAACTTTTTTCAGGCACCAACCCCAAAATACCAACCAAAGTCATTCACAGCCCCAAAAACAAACCTTATTATTCCATTATAAGCCTATGCAATATTTATAGTAAATAGGAATTTACATATACAGTATCATTGCAGCTGAAAGTGCCAGACATTGTTTAAAACAGGGGTGCTCAAACTCTTGGTGGGCTAAAACTAGCTGATGTTTTTCCTCAGCGAGTCAAAATGTGAGAAGTTGAAGTGTGTTGAGAGCCAAACATAATTTTGTTTTGCATTTTTGAGAAGATACAAAGAGTAAATTGACTGTCTTATCAACACAAAATTCAATCAGCTAGTCCTAACAAATCTAAGCATCCTTTCACGAGCCATATTTGACTCTTTGACAGTTTGGCGTCTGAGCCCACTTTTTGCACCACTTATACATTTCCAAATACATTTCTTTTAATATATCATCAGAAGAATCATTATGCGCCCCCAAGTTGAGGACCGCTGGCTTAGACAATCACATTGTATATTTTTGGGCAGTTTTCAAAAAGATACAAAAAGCTACAGACAATACTCTAAATATTTAAATCCTTAAAACATTACTTAACATTACTGTAAATGTTTTGATGTACCTTAATTTATGATAAAACTTTAACTTTGCAGAGACCTTCTAAGTCACTCATGATCTTTGCATATGTAGTAGTGTTATGGAAATGTTTGTACTTTAGTGATCTTTACCTGTCTACCTGACACAGAAAGTGCTTTTATATATAACTTTCATACCATAACAATAACAACAATATACTGCACCTGATTGGAGCTTTGGCGGCTGTCAGTGTGGTTACTGGCCAGAATTTTAAACTTGTCGACCCAGGCTTCCAAGTCTAATTTAACTCCGACCACTGAAAAGCAAAGAAAAGTGCCCATCACAAAAGAAGCACAAAAGATGACAGCCAGATAAAGGGACAATTAATAGCTGTGAATCGTGGCCTGTAATTAAGTATGCATATAGAAGGGAGAAGCCTGGTTTAATGGTGGCGCGTGGGCGTTACCTGCGGGTTTGACGGTCTTCCCTCCCACTGTGATCTCCACGGCTGTGCTCACCAGGATGCCCACCGTGTCGTTCTCAGGGTTTAGGAACTCGTCTCGGGCTGAGGGCAAGCAAAAAAATATGACAGAAGGTAAAAAAATAAGGCTGTGTCATTAATGAATGTTGGAAATGTTTGAGGTAAACTGAGTGAAGCCATGTTTTAAATGAGAATAATCAATAACTGTACTCAAGTAGAAGTAGGTAAAAAGTATTTAGTGAAAATTTAAAAATCAAGTAATCGTAAGACAGGCATTTGTTTTCTGTCAAAACATTAAAATACTGTATTTGACTGTCTTTGGTTCGTTTGGTAAACATACTTTTTCTTATTATAAACATTATTGTACATTTTTGCACTGATTTTGCAGAAAGACAATTGTGACCACCTAAGAAAAATTAATTGTCAATAGTAATAATATTAACATTTGAAAACCAAAAACCAAGAAAAATTATCCAAAGATAGACGTAGGGTTAAATATTGTTTCACTCACTAATAAAGACCAGTATGCAAAGACAAACACGTATTTAAATATGTAAATATGATTACTTAAAAAATACAGTATTTAAGAATAATGATGAAAAACATATTTAAAGATTGAGAGATTCATTCGAATAATCAAATATTTACTTTTTTTTTTTTTTTTTAATTAAGAGCTCCACATACAATCTAGTCAGTAACAACATTTTTTATTTGGAGCAGAGGATATACTTTGGGGGAAGAAACTTTATTATAACTATTTTGTGATACAAATATTAAAAGTATAGTGTAATTAATGTTCACAAAATCAATACCAAGAGACATTCTGGTTTGTTTTTGTAAAGACGATATCAAGAGACTGAGATTGAACAATCTTTTTTGTTCATTCTATTCAGTTCTACCTCTGAAATATAATGGTGTAAAGAAAACTAAAAATGTTATGACAAAGCTGTTATATTGAGATAAATATGGACTTGCAGTAGTTAAATTTAAAAAAAAAAAAAAAAAAAAAAAAACAGCTAGAAGTATTTAAAAAACAAAATATCTAAAAAAAAAAAAAAAGTAGCTGGATTGGATCATGTAAATATAGTGTCCACATAGAGATACATTAAATAAGATAGATACATTTAACGTCATTCCCAAAAAAGCAAAAACATCTCCATGACAACCAAGTTACATAGGATAATTGCAACCTAAATAGTTATATTTGCCATGCCATCACCATACAAAATATTTCTTTTGCTGTATTAAAATCAAGCAACTGTATTTGTCACTCACCAGTTCGATAAGGTGCTCTGAAGATGTAGCCCTTATTGTCCAAACTTCGTCGATAAAAACTGGCATTAAACGGTTCAGGGTCCTCCTCCCAAGTTTCTGCCGCTCTATAATTGACAAAAAATTATTAAATAACCTCTAAAAAGCAGTCACTCAAATTAAGGTATCTATGTGCACTTACTTGTTAGGAAATACTCTCGTTACGCCTCCATCTGTTGCAGCAAACACAGCCAAGAAACCGTACCTGGAGAGACAAATTATGAAGAATATGCTCACCAAAATCAACAAAAAACAATGTATTTTTCTTTTCTTACGTGTTGAGGTCTTTGTTCTTCCAGACTTTCTCCACTAGCTGACGGATGATGCCCGTGTCCAGGATGAGGTTGTGTAGAAGCAGGTTATCGCCTAAAATTAAATCAGATCATTAGAGTTACATTTGCAGATCTATTTGCATTCCAATAAACTATTAAACACAGAAATAATGGTTGAACAAGTTGGCAGCTGGCAATGGAGCTGTCAATCAGTTGCTATAGTATTTTTACCAACCCACGAGCCTGTCATGTTTCTAATGTATTTTTAGTTCACATAAACTCCTACACCAATTAGGCATAACATAAAAACCCTTTATCCGTCAAACTCTGCATTATGTTGGAGCTACAAGAGCTTGTTGGTTGAATCAGATAACACAGTGCTAGTTTACTTCTGCTATTCTTGAGCCATTGTCAATAGAAACTAGGTGACCCTCCATCTAGTTTTAGAAAAGCTGTCTATCAAGCATACAGTAATTCATAATATATAAATTTCTTCTTGATGTAGGAGAAAATGCACGGGCAAAAAATAAGGCTGCACAAAGTACTGCAACATAATTTGTAAAGGACATTTTTAAAATCAGATTCTATTTCTGTCATTTTAAACAACCTCAAGAGATTTGACAACAAGAATACGCCTATGAACTGACACATTTATAAAGGAAACTCATGTATTTAGAACATGTTTGTGCATCTTATGATCTCCCCATGTTACTCTCTGGCTTTCTTCCCACCTCCAAAAAGCTTGCATATAGGACAATTGACAACAAGGTAAAGGTTGAGTCATTTTAACTGGAAACGATTTAATTTCTTATCAGTCTAAAGCAGTTTGAAACAAGGAATTTAATCCAAGTCTCTACAATAAACAGAGGGATTATTTGTTTATCAACACGGGTGATGCGCATACACCCGGTAAGCAGAGAGAGTTGCCGCTCATTGACCAAGCTGGAGAAACAACTCCAGCAATGGCTGTTTTCAGCTAACTACAAGAGTTTATCACTGTGCGAAAAACAAAAGTTACGCTGATAATTCAACATGTGGGAATGAAATTTGACCCTACGTCCCTTAAACCCTCAAGCTTCAGGAGCCACACGTCTGTCAGACTGGTTCATACCTGATTGAAACAGCTAGCTCTCGCCCCGTTTTGTTGTTTTATTCAAAGAAGTTTCCCTTGCTACGCAGACAAAGAGCACGCGCAGTAGGGCGGAAAGAGACATCGACGGAAAATCCCTGTATAGATCTTAAAAAGTCAAAATGCTTGAAATTAAGGTTCAAATCCTTGAATCAAGCAATATTGACTTATCTTGAAATTCATTTTTTGCAATGTGGCCACTGTCCAGGGTGTTCCCCCACCTAAGACCCAAAGTCAGTGGGATAGGCTCCAGTCACTCGCCACCCTAAATTTACTTAAAAATTTGGAGCATTTTTCGATTTGCTAATTGCATCCATTCAAATTGTGATTTCGAGTCAATTGGGATGAATTTTGTAGCTTAAGCAAAGTATAAACTCTACACCTATAATGCTCCATGTTCTTTCTCATTGTGAGACTTGATGAATGATTTCCAATACAAAGTACAACATGAAAGTCACTTACATTGTTTTGAATCTGGCGTCACTTTCTCCATGAGCGCAATGAAGTTCAGTAAAAACTCAGTGTTGTTGTTGGACAGCTCCAGGTCATTGCAGTATTCCCTAAAAACACACACATTTGTCAATAGCACATTAGGTCCTTCGTTGCTATGGACACCCAACACTTAGATGCATAAACACGTGATGCTTGAAGCTCTCACGTGCGGAAAGCTCAGAGTCAACCAAAACAGTCCTCGCTTCAAAACAGATGAGAAATGAAAAGACATCACTGCAGAGGACAATGGAAATACACAGTGTTTAGTGAAGATTCTCATGCACAATGTGGTCAAACATCCATTTCACGTAAAAATACATTTATGGGAATGAAAGAAGAGATCACTGCTCATAGTTCAGACTAAAATCAGTCTATTTCCTTGTATTAAAACATTACAGGCTGTTGCTTTGGTGAAGTCAATCTTTTTCATGAATGAAGTATCAAACATATGAGAGTCAGACTTAATAAAGTAACAAAATATGCTGGGTTGGATTGATTAACGTAATATACCAATTGTTGAGGCTAAAACACAAGGCAATGGAAAAAAAAAATCTATTTTGCTACGATTATGGCCAATGCACAAAGCACAAACATGCACAAATTCTTTCAACAAAGAATGTCTAAAGTGATTTTATTTACATGAACGCCAACAAGTGGATATAATTGGTACAAACCGTTAACAAATGTGCTTTTCGAATCACGCAAGAAGAAAGTAAGGATGCCGACAGGAACATTTTTAGGCACTACAAAGCTGTATTGAAATGGCCAGGTGTGTGCACGCTCATAGAAAATAATGGAGTTGTCCAATTGTGTGTTGGCCTTTACTCTACACAGAAATACAAACTCTGTCCCAATTCAGGGTTTGCATCAAACAAAGGGGACAGGTCTAGCAGCGCTTCTGTTGCCCGAGAATCATTGCTAATGCTAGCGTGCTAAAGTGACGCAATATTTACACACATGGCTGCATGAAAACCATAACAAAAACATTATGCAGCAAAACGCAAATATTAAGTGTCCAAAAGATTACAGATAATCTCTCTAAGAGTTATGTCTAGAACAAAGTTGTAGTTCTTGATAAATATTGCAAATAGCTGGTTTCAACTAAACAAATAAGTACATATACATCTACAAATACACTTTATTTCAGTCATAGGGACATATAACGTGCATTTAAGTCAGTCTACAAAGACATAAATTATTAGTAATTAAATATATTGTCATGAATTTTAGCAGTTCATGAATCTTTTTTCAAAATGCTGTTTAAGATGATATAAAACAAATTGCAAATCACAGTCTCAGGTCTTTTTGCTATAACATCTTTTTCAAATATGTTCAGTCAGAAAAAATTTTGTAAAATCACTTAAATATTGGACAAATGCTTAGATTTCATACATAGGGTTGTATTGCAGTGGTCTCGTTCTTCCCAGAGCCGCACAGTAAACATGCACCACAGATGCATGCACAAATCCAATGAGAGAAAACAAGAATACAGTGTTCATAAAAACGTGAACGTGACTGACAGGTGAGCGTTCACACAGAGCTACCTGGGAGCAATGAAAACATGTCCTTCTGATTCAAAACTGTTTGGAAGCAGTGACTCAAAATCTGCAAAAGAAACGGGAAGATTATCGAGGGAGGGCAGAGGCGAGGGCGGTGCGAGGTGTGGGCTCAGGCTAAAGAGTAGCTGCATCGTCAGGTGCAGGGGAGCAACATGTGGGAACCATGGCAACGTCAGTGTGGGCCAAAATGGTGCCAATGAAAAGGACCTGAGGTAAAGAGGTCGCTAAAGCACAACAGAGAAAATTAAATGGCAAGATGCTGAAAGGTTAAGGTTTGAACATCCTCCATACAACCTTTGTTTGACGACTCATTTGTTACAGTTTTAATATGCATATAAACACTAAAATAAAAGCAGAGATAAAAGCATGTGTGAATAATAAACAAGTCTGGTTCATTTTTTTTTTTTTTTTTTACATATACAGCTAAGCCATTTTTAATTTAATTCGATTTCAATTCAATTTATTTCTAAAGCCCAAAATCACAACAGATTGACATGATTGTTGATTTAGCAAACTAAATTGTCAGAAAATAAAATAGTGAAACATTTTTTAGAACTGCTATTTATTCATGAGGAAGTCAGATTTTCTTTTAATAAATAATAACAGAGCATAACTTATTTTGCTACATTTATGTTTATGGAATTTAAACTTAAAAAAAAAAAATCTTAGAAATGAAGTTAGATAAATCTTACTTGTTAAAAGAAGTGCAACAGATTAAATACTTTTAATCTCACGTTTGAGATTATGCACGCCAATTTAAACGCTTACTACCTTTTATGTAAATTGTGTGTGAGTGGGTGTGTAGTTGTGTGTATGGAATTTAGAATGCATATTGAGTCTTTACAAGGACGCACTTAAATGTTTCAGAACTCTAAAAACAAAGTTTCACTAAATTAATAGGGATGTTCACTGTAAACTATGAGAAATTTAAAGCTTCCTTCTTGATGTAGGCTTTATAGGAACACAGTAGAAGCTTTTTGGATTGCTCTTATCAAACCTGTTAGCACAAAGACTCACAGCAAAATACAACCATTGTCTTTTTTTTGACAACCAAAGCGCAGCGTGATGTGTGACACTGCAAACATCTCGATTAAAAGACTGGACATTGTGAGTGTTACTTTTGTCTAGTTATCTCATGTGGAATAAAATCCTAATTAGAGAATATTTTCACCGACAGTGCATTTTTAGGTGTCTGAGAAATTACTTTCATGATGATGCAAGGAGTGCTTTAGAGTCAGGTTGGCACCAAAATGGCCGACAGTTGCAGGGGGGAGGTGAGGGTCCCCCTTCAGACCGACAGAGGAGAGGGCTGGACAGACTCAATCAGAGGCTGTGCACTGCATTGTAGAGGGCATGTTTGGGGCAACAGACAAAACATGAACCTAATGTCCCCTTTCTCTGCTCCTGTCAGGACCTAACTGCTAAAATTGTGTGCCCAGGTAGTTTTCCGCCCACAATGCCGTGCACATCCAGGTCAAAGTTCAGAGGAAGTGTGGAGCCGTCCCCTGGAGGTCTGAGGGGGGAGCAGAACAGAACAAGCTGATGGAAAGAGAAGAACAGAGGGGCCTGAAACATAAGAGGACGGGGGACAGAACGCAGCCTTGAGGAGAACCTTCGGTGTCTATTCAAATGCTGATATATAAATTCATGTAACTGTATCGTGCACATGGTATGCTACTGTGAGGATCATTAAGAAGAGCGATATACATACTGTACATAGGAGTCAGGAAAGACAGTGCAGCTTTGTAAAAGTAATACTGTATTTGTGCATTTTGCCTGTGCTTGAGTATGCTATATTATGCTTTCCAAAACAGCATGATTACACTCAACTAAGCTGTGCGCAAGGGTAAAATGAAATAGATTATCCACATTTTGTATAATGTGAGCCATATTTTCTACTGTGCATTGTGCCAAGCTGTCTGGCATGCATACAAATGATACTCTCTTACTAAACAGCAGCTAAATTATTATACTTTTGATAATAGTGAAAGGCGAAAAGGGGGAAGAAGGCAGACAAAACCTAGTCTGAGATTTTCACAGGAGGAAATAATGAACAAAGAGGAACAAAGACATAAAAAATCTGCCTTTTCTATTTGCATCAGGAGCAGTGAATTGAGGAGGCATTGTGAAAGATGTGGGATCTGAGCCGCAGCAAAGAGGAGAAGAAGTAGAGAGAAATAAAAAGGGGTACCAAGGTCCAAGACAGGGCGAGGAGAAGGTAGAGGCAAGCAGGACAGGATTGGGTAAGGGAGGAGACAAGGAGGGGAGGCACAGGGGTGAGAAGGCAAGGTGTAAGGATACAGAAGATGTGGACCAATATGGAGTATACTTGCCCTTGAAGTCTGAAATTGTGTGGATCCATCAGAGAAGGTGCAAGAGAAGAAACAGGGGATCGAAGGGAAGGAGGGATCACAGACAATATTTTATTCAATTCACAATTTGAATAAAAATATTGTTTCTCTTGAAAGAAATAAGTAAGTCAGTCAAACGAGACAAATGAAAGACAGTTACTGAAACTGAAAGCAAAACTTATTATGGTAAAAAAACACATATTTATCATGATAAGATGACAAATAAACAAGGAAAAGAGGCAAACGTGGAAAGAAAATATGAAAAAGACAAGAGTTCCCAATCATAAATCCCAAACTGGCACATTGGACAATCCCAAAAAGTGGGCAATGTGCAAGTTTACAATAGATTCTAAAGTCATAAAATTCCTCTAAGAAAGTAACTAGACAGACAAACATAATAATAATAAGAAGTTAACTTATATCGGAGTGAAAAGCATGCATTTTTCACGTTAATTCAGACATCAAAATTAGACACATTATGCTTCAGAATCATTGCTTGTTGTTTGTTGGAGAAGAGGCGAGAGCGTTTGGTTAACAAAAAATAATAGTACAAAAAGTCACCATTATTTTCACCCGGGTTACAGTCCGCAGCTTTCACCTTTCTGTCACTGCAGTGGTTTTTGTCTTCAGCCATGTGAAGAAAAAACATCACCTTTTTTAACAGCACACTATGAAGACAGAGGGGTAACAGCAGGGGGCAGTAGAGGTATTGGCCCGAATGCTACAGTGGGAGCGTAACTAGAGAAGGGGCAGGTTTTGGACAAGACTGGAAGAGGAGTCCACTTGGAAAAGGTCCAGAGATGACGTCGTAGACTGGAGACTGGGAGGTTGTTTAGAGGAAGGAGAGAGAGGATTGGAAGAGGAGAAAGGGAAGAGAGAGAAAAAAAGAGAGAGAGAGAAAGGAAAGAGAGAAAGAGAGACAAAGAAAGAAAGAAATGTGTAGTGAGAGGTACTTACATTGCACCTGGAGAATCTGGTCACTCAGGTTGGCCTTGATGTGGTTTTCACTGTAAGTGGGCAGCACCAGCCCTAAGCTAAAGTCAAAAACACAGAACAATTATTTCATGTTTCTGTTCACATTAGAAATTAAAAAAAGATGCTAAAATGAATCACAAAACACAATTGCCAGATTTTCAGAGTGAAACAAGCAACCAAATTAACAACAAAGTTCATAGTTCTGACTTATTTCTAGTAGTATTTTAACATGAAAATATGCCTCCAAACTATATTTTAGTTATTAGTTGTTATATTATTGTGGACCAAACTTGTAAAATTTACTGAAAATTACTTTTTTAATGATATAAATATGGAGCACTCAAGTGCTACCTTAAATTGCTCACAAGAAGTCTTGAGTGTTGCGTAGTGTTTTTCAAAACTGTGGTATGAGCAGGCGGTCTGCTTCTGGTGGTCAGCAGTTTCAAAGTGTATGTAGTTGTTTTTTAACTTAGTAAGTGAGTGAGTGAGTGTGTGAGTAACCTTTATTTTATTTGTTTGGCACTTTTCACAGATACAGTCACAAAGCAAGACAAATCTATCCATGTTTTTGTTCTTCCTTGGGTTAATCATCATCTAGAATGGCTTTATCCTTGGTTTCTTCTTGTTTTAGACATAGCTTCATCTCATTTTAAATCATTAAAGTTAGGGTAGCTAACTTTTTTAATTGCAAATTAGTAAACTTCCACTAAAAAGTATATCATAAATGCAGCAATTGGGGAAAAAAGGAGACCAGTCTGCACTGTCTGAATTGAAAAACAAAGAATTTTAGTTCATATCAGGAGTCGAATGGAGCTCTCTGATTGGCTGAGCTTGGGTGGTCCACTCCTGTTTCACTTTTGTTTGTAAAAAGTCGTAAATGCAACTGAAATGAAAACATGTCAATAATAAACATGTGTCTAATGATTAATAAGGGGAACTAGTCTGATTTAAACCTTAAATCATGTTTGCAGTCTGAAAACCGGCTACACCCACCTTTAAGAGAGCTAATTTAAGCCTGACACAGATTAGAATATAAACTATGTCCAAGGGTGCTCAAACTTTATTCACTGAGGGACACCTAATAGATGGAAATGACATGAATCCCTGAAAATGTTGATGACGCAAAACAAGCATTGAACATCAATTTAACATAACATGGTTGGTATTTAGACTAGGATAATTGGGAATAGTTCAAATTGACAGTAGAAAGTAATACTTTTTTGCATCTTGAGCCAAATTAGTAGGGAGTCTATTTAAAAAAAAAAGAGTCCAAGGCCGCATTTGGACTCTGGGTCACAGTTTGGACTTGCCCGGTTTAGATCTTGAGGTACTTGAAGAGCTAAAATTGTATATATCGCTCTCATAATTAGCTTACTTGAAGTTGTATTTGAATTGATTCATGCATGTTTATGTGATGATGTATTGTCCTACAGCTGATTTTCAGAAAATTCCTGTCACCTTAGAAGTTGAACATATTGTAACAGAAATCCTAAATCAAGTCATGTTTTCACCAGTTTTATAATCCGTGTATGTTTATATTACTCTGTAGAATTAATCACATTTTATTATTTAAGCAAGTCATCTATAGTTTTTGTAGTTTCTAGAGGAGTTTAATTAGCCTTCGTTAAACAAAAGCCTGATCCTTTCCCCCCAAAGCACAAAAATAACTCACTAAGAGGATTAATTTGAACTGATTAAATATCATGTTTAACACAGAAATATGTCCACCACTTCATTAGTATAAACCTAAGCAGAAAACATTGTAGAGCTGAGTGCGGGATGCAAATCAAAGTGGCTCTTTAGTTTAAACATGTATTTTCGATGCGGGTTTGCGGGCCACAAAACCTTCCTGGAAGTCTGAATATTAATAGAAAATGTAGAGACAGCCTCATAAAGTGTAATTTGCAAAGTGCTGCCCAGAGGAAACATTCAAATGAAATCGTAAATGTTCAACCAAGTTTGAGATGAATAAACTTGGCAATTAATTTGTGCTTGGAGTCTGTGTCTGTGTGATGTGAGCGGGGGAAATGGGCTTGCCTAATTTAGATTAATTATTAAAAGCAAATAAGATACAACTTGTCCTGTAATCATGCATTGCAAATGATAGTGATAGCAGTAACTAAAGATCAAAAAGATGTTTTGCTTTGGCGTCAGTCTGTGAGTTGTCATTTCTCTTAGGCAGATGACACAAAAAGTAAAACATGGACAAATTCAAAGTGTCATGACAATTTCTCCAACCTAATATTATAACATTGTGTGCATCTACTGCTTTAGAAATCTAGAGTTTTGACCTGATATTTACCCTGATGTGCCCCGTCTATGAGTTTAGGGAGGTGTGGCCCAGGTAACAATTCTCGTAAGACAATGCTTCTCAAACTTTTTTTTTTTGCCATGCTCCCTTTGGAATGGAAAAAAAAAGATCCATGCCCCCAGCCCGTACTACCCTGTTAAATAAGTCTGCAAAAGTGAAAAAAATGTCTGTGGTGTTTTGGCTTAGAAAATCATTTTAACACAAAAATATAAATTTAAAAATAATAATGAACAGGAAAGGTTGTTTTAGTTCCCCTCGTATTAGGAATATTTTAAGCACATTTATCGGCACCTCTTCCTTTACCTGGGATCCAGAACCCACACTTCATCAAACTGCGAAGAGTGGGTCTGGTGGTCGCCACGCCCCCCAGCCTGCGTTTCAGATCAAATCTACATCATACTGGACAATAAGATTAGTTTATTTGCGTGACGCAGATGAAACAAAGAAGCTGATGGGTCGCCTCTCATTGAAAATCGTTTTTTGCTCACTGATTGATTCCAGGCAACCTCTTCCTGCGCGACCCCCACACTTTGAGAAGCACTGTTGCAAGAAATTCTTTGTCTCTTCTCTGTGGATCAGTGTGTCATGTGCTGTGACTTTTGTCAGATCATAAGTCATAATAAGGTTCCAACATGTTGCGCAAGCTCGCGAAATAAATATTTGAAACTAGAGATTATGGGGCCGATATTTAGATTTTTTGTATACCGGCCATATCGGTTATTGGTCTCAATTTTGGCCAATATTTGATCAGGCAGTTGTTTGGGCTTTTCCTCTGTGGAAAAGCTGCACTCAGCTGAGTCTGAGTTGATTTTGAGAGAAACAGTAAGACTTATTTTGTCTCTCTCTCTTGTCTGCAATTTTGATTTTATTAACAAGTCCTTAAATTTTGTTGTTGTTCTATGACTTTGGCTGCAGCACAAGCTTTAAAAAGTGCACGTTTGTTTGTCAATATGAATATTATGAGTGTATTTTATGACGCTCTGAAATGATTGTGACAAAATATAATCGACAATTTTAGTTACGTGACAAAACTGTAATAGTACACAAAATGTAATGTATTCATTTGTAATACTTCTTAAGACCCCACCTACACTCTGGCTGTAAAACACAAAGGGCAAGATTTATTAGGCATTTGCTCATGTGCAAAACAGGTTAGGGGGAGCAAAACCTTGGCAGAGATGACATTTATCTCTCACATACACTCTAAAGATGCAGAATTTGAGGTGGTTCATATTCATTTAATTTAGTATGTTGTATGTGCATCCTACAATATTAAAGTTTGTGTAAAATGCTCATAAATAACACATGATATATTTTTTTACTTTTGCACCCATAATTTAGCACCTGGCTACATAAATCAGTAGAGAGAGTATTCCTTTACCTGTAATCTGTGCCCTCAACTGGAGTCCAGGTGTATGTCCTCAACGACTCATCAATGTATCTCTACATGGAAAACAACACATGAAACAAAGATTAGCATAAGCGTTAGCATTCTCAGACGAGCACATTTCCTTATTTCAGCGCGACACACTGCTTCACATTCAGGAAGGTGCCACTCGGGCTCATGATTGGGACTCATATTGATGACTTGCCTCATCAACTGATTTAATGAGCGTCTTGATTTTCCTTTGCCCTGATCTGCCATCAATCATCTGTCGACGAATCTGGAAAGGAAAACGACACACGAGGTTTAGCATGCAAGGACTGAAACGTGTCAAGGATAAATAGAAATGTATAGAGCTCGAGGTTCTAAGAAAGTACTTTGTCATACTGTATGTTGTTTCTATGACAGACGAGAAAATGTAGATTGAGAAATGTGGTATAGAATAGTATTATCACACATGTGGTGTAGCGAGAAGGTCCTAAGTTCAACTCCCAGTCGCCCGGGCCTTTCTATGTGGCATTAATATGTTTTCCACATGTAAATGTAGGTTTCATTTGTTTCCCGTACCACTAAAAACATGTCCAGTGTGCTTTCTCTCTTCCCTCCCCAGGACTACAGATGGAAATTAACCGTAAAAGCCACATGCGGCCCTCGTACGTTTAATACTGATCCGCTACAGGTTTTTGAGAAAAAGTGTTCCTCTTTATATTGATTTTATTTGATTGACCTTGCTATAGAGCATGCGTCTTTGCTTGTTTTTCCTAATATTTATAATAATAAGTTGTAAATTAATAGTTTCAAAAGCCAGTGTTATACCAAAATGTGCATGTAATAATGCAATTTTTTTATACCAAGGACTGTTGTTCGGCCTCCCACCACTTCGAACATTGCCCTATAGGGTAAAATAACTGCCCACCCCTGCCTTACATCATATTTTTTAGCCCTATGTTAGCCCTAATAGAGAGACCAAAGTGCCTATGAAAGGTTATATTTATATATTTTTTCAGTAAAACATAGTGAGCATGATTATATAAAAAACTTCACATTTAAGAGAGAACACGTTTAACTTATTTTTACCCACTTTGGTTATTTTGATGAAGTTCTTAATTGTCTTTTGTCCAGCAAATACAGTATGACATTTGTCGAGGTAATTCCACAGCTACTACATAGCATGCATATTGTAAATATGGGCCAAAATCCAAATAAATCAGACACTTGTTATGATTTCACAAATAATAAAACCTTGAAACAGTTTTATCTTGAAAATTATTGTTTAAACTTCCAGGAAACTGTCAGTACTGTGTAAATTGTCTTTGCATTTTGGCATTTTTTAAATCAATTTACAGTAAGTTTGCTTTATGTAATTTTTTTTAGCAATTTGTTAAAAAATTGCAACTTAACAGCAGTAAAACTATAATAAATATTAAGGACTATTGCACCAAACTACATTAAAACTAGAAATTGCAGTCATTGTTCATATAATATTTAAGATGACTTCACAATCATTCTAATGTGATTAAAGTAATTAACTAATAGCTGATAATTGTATTTAGCAGTAGTGAGCCAGGAGGCGCAGCTTTATATGATGAGCTTTCATTTACCTTTAAAATATATAGTAGTTCATTTCTTGCATATAACGTTTGTTGAAATTTTAACACAGCATTTACTCATGAAATAAGAGTGTGTTTCAGTACTTTTAATTTTCCATTAATGCATATAGCTTAGTTCATACCCTGCTGTTCTGCTCTGCATTATAAATGCTTTTAGCTAAATTGCCTTTGTACCTCCTCCTTGTTGTTGTCCTCCATCTCAGCGTCCAAAAAGTCCAGAGTGACTGGCTCTCTGAAGTTAATGATCTGAAGAAAGACACAAACAAAGCAGAGGAGAGAGTTTTGACGGATTCCTGCAAATGTAAGACCTTTTTATGTAAATACACAAGACTTACCTTTGGTCGTAGGTTTGGATGAAGTAAAACATATCCATTTGGGTCGATTGCAAATGTGTAACCATTGGCTCCAAGCTGTACAATGAAAATGCATTAAAAAAAACAACAACAACACTTATCTAACAAACTATGTTTAGCTTATATAATATATTTCTTACTCTGTATGTTGGCGTCTTCTTCTTGATTTCATTGATTGCTATGTCCACCCCCATTACTCCAAGAATTAGTTGGTTCTGGAAACAAAAAAGTCAAATACAGTATATTAACAAATATTGGACTTCCAGCTGGTTTCTACTTTTATAGATTTTTTGCTAATAGTTAGAGTACATTTAGAGTTCAATCAAGCAGTAAACAGTTTTTTGTAGATATATGTCACTTACAATATGCTGAAAATTTTACAAATGAAGGGAATATTTCACTTTGATGAAAGAGATGCGTTTGTCTCAATACTAATACTAATCAATAACTAAATTATCTCCTGTTGAGACCTAAAGCCGTGTCCTCTAAGACACAAAAAAGTCGATTTTAAGAAGATGCACAGATACTCTGAGTAAAGACACACAAAAATGCTTTCGTTCAAGTCTATTTTTGACTAAAAAGTTACACAATATACCTTTAAAGTAGTTAAACAGGTTGACTTTTGATTTAAAGAAACATCCGACTCAGAATGAGAAAATGGATGATAATGACTGCCTTGCCAGCCAAGTCATACTATTTTGGAATATTTTACAAACATATTAAAGCTCGTTTCCTGCCTCCTCAGTTTTGGATGGACGTTAATGACAAGCACATTCACCAATCAAAGAAAGGCACATTTGTTTGTGACAGAATAAATGCAGCTGTTACAAGTAAGTACAAAACAAAAATAATAATAGTAATAATAGCACATGAAACTGTGATTGACGCAGTTAAAGTTTTGCTCTTGACTGTCCTGCATTGAAACATAAAGTAGGAGGCAATGATAATGGGGAAAATGACTGCAAAAACACAGCTTTTTAAATGTACAATACACATAGGGCCAATGGACAATTTCAATTTATAATTTCTTCCTATTCATTTCTGATGTTTTGTATGTGAAGCTTATATAATTTCCACTGAATTGAAGATTATGTCCAAGTCACTGTATTCCAGTTTGTGTCAGTGCACCCAGCTGCAGCTATTACACAAATTTAGGCTTATAGAATGGTTTTCCTAAGCTGACAAAACATTCTCCACAAAAACATATTCAACAATAATAGCAATTTTAGAAATTGCTTACATTTTCGACCATCTGAGTACAAATATTCGCAAAGAAATGTACTGAAGAGAACCAGGAAACTTCTTCATGCATCTTGTCTTATCTTTCTGTGTGTGCAATCTGATGAGCACATATTTTACAGTCTATCTTTAGCTGAGGCGGTTTGCAGAGGCCATAAGTGCTTTTAAAACTGGTGATAAGACTAAAGTAAATAGTTTGGTCATGGAAAGGGAGCGCTGCCTGGATGCATTGCTATGATAAAGCCAAAGGAGATTAAGTCTGCTTCCTCCAGGGGGCGGTGTTGCTGTTTAAGAGTAGTGGTCCTACAGAGGCTATTATAAATGACAAGAGGAATGGGATTTATTACCAGAGCTTTATCTCTACAATATAGAGCTATTAAATATCAAACAGGGGAGAAAATGGAGAGCGATGATATATTAAGGTTTTACATAATAAGAGTTACCTGAGCACTGGCGGTATCAGCCGTCAGATTGAAAACAGGCATTGTCCCGGTGATGACCAGACCCAAACCCTAAAATGTGAAGGATTCATATGCATTACATTTACAAATACATGTCTTTAAAAATGAGAATGTTTCAGAATAATGTCTCACCAGCGCGTCCTGATAGACATTAGTCCATTGGACCTGCTTGGCGATGGGTCCAGCCAGCACCATGGGTCGTCCCAGGACATCAAGATACTCCTGCAACAGCAACAGCAACAGCAGATGAGTTATTATTAAGACAAATACACTGGCAAGACTGAATAGTAGGAGACTATGTTAAATGTAGGATTATTCCAAGTCTTCAATTATTTAAGAAAGTCGATGCATATTTTGCGTTGTTCTTATCCTTCAAACAAGCCCCATGCACCAGAACCAATTTAAAACATTTTTTTAGTAAAGCACACATTAGTCATGTGCTTCCCACATCAGGAATTGTGTTGGAGTTACAGCTACATGCTGCAAAAGAAATTACAAAGGGGATTAATAAAAATGATCTTGCCTGATACGTTAATGCAGTGGTTCCCAAAGACAGGACCCATCGAGGGTCACGAGATGATTTCAAGATGTAATTTTACAATTATGACTTGGGATTTAATCAGTTTTTTAAGTGAAAGCAGCAGGTTTGAGTGCATTTTGGTCATTTAAAGAAAATAAATATTTGTATTTTTATAGTTTATTATATTCTCCAAAATTAAATTATTGCAGACATTTATTTTATTCTGATGTGGGGGTCGCGAGTTGGTTGCATGGTTATTTTGGAGATCCTGGACTGAAAAGTATGAAAACGCCTGCATTATTGTCGCAGAAATGCTGCAAACAAATCTAGATGATATGGACTTAAAACAGTCTTAGAGATCTACATATGACAGAGCATTCAGAACTCTAGTTTTCTGAGGCTCAGAGGGGAACAAATAGCATCTCACAGACAAAATCCGCAGGGTGTGTTTATGATGATGTTTGTGTTGTATGTGTTCTTTAACATAATGAAAAGTGTCAGCTACCTTTTTGTGCAAAGATGTAAAAGCTACTGTGTTGTTTTTTTATCATTGCAAAGGTACAGGCTTTGCTTTACATGTTTTGATGCATAATTGTATAATTGCCACCAGGTCAATCTGCTTTTTGATTATTGGACTGTGACTTTGATCATCTTCTTTAAGTTGACATTAAACATAGAACTTCTATTATTCCATTATTCCCACTTCCTGCATCTACACTGCAGATGTCTTTATCTTGTATGACTCAGTCGCCTCTTTTCTTCTTCTTTCTTTCCCCGAACCCATCACGTGACCACGTGTACTGTGTTTTGTTATGTGTTGTTGTGTTTTTGTTTGTATACATTGCCAAACTGTATCTAAATTTCGGAGGAGTGAGTGGTGCCGCGCACATCAACGCAGCGGTCCCGGAGGCTCAGTCAATAAATCTTTCTGTTCTGTTCTAGGGATAAACTGTTAACCATTTTATGCAGGTTTTAAAGTATATCATGGAGACATTTTTCTGCATAAAAATACATCAATACAAATTGGCAATGAAATTCTAATCTGAAAAACTCTGCAGCTTTCAACAGGAAATCATTATTCTTTTATTGAGCGTTTTTAGATCAATAGTGTCATTTACAATCAACATGTAAAAGTTATGATTGATTAAAGGCATATCATGTCTACTATATAGGAAATCTAATTTTGAATACAGTATAATATCATATTTTACCTGGTAGAATCTATTAAACATATTGTGTAATAATTTTGTCAATATTTCCAATCCATAGTGACATGCTTTTAACATAATTGCAAAATAATATATGCAGCATCTCCATGTTTGTGACTTGAATAAAAGCCGCTTGTCGTGAACGCTGGTAATATATCATAAAACTACAGAGCCTGACCATCCTCCACATAAAACAGCAGCTACAGCCTGGGCCCCACTGAGCACTAAAACCCTGCAGCGCTCATCCACTCTGGGCTGTATTTCATCATTACCAAGGAGCTATTAAAATCACATTAGGAGTGTCAATGCAACAATGTGCAAACAGGGCCCTCTCCCACGGGCCCAACTGTCAACACTGATTTTGAACATGTCCCGTGGTGATGCCGAACGGGGGTGAGGGGTTAAGTCCACCAGTCATACATCATATCCACCAAATCCCATTGTTCTACTCAAACGAGACACGTGTCTTTATGGGGAAACTACATATTGACCTGTGTGCTCATGAACTGACATGTAAGAGCGAGAAATATCGAGCGACTAGTGCTTTGACGGCTGCATTTTGAGGGCAGAGTTCCTTTACATGCAATTTAATGTTTCATATTTTTTCAATCATTGTTTTGGTTTAAATCTGGGTCATATTCAGGTCATGCAACATAATAAACTATTCAAAATCAACAATCAACAAAGCCCATAAAAATGAATTTGTTTGCATTATGTAAAAAGGTTGCAATGTTGGTAAGCTGTAATGTCATCCACAAACAAATTAATACTTATTACATCCTCTGACCAACCTTTCGTCCCGGTAATGTTTTAGATTAGACCTATTCAAACATGTTCTGAAAGGCATAGCATTATTACCTTAAGACTTCTGCACACTACAGGAGTTTTGGTCCAGTTTTAAGCCTGATGTGCCCCTCTATGAGTTCAAGGAGGCGGGCTAGAGTGAGTTTTTTTGTGTGAGATTTTTGTCGTTTCTCTCCTTATGCATCTGCCTTGTGACGGCAGCTCTTAAAATGTAAAATAAAGAAGAAACATCGCCTCATCATCTGTAAATAAATGCAATGATAGGGAATGAATGGGACGAGAACGAACTATCCACAGGTATTTTTAGACGGGAACAAGCCTAGTCGCAGCGTGAAAAGAGCCTATTCTGAACATAATAATACTGTGACGATAACTGAAATGTGTTAATTCCAACAGTAATATTTGGAAAACATACAGGGAGGCTTACCAGAATTTAACTAATATCCCCCAAACCTAAGAAATAATAATTTTAAAATGTATCTTTGTCAGTAAATTAAAATTTGACTTAGTTTTCATCTTTTTGACTATTTTAGTGGATATGTGAACTTAAATATCTTTCCTGAGAAGCTACTGTCTTTAAGAAAAATATGTGATTATTTGTTGGTTAAAAGTCTATTTTGGCAATACCCTTATCAGTCATTATACATATACCATCCCTTCATGTGGGCCCTGACCCAGATGTTTGGAATGAGTGGAGTAAGGTTTGCCATCATAAATGCTCTTCATCTTAACCTTTTGTTCATCTGTCTCTTTCTAACAAACCAGGGCTTTGTCTAAGCTCAGTCATTTCCAGAATTAAGCTTTTTGAGCGTTTGTTTTTCATGGGCAGAGCAGCGAGGTGCTGACAGGCATAACCTATTCTATTATTAGCTCAATAAAAGTCCAGTTTAACGCGCCACAGGAGATATTCCATCAGGACGATGACAGGCAGACCTTTTCACGGGCTGCAGAGGGAATTTTCTGCCTGACCTAAACAATCGAGATAATGTAAAAAGCCAAGCCATATATGTGATGGAAGGAAAGCCGAGAGATGTGACAGTCGAATTATTGTAACTGTAGCAATAATTCAAATGCAAATCAGGTTTCAAATCAAAGATATGGTCGAGACTAGAAGATTAGCTTAGATTTAAGGCTTGTATTATCAGGAAAACTGAAGAGACACGCAAAAAACAGGGGAAAGAAAGGAATATCATTTAAATTGGTTCTGAAATGGTTTCTACATTGAGAAAAACTGTATGTGTGTTTTTTTTCCCTATAAACATTTCAAATGTGTATTTTTATTAAGGCTTTTACCTGACTAACTGCCACTTTCATCAATGACAGTAAAAAATCTAAATCATTTAAAAATGTCATTAAAGCCTTAAATTTAATGTCAAAATTAATGACTGTGAATCTGTTTTTCTGACTTGACTTAAACAAGTATAATGCACTTTACTTTAAAAAAGAGATTTAAAATGTTGATTTTTTTTTTTTTTTTGGTTTGGATTCTTATCATATATAATGCACTTTACCATTACAAGCATTGTTTGCTACTTTGGTCAAATTGTCATATTTTAATTTACAGATTTTTTTTCTCTAAAATTCAGATTTATGCTCTTTTTACTGCTCACTATCAGCAAAGCTCTAATATATATGACTATAGAGGAATTTTCGGTCTACGTCACTCTCCGCCCTACTGCGCGTGCGTCATGCAGAAAGCTTGTTTACATTGGGAAACTTGTTCGAATTAAACAACGAAACGGGATGACAGCTAGATGCTTTCATCAGGTATGAACCGGTATGATAGACGTCTGTCCCCTGAAGCTTGAGACAGCATTTTTCTTGCCGTTTTTCTCACTTACCTGAATGTAACTTCTAAGGGTCGTAGGATCGAATTTCATCCATAAATGTTAACTTAGCAGCATAACTTTTGTTTTCGCAAAGTGATAAACTCTTGACGTTAGCTGACAACGGAGCTTTTTAGACTTGTTTCCACTGTTAGTGTCTATGTGCGGAGGCTCTTTCTGCAGGACGGTTGCGCACACATCGCCCGTGTTGATAAACAAAAAATCCCTCTATAAGGTTAAATGTATCATCACGATGCGGCTTGGCATCTGAATAATTAATCACAAGCAACAGGCTGAAAGTCAACATTTTTGCTCAGATACTGAGCATAGTTAGTTATCACTCGCAGTAGGATTACGTCATCAGATGTGTGGCTTAACTGGATAAGCAGGTGTTGCGCTGTTCAAAGTATTGCAGGATCGAAACTCAGTTGTATCGGTAGCCTATAACCTTTATCATTGTTTTTTTCTTCTCCGTTATTTTTGCATGTGGAGACAAAATATTTACAAGTTCATGTGCTTTTGTAAAGGGAAATGTCGCATATGTGTATGCAAAGTAAATAAAAAGGCATCTAGTGTAAGTAATGGTACCTCACCAGCTGTAAACATCACAGCACATCACTGATTGAGCCCAATGATTGTTGCTTTTACACTGACTGCAGTGCATTTATTAAACCACTTGATGGTGCTGTAGACTGCACCAACACTGTCTACACTTTGTCGACTCAGTTTGGGAAATGTGTTATACACACGTTGACTTAGCAGCATAACTTTTGTTTTCACACGGTGATAAACTCTTGTAGTTAGCTGACAACTGAGCTTTTTCGACTTGTTTCTACTGTTTGTGTCTATGAGCGGCGGCTCTTTCTGGAAGCGGGGTACGCACGCATTGCCCGTGTTGATAAACAAAAAATCCCTTTATATAACATAGAGATTTTAGAAACCAGTCTGTGCCATATGGTGCCATTCACACTTTAGGTATATGTTTAACAGAAATACATGAACATAAATTAAACCCTATTCTTTGCAATTGCTATAGGCGTCACATAAACAATTGCATTCATTAGTGAACATTTGTACTTCTGAAAACCACAAGTCAAGCGTCACTTCTACAGTACATTCTTTCCACACACAAAAAACATTACATCCATCTGCTTCCCATCTGCTATTTACATGTTTGAGTCGAGCTTCGCAAAAAAAGTCAAGAGTGCTCCGTTGAAGGGCAGTGTACTCTTAAATAACATAAGGTTTTCAAATGTCTTCTTGGCTCCTTACAAAACGCCGCATTCACCCACCTTCAGAAAACCTATTAGAGTAAGTGCCAGTTCTCAGAATATAAATATGCCTGAGTTAATGGAACAGCTGACAGTCTATTGGAAAGCCTGATCGCTCGCTTGCCTGCTCGTTCGTCCCGGAGAGAAGGAGGAGGGGAGAGGCGGGGAAAAGGTGCGCACCCAACCCCCCACAATTGTCAATTTAAGGTTATCCCAAGGGCCACTGGTAAAGCACCTGCAGGAAGCAAGCTAGCGCAGAGGGTGGCTTAGCTAGAGGCTATAGGTGACCAGTCATGTCCAAGAATATCTCCAACATCGTCGCTATCTTTTCCCACCCCGCGTGCGAGCTATCTGAAGTAATTATCATCAAAGCGGAGACGAAAAGAATAGGTTCGTTTCATCTCATTGTGTGATTGGGCCATTTCGAAGACAAGCTATTAAACTTACCTGCGTGTTTATTCTGATGGCGCCTATCGAAGGGATTTCAAAGTAGTAACCTGGAAGAGAAAAGAAGAAAAAAAGAATAAGATATTTGTATAGATTAGCAATCTACTTTTACATGAAACAATATGGTACGTCTTTTTGTCAGTTTTCATCACAAATACATCAATTTTTTCAGTTTCTCAGTGTCAATTATATACACACAATTATGATTTATTCCTACATTAAGTCTTGGGTAAAAAGGAATAGAAAAAAATGTGTATTTAACTCTTTAAGCGCCAAAGTTACTCTACAACAAGCCACATCTATGTATTCAGACTTCAAATTCTTTGATTTTGATCAGTTTCAGAAGTTCGAAAAATACCAAAAGCAGCTCTGTGCCAGACGTTTTATAAACTAATACTGACAAATATTAGTTAGGCTTCATTCTTAGGACTATGTATTTAAAGAATTGTGAAAAATTCTGGTACCTAAAGGGTTAACATACGTACAATTGCGTCACATAAAGCAAACAATTATCTTCACTTGCTACCATTGTAACGTACTGTATATTAGCTATAACTACCATAATTTTCTCATCTTTTGTCTATCTTGTCCTCTTCCTGATTCAGTCTCTCTCTCTCTCTCTCTCGTCCATTTCCTTTAAGTCCCATTCCTTCTCTTTCTTTTGTCTCTCTTCATCTGTCTTTCCTCTGTTTTCAAAATTTAGTTTTTTTCACTCTTTCCTCCCTCTCCTGTGTTTTTCCTCCACTAATGCCTCTCCTCCTTGCTCTCTTCCTCTCTACCCTGCATTCTCTCTCCCAAACTCTTTCTCTTATTCATTTTCCCTCACCCTCACTCTCTCCTTCTTCTCACAGCTCCCTTATGTTGTTCTCCTCTTTCTACACTCTCCCGCCCTCTTCACTCTTTTCTCTCTCATCTTCCTTTCCTTCTCATGCCCTTTTCTCTCTCCTTTTCACTCACATCTATTATCTTCCCCCACTCCTTCACTCTTCCCTCACTCTCTTATTTCTTCCTACTTTGCTTGCTCCCTCTTTCTCCATCTCTACCTCTCTTTAAAGTGTCCTTCCTTTCTCTCTCTCTTTGTCTCTTCCTCTATCTATCTCTTCCTCTTCTTTTCACCTTATCTCTCTCTTGTCTCTCTCTCATTCTTTCTCTCTCTCTTTCTGTATTCTCCTCGATCTCTCTGTTCCCCTCTCTCCCTTCATCTCTCTGCCTTTTCCTCCTTCTTCTCTCTCTCTTTATCTCTTCTACTTCTCTAGCTCTCTTTCTTTTTTCCTCTCTCTCTCCCTTCTTCTCCCCTTCTCTCCCTCCCCCTCCCTCTCCCCTTCTTTCGCTCCCTCCCTCTCTTGCTCTCCCTCTCCCTTTTCTCGCCCCCCCACTTGCTTTCTGTATTCTCCTCCTTCTTGCCCCCTCACACCCTCTATCTTTCTCCCTCTGTCCCTCTCTCTGCCTCTTCCTCCTTCTTCTCTCTTTCTCTATCTTTCTATCTCTTCTGTCTCTTTCTCTTCTCTCACTCACTATCTCCCTCCCTCCTCTCCCCTTCTCCCTCTCCCTACTTCTCCCCTTCTCTCTATTCTTCCCTCCCTCCCCTATCCCTTTCTCCCTCTTTCTGCCTCTTCCTCCTTTCTCTCTCTCTCTTTATTTCTTCTCCTTCTCTCGCTCTCATTCTTCTTCCTCTCTCTCTCCCTCCCTCTCCCCTTCTTTTGCTCCCTCCCTCTCGCTTTTTATCGCTTCCTCCTGCTCTTTCTTTCTCTCTCTCCCTTCCTCCCCTTCTCCCCCTCACTCCCTCCCTCTCTCTTGCTCTCCCTCTCTCTCTCCCTTTTTCTCGCTCCCTCCCGCTCTCTCTTTCTCTCCCTCCCCTTCTCTCCCTCTCTTTTCCCTCCTTCTCTCTCTCCCTCTCCTTCTCCTCTTCTCTCTCTCTCTCCCTCCCTCAATCCCTCTCTCTCTTTCTCTCCCCCCTCGCTGCAGGATGTAAATGCAGAGCTCATTGCTGATGCAGAGCCCCGGGCACTGCCGCCGCCGCTGCTGATTAGGAATGGAGGAGAGTGAGCGGCTGGGTCAATAACCACGCTGCTCCACAAGTTATTAAAGCCATAAGTGTTTATACAAAGAGCCGCAAAATGGAGCCGGCGTCCCCAGAATGTTAAAAGGCTGCGCTGACTCTCATTATTTCGATACGTTATGAACTTTGTCACGGCAGGTTTGTGTTGCCTTCACTGTGGCGTAGATTTGCACCGACACTGTCATCACGCAGATACCGAGGAGCTAATGATAACCACAGCCGGCAGGTTACAGTCGCTTGTTTTGTTTTGTTCAAAGCAGGAGCGATGTGTCCCTGGGCCTTTGGTGCTGTGCCAAAGAGATGACATGTAATGCACGGGGAGACTGTAAACAAATATGTAGTAAATAAAACATCGTATAATAACAAAGCCCTTGTCTACATTGGGCTCTGTGCTAAGTTTGACAAGTCTTTTAAAAGCAGGAGTAAGTTATTTTTATGTTTGCATGCTTCTGTCAACAGTATTTGTATTAGACAATGACAGTTTTTGGGGTGAGCGCTGTGGGCAGGACGAGAGGACGGTCAGGGGTGTGTTACACTCTGTGCAAAACAAAAGCACAATCCAGATGTCACGCTTCAACATTTTTTTCCTACATTTTTCTTCTGGTTGGTAAGCTTCATTGGACAGGACAGCTACAGCGTAAAACTGCGGAGAGAACGGAGGGCACTGCGGGGTACTGTCCACTGCCTGTGCGCTCAGGAGTCCAGGGGCAGTTCTAGCAGAGAGGCGAGCTCAGCTGTGCATGATACAAGCTTAAAAATGAAGAAGTTAAAAACTACAGAGAGCCCAGTCATTTGAGTATACGCCGAAGGAATCAGAAACAGTTTATATTTTAAAAGACACATAATTATGCAGTTTGACTTTTTTGAGTTTTTAATCCTGTTCTAACAAAACAAAGCTTAAGTTGTTTGTGAGATATATTTTTTGCCTCTGAGTCCAGAAACACAGTTCTGAATGTCCTTGATCTGTGATATTATGCATCAATGAGATCTTCTGCACCGTTTTTAAAGGTACTATGCCCTATTTTTGCTTCTTCATGCAAACAAATAATAAATAAATAATCTATTTTTAAACTTTTTACATCAGTCTAGATGTTTTGCTTATCTACCTAATACTTTCTGAGCCACTGAATTGTTCATCACAGCGTGTTTTAGGAGCGTCTTAGGCATGTCAGTATGCATATCTGTGCTAGGGACGCTGATTTAAATTATTGTATTATAAATAATAAATCATCTAGACATGCTTTAAAGGGCATTGTGTAGATTGAGAGGAATTTAATTATCACATATAGTCCACAACATTTAATCATATTTATTCTTTACAACATGAATACTTAAGAGAGCACTGTTAACCAATCCACTCAATTGTGATACATTTATACGTATTTGAAATGTTTTATTACGGGCCGAATATGATCATTGACGCTAGATGGCCTCATGCTTAATAGGCAAATGCATGTGAATGGCTCCCTCTGGTGTTCAAAGTGGAAATCATTTGTTTGTTTGTTTTTCTTACATAGTGCCCCTTTAAGCATTTCTGCATCATTAGCACATTAGACAAGATCAGTTTCACCATTTCCCCAGTGTAATTTCTTTTAGTAACTGGAGCTCTAACTTAATTTCTGTTGTGGGAAACACAACTGTTGTGTCCTTTACAGCACTTTTTATTGATTCTAGTGCATGAGGTGGGAGCATGTTTGAAGGACTGGAACAACACCAAGAATGCATCATATTTGTCTTTTAATTGACCAGTTGTTTTGGGAAAATCAGTCATAATGAAAAGTTTGTATTTCAATATTCAATAATGGTATTTTCATATGCTGTGTCAATAAAGCTAATACTAAATTCTGTGTAATTCATTCCAGCCTACCCCTTTTGTAAATTTGTAAGTTTTTACTTCCATTGATTGTTAGTGCATTTAGTTAACTGGTCAGAGAGAAATGGCATATGTTAAAATATTTTCCGCACAATTAGATAATCCAGATCTTTGATAATGTAACAAATCATAGAATTTCCAAAACAGATTGCATTTTTATTAGTTTTATGTAACCCTTCTGTGGCCTAAGAATGTCTGGAAGCTTATTTCATTCCTCCCTCGTACATTGGCCTGCTTCCTATGACCCGGTTGTCAGCCTTGTTCATGTAAAACCATTAACATGCTTGTATGTCGGGGTTAGGGCCAGCGGAAGTGTCAGGCAGCTGGTTCTGTTTGACGGAGATACCAAAAGGGTCATAAGAAGTGAAGATGCAAGAGGACAGCTCCATTGAGGCTTGTATGTCAACACTATTGTCTTAGGCTGGCACGGGCTTTAGAAGTATGCAAATGAGTACAGTGTGAACAAGCTCGCGCAGAGGGGTAATCTAGGACTTGCTCTGGTAACACAGGGAGATGCGCAGTAATCGCCCTGCCACCAGACGACGCCCTATAATTAATACGAACTTCTGTGGAGACACTTAAAGCACTCCTCTGGCAATGAGCTAATCAGCAGGCCGCTAGTTGTGACTTCTTACACACAGCTTAGGGCTCTAAAGGGGGATAAACAATACTTAATTTACAGCTAAAGTGATAGGGCTTAAAGATATTTGAAAAAGAAGCCAAGAATAGCTGAATTTATTAAACTGAGAATCTAAAGAAGACCTCCAAGAGCCAAATCAGATGACTTTCTAGGGTTTTTTAAAAATTATGTTAAATTCACTTTTCTGAGTTTTTAATCATGTTACAACAGTGTTCTCTCATCATTAGTTTACCCAAAGTTGTATTTGGATTGACTCATGCATGTTTGACTAATCTTATTTTGTTCTTCAGCTGATGCTCCAGTCTTCACCTTCCACCTATCCCCATGTCTGTATTTACTTGTGATTACTCACAAATTTAGATTCCGAGTAAAACATGTAAGATTCAAAATTGTAATGTAGCCACTTTTCAGCAACAAATATTGACTCAGAGGGGTTGAATAATTTTGCACACCTACTTTTCAGCTTTTTATTTTAAAAAAAAAAAATAGATCATGTATGACTGTCCTTCCACTTCACAATTGTGTGCAACTTAGTGTTGCACAAGTTTCAGTGAAATATGTTTGATTTTTGTGGTCATAATAAGAGAAAATGTTAAAAAGTTCAAGGGGGTTGAATGCTTTTGCAAGGCACTGTAAGTGTCTTGCCCAAGGACACAATGACAATCTACTCCTGTCGTCGCCTGTGGCACCTGGAGTTCCACAGTCTCCCATCCAAGTACTAACCAGACCCTTTCCTGCTTAGCTTCTGAGATCTGACGGGATCAGGCTTTGACAAGCAGGTATGGCCACGTGTCACTGTTTACCCAAGACAGTCCCTATTTTTGAGCCCCTCTTCCCATGTTCCAGCAAATGTAGCCAAAACTATTGATTTGTCCCAGTTTTACACAAGACATTTCCCAGAAGTCAAAGTTATAGATTACTTTGATAGTTAGCAGTGGTAAATATGGAAACATATCTGCACTTTTTTTGTCAAAATTTAGAAAAATAAACGTCATAATTTGCTCAGATATTATTATACCGAGTCACAAATTAGTCATGAAAGAGATGTGAATGAGCCATGGTTTGACCAAATACACACTTATATACAACCTTTTTACTATTTTATTATCCCAATACAGTTTTTAATGTTGAAAATCTGGACTATTTTTTCTTGTAGCTAGAATATTCAAAGCAGCGTGTTTTTAGATAAACTGTGCATATTGAGCAGACTGGTCTTTTATTGATACGCCCACTGTGTATGAGAAACAATTATCAGTGATGAGGGCTTGATTTTATTCCGTGAACTACTTGACAGTAATCACATTAGCCACTAGCATCCTCTTAATCAAGGCTAAATGATAAACACTCGTATTTCAAAAAGCCAACCTTATGAACCTGTTAAATATATTTATTTCCACAGACAGAATCACGATGTTGCACTTGCCTTTGTTGGCACAGGCATCCACTGCAGCGGCGTGACGTCATAGTTGTGCTGTCCCACGGAGAAGGTGAAAACTCGGACCTGTGAGAGGAGACAAAACAGACGCACAGAGAGATGAGAGACAAAAGACATTTATCATTGGAGTAAAAAGTTAGAACACAATGTCTTGAGCACATTCTGTCTTCTCTCAGAGGTGGGACCCAGTCAGTGTCTTGTTTTTGAAGTAAGTTTCGAGTCTTTGGCCTCAAATGAACTATAGACCTTCACCTTAAAAATGTAAACCAACAGTCACATTTTGCTCACCTACCTAATTAATTCTGAGCCTCCAAATTTTCATCACAATGTGTTTTAGGCTTTTCCACAGCTGTTAGGAGCGAGACGGTATGCTAACGGCAGTAAGCCACAATGCTAAAAACATCAGCAGACAATTGAGTGGAGTCAGGACATAGTTAAAACACTGAGGACTAATTTCTACCTGAATTGTTACATTAACAAGATATCCATGCTGGGGGAAATTGATTTTAAGTTATTTTATTGTAAAAATTGAGTAGAGTAATTTTATGTCCAAGTCAAGTCCCAAGTCAGTACACTGCAAAAATAGATTTCAACACTAGTTAAAAGTGCCTTATTCTGGGACCTGAACACTACTTTCAAACATTTTGACACATTTAAGCTCTATATATTGTAGAGACTTAAAGTATAATAATGCTTCATACTGTTTTGGACAAATTTATTTGCCGCTGGGTTAAGAATTGGGCCAGTATATACAGTATTTGTGTTCTTATTTTAAGAGCATATTTATAACCAATACTTATTCATAACAAGTAAGAAACCTTTTCAATTTTAAGCAAGTCTATATATACAGTATAAAGTTTTTGCAATGTTGTCATGTCCAAGTCGAATTCAAGTCCTCAGCTTTTAGTTTCAAGTTCTTTCAAGTAATTGTATCAAATGTTTGAATAGGAATGTATTTAAATGAATTGTAATTGTTTCTACTTAAAAACAAGATTTAAGCATATCTGATTGTGCACAAGAACGACTTAAAAAAAATGCAGATAACTGACATATAATGGCAATAGATAATGGCAATAACATAACTTGAAGACGCCGAGTGCACAGCGAGAAAAGTGACATAGTTCATCTTTAATGCTAATATTACATCAATCTATGTTGATAACAAACAATTATTTGATAACTTTAATACATTAAACTTTTTATCCTTAATTCACCTAACTACATTTTCTTGGCCGGTCCTGTGAGATTGCAGACCGTCTGTAAAAAAGACAAACTAATAGGAGCCACATAACAAAGTTGAGATAAAATAATGAGCTCCTCTTTTCTTCTACATTATGCCACGTTATGGTGTCGGGGGATTCAACAATTCAGTCCAATTATAAACAAGCTCAAACTTTTCCTACGCCTATAGAATGTCTAGTGACCGACTCAATATCCACTCGAAAACAAATAATATTGGCTGAGTTATTGCTGGTGAAGTTTTAAGTGCAATAACTATAGAAAAAATTTATTGGACTTAGAAGTTACAGTTAGAAAGTTACACAATAAGCTGTATATATTCTCTCCAATACAAAATTTAAAGGTAATGGCTTTTCCAGAATTAGATCAATTATGAAAAGAAAATAATTGATAATAATCACAATTATTCACCCCTCCTTGAACCGCCACCTTAACGTGGTGGAGGGGTTTGAGTGCTCGGATGATCCTAGGAGCTATGTTGTCGGGGGCTTTATGCCCCTGGTAGGGTCTCCCATGGCAAACAGGTCCTAGGTGACGAGTCAGACTAAGTGCGGTTCACAAAGCCCTATGACGACAAAAACACGGAAGTTCGTTACGTCGCCTGGATTGGCGTCACCGGGGCCCCATCCTGGAGCCAGGCCTGGGGTGGGAGCTCGCAGGCGAGCGCCTGGTGGCCGGGTCTTAGCCCACGGGACCCGGCCGGGCCCAGCCCGAAAAGGCAACGTGGAACCACCTTCCCGCAGGCCCACCACCCGCAGGAAGGACCATAGGGGTCGGGTGCAGTGTGTTTTGGGCGGCGGTCGGGGAGAGGTCCCCGGACGACCCAGGCCATGCGCACGGTCTCTGGCGCTGGGGACATGGAATGTCACCTCGCTGGCGGGGAAGGAGCCTGAGCTGGTGCGGGAGGTTGAGCGTTTCCGACTAGATATAGTCGGCCTCACCTCCACGCACAGCTTGGGCTCTGGAACCATTACCCTCGAGAGGGGCTGGACGCTCCATTTCTCTGGGGTTGCCCATGGTGTGAGGCGGCGAGCGGGTGTGGGCCTCCTCATAGCCCCACAGCTCAGCCGCCATGTGTTGGAGTTCACCCCGGTAGACGAGAGGGTCGCGTCCCTGCGCCTTCGGGTCGGGGACAGGTCTCTCACTGTTGTGGCAGCCTACGGGCCAAACAACAGTGCAGAGTACCCCGGCCTTCTTGGAGTCCCTGGGAGGGGTACTGGACAGTGCACCCACCGGGGACTCCATTGTTCTACTGGGGGACTTCAACGCCCACGTGGGCAACGCCAGTGACACTTGGAGAGGGGTGATCGGGAGGAATGGCCCCCCCGATCTTAATCCGAGCGGTGTTCTGTTATTGGACTTCTGTGCTAGCCACAGTCTGTCCATAACGAACACCATGTTCCAGCACAAGGGTGTCCATCAGTGCACGTGGCACCAGGACACCCTAGGCCGGAGGTCGATGATCGACTTTGTCGTCGTGTCATCTGACCTTCGGCCGCGTGTTTTGGACACTCGGGTTAAGAGAGGGCGGAGCTGTCAACCGATCATCACCTGGTGGTGAGTTGGATCCGCTGGCAGAGGAGGAAGCCGGACAGACTTGGCAGACCCAAACGTATCATGAGGGTCTGTTGGGAACGTCTTGCCGAGTCCTCTGTCAGACAGGCATTCAACTCACACCTCCGGGAGAGCTTCTCCCAGCTCCCGGGGGAGACTGGGGACATTGAGTCTGAGTGGACCATGTTCTCAGCCGCCATTGTCAATGCGGCCGCCCAGAGCTGTGGTCGCAAGGTCTCGGGTGCCTGTCGTGGCGGCAATCCCCGAACCCGGTGGTGGACACCGGAAGTAAGGGATGCCGTCAGGCTGAAGAAGGAGTGCTACAAAGCCTTGTTGGCTTGTAGTACTCCTGAGGCAGTTGACAGGTATCTGCAGGCCAAGCGTGCCGCGGCTCGAGCGGTCGCAGAGGCAAAAACTCGGGACTGGGAGAGGTTCGGGGAGGCCATGGAGGAGGACTATCGGTCGGCCTCAAAGAAATTCTGGCAAACCGTCCGACGCCTCAGGAGGGGGAAGCAGTGCTTCACCAGCACTGTTTACAGTGCAGGTGGAGAGCTGCTGACCTCAACTGGGGATGTTGTTGGACGGTGGAAGGAATACTTTGAGGGTCTCCTCAATCCCACTGCCACGTCTTCCGATGAGGAAGCAGAGACTGAGGACTCGGGGGGAGGCTCACCCATCACCCAAGCTGAAGTCACTGAGGTTGTCAATAAGCTCCTCGGTGGCAAGGCTCCGGATGTGGATGAGATCCGTCCTGAGTATCTCAAGTCTCTGGATGTTGTGGGACTGTCTTGGCTGACACGTCTCTGCAACATCGCGTGGCAAACTGGGACAGTACCTCTGGATTGGCAGACCGGGGTGGTGGTCCCTCTGTTCAAGAAGGGGGACCGGAGGGTGTGTTCCAATTACAGAGGAATCACACTCCTCAGCCTCCCCGGTAAGGTCTACTCCAGGGTACTGGAGAGGAGACTTCGACCGATAGTCGAACCTCGGATTCAAGAGGAGCAGTGTGGTTTTCGTCCCGGCCGTGGAACACTGGACCAGCTCTACACTCTCCATCGGGTGCTCGAGGGTTCATGGGAGTTTGCCCAACCAGTCCACATGTGCTTTGTGGATTTGGAGAAGGCATTCGACCGTGTCTCTCGTGGTGTCCTGTGGGGAGTGCTCCGAGAGTATGGGGTCCGGGGCCCTTTGCTCAGGGCGGTTCGGTCTCTGTACGACCGGAGCAGGAGCTGTGTTCGCATTGCCGGCAGTAAGTCAGACCTGTTCCCAGTGCATGTTGGACTCCGCCAGGGCTGCCCTTTGTCACCGGTTCTGTTCATTGTTTTTATGGACAGAATTTCTAGACGCAGTCAGGGTCCGGAGGGTGTCCGGTTTGGTGACCACAGGATTTCATCTCTGCTGTTTGCAGATGATGTTGTCCTGATGGCTCCATCAAACCAGGACCTTCAACATGCACTGGGGCGGTTTGCAGCCGAGTGTGAAGCAGCTGGGATGAAGATCAGCTCCTCTAAATCCGAGGCCATGGTTCTCGACCGGAAAAAGGTGCCTTGCCCTCTCCAGGTGGGTGGAGAGTCCTTGCCTCAAGTGGAGGAGTTCAAGTATCTCGGGGTCTTGTTCACGAGTGAGGGAAGGATGGAACGTGAGATTGACAGGCGGATCGGTGCAGCGTCTGCAGTGATGCAGTCACTGTATCGAACCGTTGTGGTGAAGAAGGAGCTGAGTCGAAAGGCAAAGCTCTCGATTTACCGGTCGATCTACGTTCCAACCCTCACCTATGGTCATGAGCTTTGGGTAATGACCGAAAGGACAAGATCGCGGATACAAGCGGTCGAAATGAGTTTCCTCCGCAGGGTGGCTGGGCGCTCCCTTAGAGATAGGGTGAGAAGCTCAGTCACACGGGAGGAGCTCGGAGTAGAGCCGCTGCTCCTCCACATCGAGAGGGGCCAGCTGAGGTGGCTCGGGCATCTGTACCGGATGCCTCCTGGACGCCTCCCTGGTGAGGTGTTCCGGGCATGTCCCACTGGGAGGAGGCCAAGGGGAAGACCCAGGACACGCTGGAGAGACTATGTCTCTCGACTGTCCTGGGAACGCCTCGGGATCCTCCCGGAAGAGCTGGAGGAGGTGTGTGTGGACAGGGAAGTCTGGGCGTCCTTGCTCAGACTGCTGCCCCCGCGACCCGACCCCGGATAAAGCGGAAGAAAATGGATGGATGGATGGACAATTATTCAAACAAACAAAATGTTAAATAGTCAGTATAGTATAGTCAGCATAAATGGTCAGTAAGGCTGTTTGGTTGACTAAAGACATGTCTCATTGACTAAAAAGAGAGTGTGGAAAATGTTCTGACGCTAAAAACATTTATCCAACTCAAACAGTGGTCAAAAAAAAAAAACTAAAAAGGCAATAGAATCCATGCTGAACTGCTAATTTATACACAAAACTATTTTAAAATGGTGTATTTTTATCTAAAAAGGCAGATTAGACCATGATTCCATCCAAACCACCAGCCAGATGAATCAAAACTTGATATTATTTATTTAATTTCTAATTTTTGTGTAACTTTAAGATTGAAATAAGGCAGCAAAAACATCTTACACTACTAATTAAAAAAAAACTAATAGCCAGGGTTTTCAGGACAGAAATTCAGGTCGGGAATGTGTTGGGAAGAATGAGGGGGAGGAAGTTTGCAGTTGCTGTAATTGTTGCCGTACACAGCATGAGAGAAGACACATGCTTCAAATGCCTCAAAATATGTAATCATGGAGACTTACAAAGACATTAAACAAGGTAAAAATGTTACTCAGTTCATCCATTTAATCGACACTTAGAGTCAGAACTAATAACTGCAACTAGTATAAAAACTATGGTTATATACAGTATCTATGAATAGATAATATTATTTGTTTATTATCTTGATTTGCTGGACTCTAGAGACAAACAGTTGAATGGTGTGAGATACTGACGGTTTTGTTGGGCCAGTTGTACTTCTCGAAGATCTCCTGCGCGCGGTCCTCTCCTCCGTCTGTAAACATCATTATCATCTTATTGCAGTTGGCCCTGGGAGCGCTGGTCTCCTGCAGGATATGAAAAGAGAAACATATCACAAGTGAAGGCACAGAGGAGCAAAAATTTAAAGGAAATACAATAAAAGACCAGGAGCACTTTGTGGTCACAGGTAAACACAGCAGAGCAGGAAGTGTGAGTTTCATCTTATGTCACATTAGAAAAACACTCAGACTGTCTGCTCCAAAGTGAGAGTGAAGTACTGAAGTATTTACATATACAGTTTATCTATACAGAAATAGATTTTTATATAGATATGGATATTCACTCACTGATTGATTGATTGATTGATTGATTGATTGATTGATTGACTCATTCATTCATTCCCTACCACTTGTTCATGTTAGGGGTCATGAGTGAAGTGAGAGAACACCCTGGGCAGTGGCCAATATTTTGCAGGGGTATAAGGTGTTCACACATGGAAGTACCAATAACCCCCCTCAGAAGTCCCCACATTCCCCTGACCCCTGTTTAGTCAGAGGAACTCAAGGTTCCTGGTCTGACTGAAAGTTTAGCTCCAGAGCAGAAGCTAAATTAGTTTATAAAGTGTGGCCCCCGTGCATGGCTCCTGCGAACGTGCCCAAAATGGAGACTGGAACTAAAAAAGTCCCTACAGTGCGAAAACACTATTATACACTTACTATTCACTCTCTCCATAATTCACTCTGAGAATAGTATAGTGATGCCCTGCCCACTTAACCTAAACATGCATGTTTTTGGAGATGGGAGGAAGCCGTAGTACCCAGAGAAAACCAACGGTGACACAGGGGAACATGCAAACTCCACCCTTAGAGATTTTGAGATATTGACTTGGCTCGACCAGGAAGTTGAACCCACAATTTCTTTACTGGAAGCCAGAGCTCTAACCATGTAAAAACATGGGGAGAATATGAGCTACATAAAAGTGCCTAAAACAGGTTGGAGTAAATATATAATATAGGTTTTGCTCACATTATTTTTATTCCAGTTTGAATGAATAGTTGTACTTCCTGGTTACAAATGATATAATTGATGAAATCATCTTTTACACTGGACCAAACTCTCCTCCAATGAACACGTGAACACGTTTATTTTGTTTAAAGCTTGATGAACAAAGTTGTTTATTTTGTGTCCTATAATGATGTTATGAATTTGTTTTTATGATTCATGTAATTTAAAAAAGTTCAACTTTCTCTCACTGGTATTTGATTGGTTTTATACTGTAATTTATTCTATGACAGGTTTAAAGTCAAAATTATATAAAAAAATCTTATCTACAACTTTAAGTAAAGATTTTATTAGTTACAATGTTGAATATAAAAGTTTGTACCTGTTGAGTACATGTATTGCTCTACATCTGCATTTCCAATCTTTTTTAAATCATGCGTTACGTTTCCAGCATTTATATTCATCCCCAAACTCTCAATCTTTTCATACATCATTGACATGCAGAGACCAACAGCGTGTCAAGATCCTAATAAAGATAAACAACATAACCACAATTACGCGTTTGTATTTTATCAGTTTTCTCATAGATCAGGGATTACAATTGGCAAGAGGAGATGAGAGGAGAGGGTTTTGGCTCGCAGCCTGGGAGCCCACCAGAGGAATATAAAGTGTCCATGGCTGATCTGCGCTGGGTTAGCTCATCAATCATCCCATCAGGGTCCATTAGGGTGCACAGGCGGGCGACACACACACACAGACACACGCACAGGGGGACGCAGCATACGGCAGAGGGGCTGAGGCAGCACCTGTGAGGAGCACGTGCACTGCTGCTGTAGACCTGCTGACTGGACCGAGTGTCACGCCTTTGTTACAGTCAAATCCAAACCCTCTCTCTCTTATGATGTGTCTGTCTCTCTCTCACTGTGTCCTTCTCTCTGTCTCGTTTTCTTATTTTCTCTCTCACCTATCATGCCTCTGTCTCTCTCTTATTCTCCTCTCCATCTGTCTCTCTCTTATTATCTTATTATCTTTCTCTCTCTCTCTCTCTCTCTCTGTTTCTGCCTCGATTATGTTTCTTTTTCTCTCTTTCTCCCTTTTTCCCTCTGCCTCTTCCCGTTTGATATTATCTCTTATTTTCTCTGCTTATTTCCCTCTCTTATTTTCTCTCACATTCCCTTTGTCTCTATTTTATACTCTCTCTCGCTCTGTGTCTCTTATTCTCTCTCTGTTTCTCCTATTATATTTGTCTCTCTCTTATTCATTTTTCATGTTATTTCACTCTCTTTCTGACCCTGTTTTTCTCTTTCTTTCACTCTTATTCCTGTCTATCCGTCTGTCTGTCTGTCTCTCTGTTTTTCTTAATTAGGATTTACACCTGTCATTTGTACTATGCAAAAAAGGTTGTGCAACAAGTTAAATTTTCTAATAGAATTTCACATTATAGGGCTGGGTATTGCCAAATATTAGAGTATGGAATAACAAATTGCAGAAGCTTTCTATTTTCACGCTGTTCTTAATACACACAAGTGTCCTATGAATAAGTCACTTAGCTCAACATATTCAGCCTTAAAGCAGCACAGGTTTCAAAGTGTAAAATTTGTAATGAGCTTAAGTATCACAATAAGTATCCCGATACGCCTCCCTGTATCGATACACGTAAAGATGTTTTTCTATTGGTCCATAGGTTAAGTTAAGTTCTGTTCACGTTGACTACTAGACTTACTGCATTGTCATCTTCATGTTGTTCAAATAATGAAATGCCTCCTGCATTCCATTTAGATATGTGCTGACAGAATCCATTTTTAATATTTAAACACTGTTTATAACTTATGCTTCACCTAATAAAAAAAACATGTGCATTCTGTTTCTGACAGTATCCATTGTATCCATAGTTTCCATACTAAGTTGGTATTATCTCGTCCTCATTGTATACTTTTTGTAATACAGTATTTGTCTTCACTATAATGATTTGTTTTGTTGTCCATCTTTACAGTTAGCAAGTGAAGCCTCATGGTACCATTAAAATGGTAAATGGTCTCTATTTATATAGCGCTTTTCCACCTTACAAGGCACTCAAAGTGTTTTACAATTAGGGATCCACTCACCCAGTGTACACAGACACTTGAGGCAATGTGGGTTAAGTGTCTTGCCTAAGGACACATTGACAATCCACTTTTGTCGTCCCACTGTAGCCCCTGATGTTCTAGCAGTCTCCCATTAAAGTGCTAACCAGGCCCTAGCTTGCTTAGCTTCTGAGATCTGGCAGAATCAGGCTTTGACAAACAGGTGTGGCCACTCACAATGTATTTTTTTATACTACCTGGGTCCAGAACTATCTTACTTAAGATCACTAACTTACACACATATTACCAATGAGTTTGCCACGATATATCACAATATTGATACACTGAGTACAGCCCTATTTAACATCTGCAGCAAAGTAATGTAATGAAAAAAAAAAAAAAAACTAGCTGTTTTAACGTTAATGACAATAATTATTATGATTTGGCAGCAACACCATGCATCACAAACCAGTCCCATCCATCTTAAGAGTCGATGCCAAAAGTCTAAAATCACAGATGACCTGCTTTGGCATCTTCCAAACCAAAAGTGTCAGACAGAAACTGGAGCCAGCAGCATGGAGAGAGTTTAAAAGGCTTACGTTGAGGAGCTGCTCGAAGGCGAACGTGAATCCAGACTTGTAATCCGTGGTCCCTTTGGCCTGCATGTGCATCACAGCCTCTTTGAAAATCTTCTTGTTGCGAACGTTGGCCTGGACCAGGGTCTTGAAGCAGGGAACCACCGCGTCTGCCTTTTCGTTGAACTGGAGGAGAGATGTAAGAGTTTTAGAGCATGCACTTGTTAACTTAGCAGATCAAAGAGAGTGAGACTGGGAATGAAATAAGACACATGTTCAACTCAAAAGTAACACTGAAGCAGTACAAAAAACAAACAGTAGTATCGAGATTTAGGTTTTGATGTAATGGTAATTCTAATGTGTCTTGGTTTCATTTAAGCTGAAACATGGTGATTATTCAATTAATCATAAGTAATCATTTATTGAGATAACTTTCAACTAATGGAGTAATTTAACAAATGTCTGAGCTATTCAAAGACTCAAAAATACAGGATGAGAGAAAAGGAGAAAGCAAGTTTTTTCTGATTTTGTATTAAAATAGGTAGCTATAAAGACACACCAAGCAACATTTTTGCGGAAAAAAAGAAAAAAAAAAAATTTTTTTCAGCTTTTGTGTGTCTCCCAGGATTGGACCTATGCCCCTTTGATAAGTTGATAAGTTTCCAGTATCACTTTTACACAAAGATAACCCATCATTCGGTTAACAAAAAGATTTTTTGTTGTAAGTCAGGGGTTTAAAAACTTTTTCTTCCGGAGAACTACTTTTGCAAAACAAAAATGTCAGTGAGGTACTTCTTTTAGCAGTCGCAGAAAAGGAGCTTCTATGGTGCACAAGTGAGGTGTCTCTACGAAACAATATCCACTATCTAAATATTAGCGCACACATAGAGCTTGATTTAATGAAAAGAGCTAAAATGCATATATATATATATATAATATATATATATTTATATATATATTATATATAATATATAAAAAAATATATATATATTATATATATATATATATATATATATAGATTTTATTGTAATTTGTAAGTACAATTAGAAGATGCACATGTAACATACTACACAAAACAGATTTGCACCATCTCAAATTTTGCATCTTTAGTGTTTGTGTGAGAGAAAAATGTCAGCTGTGTCAAGTGTGTTTGCTGCTCCTAATTTGTTCTGCACATGAGCAAAAGCTTGATAAAGCAGGTTCATACAGTTCTTTACAATGGTGACATGCATGTAATTATTAAAATTTTTGTTTAAATCTTTCGGGGTGCTACTTGAAAGGTGGTGGAGTGCAAGTTCTCAAGCTACATTTTGAAGAAACCAGTTTTAGATGGATAGTATTTCATACACATTTGATCAGAGACAAAACCTCTTAGGCAGTGCTTTGTAGCTTAAAAGTAAAGTTAAATAATGCAATGTGAAGTGACAGTAAGAACATTAGTGTCTGTCTGCCTGAGTTACATGTGGAGTCTGTGACGGGGGTCAGCTGCAGACGTGGGCGTGTGCAGATGTTCAGCTCTGCTCCTCTCAGTCTGGCACTAAACACCACTAATTACAACTTTCACACAAAGAACAGGTGCACCTGAACGCACCGCGACAAACTAGGGAGAGCCAGCCAAGCTAATATCACCTGTCGCATCCCATCCACCGAATTAGCCTAAACCAGTGTGTGCGTGTTGTGTGTGAGGAAACTTCTTCTGCGTGTCTGTGTGCGAGTTTCACTGTGAGCTGCAGCGTCTCTAATGACAGGCTTAAATTTCACTCTGAAGGTCAGACTATAATCTAGTGACATTTTCATTAAGGAGACATCTAGAAACCAAACTTCTGAAGCTGGCATTTCTTATTTGTTGGTGATGTGTTATTTTTATAATGCCAAGAACCTCAAGCAGAGACAAACAAACTGTATTTCTAATGTATTTCAGAGTAAAAGGCTTAGTCGGAGCTGATTTAGTTTATTGTTTTTGGAAGAAGAAAAATGTGTAATTTACAAAGCTGTCAGAAACAGACACGACTTTAAAGCTTGCAAATGATAGTCAGACAATATTTTATCAATCAATACTTGCTTAAAGGTGCACTACTTGTCAATCATTTGTTTGTTGTCATGGAAATGTTATTGATTTGGCTACAGCTATGTTGATATTAAATATGTTTATTATAGGAACAAACCATTAAATTATTTTTTATTGACTGGCTAAAAAAGACTCATTTATTTTCATGGCGAGAAACATTCCACTCTGAGCAATAACATCTCCATGGAAACATCTCCACCAGAAAAATAACATAGTGCAACTTTAAACAGGTGGTTTCATTTATTTGACAAAAGCAAAATTATGCAAAATGAATCACAAAAGTGCAGAAAGATTTTCTTATGTTAAAGGCCATATTTTGTTGTTCTTAGTATTGTTATGATTTTGATTATGTTTTTACTTTAGAGATTTTTGTTTATCAACACGGCGATGCCGCGCACCCCCCTGTAGAAGACTCGCACATAGACACAACAGTGGAACAATCAAAAGCTCCGTTGTCAGCTACGTCAAGAGTTTATCACTTTGGAAACAAAGGTATGCTGCTAAGTTAACATTTGGATGAACTTGATCTACGACCCTTAGAATTACTTTCAGGTAGTGAGAAAAACGGCGAGAAAACGCTGTTCACTTCAGGGACAGACGTCTATATCCGTTCATACTGATGAAGCAGTAGCTGTATCTTTCTGTTTATTTACGTTCATGTAACATGAGAGGCGGTTTTGCAGACGGCGCGGGGGGAGAGTACGTACCCATCCCTTATAGATGTTTCTTTATCAGAGCTTATTTAAACTGATTCTTGTAGGGCTTGTAGGAATGTAATCTCCTTTGACTATAAGGCAAGGCAAGGCAAACTATCTGTATAGCACAATTTATACACAAAGCAATTCAAAGTGCTTTACACGGCAGGAAAGGAGAGAGGCATCTGGCTGCAGACCTGCATGACGAGTCCCCCATCCCGCAGACCCGCACCAAGAGTCACCCCGCCACGTGACCCGCACCAGGATGCCCCTAAGGCCCGAATGTTGGCCCATATTATGTAGATATACCACGGTAAGTGGCACTATGCACTTAAAACATTATTTGCGTCCTGCCAATAACGTTGTAGAAAACAAAGAGGAGCTTGGAAGTTTAGTGTCGATGCGTGTTAGTGTTAACAAACCGCAAACGTGGGTACAAGATGTTATACACCAGAGGGACAGAAGAGAGCCGGTTGCCATGGTAATGACTTTACTGCTGCTAACTAGGCCTAAAAGGTAACATTTTTATCTTAACCTTTACCCACACCCGTTTCCTAAGCTTACCTGTTCTCCTAAACTTAATGATCGACTAGCATTTACCAAGACAACCCTAGGGCCAGTTATTACAAATGTATTATATAATACTCCACGGTATGGCCATAAAACATATACATGTCCATTTATAGAATCTTGAAACATTTATAGAATGTTTCAAAGTGACTTTAGGAATTTGCAACTGATTTACTAGCTTTACTTCTTCTTCTTTGCTCATTATTTATTGCATTTATCCTTCTTTTTATTATAGTTCATTAGTAGCATTTTAGTATAAACTAGGGCAGGGCGATTATTTTTTGGCATATGTCGATAACGATATTTGGATGAAATTATGTCAGAATTCAGTAAATGAGGTTTACATATCAATCAACATGACATTGTGTCAAAGTAACTGCATATCTTTCTGCGTATCTTCAAAATAATATTCACGATATTATCTAAAATTTGATGCATTGCCAAACCAAAATTATATAACTTTTTCACCTTTTTGAATCAGAGAAGCACTCACACTCTCGTCGTTTCTAAAATAAGAACTGGTAATTATCTAAAGTATGTTTAAGTGGCAGAAATGTTAGTAATCCTTCAATGTAGACATCAGTATGTTAACTTCTAATAAAAATGTAAACACAATGGAAAAAAACAGAGATTAGCAACAAGCATCGTTTGAGGTCCACATATAAATAATTGGATGTTAGACTAAAGCTTTTAACTGCACTGAAAAACAATGTTACTAATTATCTTTAACAAACTAATTCCTCTCTATGTTTACAATAACAAAACCAATCCTTCAAATATTGGGTCTAAAATCAGATGCATTTCCTGTCAGATTACCAAACTCATTTTTACTCTGGGATTAAGCAACACACAGTGGCTAAAAGAGATGGATTAGGACGGATTACTGAAGGAGGTCCCCAGACAGCGCCACCATTACCGTTACCAATCATATGTATTTGTATGTGTTAATCTGCTACTGCTGTATGCGCTAATGCTAATATTCGCCTAAACTGTGCCGCTAATATGACTCTGGTAATCAGCGCAGGCAAAGAGAGGCACAATCCCATATGGACACAGCAAAACACAGTGATGTGTTTCTATCGCTCACAAACAACTGGAGCAGAAACACGCTGCGCAGTCTGCGGAGTCACACTGTTAAAACCACCTGCTTCAGACATACACAAACGAATAAAGAACACTAAAATAACTATGATTCTGTTTTGTCATGACTTTATTCTTCTCTTGATACATGGGTTTCAATATGTTTTCCAGTTTGTTAAACTTCGCCAGAGCAAACGAGTTTTTCTGTGAATTTGCTAAATAAAACATTGGCTTTTACTATTATAATGTCTAAAAGGTTCCTATTTCAGTAGTTCTTCAGTAGGTCAATGTTTGTGAACAAAAAGAGACAGAATTACAAAATGTTCTCCAAGAAGAATAGTGACTATTAGCCTGTTGTTTACTTCCTCTGACTGGGAAATGACATTTACTAAAACACACAGAGAAAGTAGCCTCAGGGTGACTGTACATTGTATCATGAAATCAATATTGAATGAAATTTTAGTTTAGTTTTGTTTTGTCTTGGCTTAGTCAGTATTAAATACATTTTGTTACAGCAGTGCATTAGGACTTTATTAAAGTGAACATGCTGTATCAAAAAGTGTATTAAAACATTACAGTAAAAACACAACTATTTTTTTGCACGCCAGGGGCGTCCAGACTTAAGGGGAGGTTTAATACATAGTGAGGTGGATCGTTCAAAACCTAATTTTTAAGAACCACCACACTTTTAATGAGGCAATTAACATTCATTTTAGGTTTATATAACTTCAAAATGTTGGTTATTTCGATTATGATAGAAGAATTGCTCAAATATGACATTAATACTTACTTTTTCTAATATGAGCCAGCGTTTTGTGTTGAAAATTAGAGTCTGTATTTTTGGTCTTGTGGATTTAGAATTGGTTTCGAGTATCAAACTATTTTCTTATGGTGCGTTTCAGGCAACTGGGATATTTCCCTCTTCTAACTTGTAACAATGCACTGGACTGTCACTCGAAGTAGTAAATACAACTTGAGAACTGGGATCTGGTCGAAGAAGTCCCACTTCATAAGAGATCAACAATCACCACAAAAAGTCAATCTGTAGAGTTTAACCACCACAAAAATGTAAACATTGGCTACAGGTTGTCTAACGTTCCTTTTGTTAAGCCTAAAGGTTAATATTAACCATAATGTTTACATACGAGTTGATTCAGTTAGAACGTTTTGAACAGGAAACTGGTATTTTTCAACTGTGAACTATCACCAGTTTCAATAACGCAGCATTAGCATCAAAATTAAGATTGAAAGTTTGTTATTGTAAACTTTAACTGTGATAAATACTTGTCTTGACTTCAATAGAAACAAATACTAAGACAGAAATCAAGTTGACGCGATAATATAATTTTATACAAGCTTCATCTACAGATAAACTACACTCCACATCATTTAGATCTGTGTAACCTTCTGTGTAAACATGGTGGTGTTTTTTGCAGTTACTGTACCCTGGCGACGTTGACATAATCGTCGTCTGATAAAGTGTCCAGCATCTCGATCACAGAGGTTTTCATCAGTTTGAGGGTGAGTCCGCTGACACTGCCGCTCCTGCGAGAAACAAACATCTCAGTCATACACATCATTAACCTTTCACTAAATGAACTTATATTGAATTGTGTATAATTTAGAAAGATGACAATGAGAGTGGATCATTGTAAAAGAGCTGTCTGTGCGGCATGTAATTAGTAATACAAACATAATAAATATGATAGAAACCCAAAGGCAATAACTTAATAATAATTGGTTTTCTGTGAATTTCTGGGATTTGCCTTTTACAATAGAGAATAAGTTATATGAATTGCAATAGTTCAGCTTAAATCTTCGATGCAAAGTGTAAGACGTAAAAACCAGCAAAGCATATTTGGATAGTAAAAACTGAATAATTAATTATTGATTCATGCATGTTTGTGTAATGTTGTACTGTCCTGCAACTGTTTTCATCTTCAATACATCCATGGTCACCTATTTACTTGTAAATAATGAATGATATCAGATTCGGAGTAAAATAAAGTAGGGTTACAAAGCATCAAACATCCACTTTCCAAGGTAAAAACAAGTAATTCACTAGCAAAGACAGAGGTGCCCAAACTTTAATCTAAACGGGCCTAAATTAATAATATTTTTCCTCCAAACGTCACTTGACGCTAAAACCTATGAGCATTTGAACATGGGTTCAGACTCGACCCACCTGAACATGCCCGACTTTTTTTAATTGCGCTTGCTGACCCGCTCGAACCCTACTAGCATCACCACTAGCGGTCGCTCCAAGTTCACACTTTTCAGGGCAAACCCAGCAGGGCATCGACCACAATTGTATTGTTTAATAAACAGACAGCACTAATTTGGATACAGGAAGGGATTGCGCCTCAAAACCCATATCTATTCTTCTTGAGTGACTTCTTATGAAAACATCCAAAGACAAAGTAACAAAAGGATAATAAATAAATTAAAGATGCCATAACACCACACAACAAAAGAATGCAATTGAGACATTTATTGATGATGAATGAAAAGATGGAATGATGGCTGGATTGAGAGATTGTGGATGGGGCTCTGTGATCTGTTCAGTCAATTCAGGACCTCGCCCCTGTAGATGGAGATGTCTGCAGCAGGAGGACAGATGAGATATGGGAGCGGGTCGAGAGAGCGGAGACAAAACGTGTTGTTAGGACGGAAGGTATAAGTAGAGGCTTCTGGGTAATTGAAGGTGTGGCCGAGGAGCCGAGCAGGCGTGGTTTGCTATTAGAAGCTTTTTGTCTTTTTTCCATTAACTTTCATTTTATCAGTTGCTTGTACAGTTAAATTTCTCAATAAAAAGCCCCGGCTTATCAGTTCTGCAGTTTGAACAGGAAGTCAATTGACATGTATGTTTAAGTCGTTTTAATCAAGTCGTTTTATAATGAACAACATGTATTATGGGTCTAGTTATGCTATAGTTTAATAATAAATAAATGGAAAACCACAGCAGGTCTCTTTGAAAGAAGATATGCACTTTCCTGGTCCTTAATATTAACCCTTTAAGCACTCGTTCCAGGCTTTGCACTGAGGGTTTTATACAATAATCCAGAGAGTTTCCAGTTCCAGGTTGTAAAGTCTTAAGTCCTATAATGTAGTTCAACAAAAAACCTTAACATAAGATCATATTGTTATTTGTAAATTAAGTTCCTTATTAATATATCTGGTGACTTCTTGTTCAGAATTACATTGCTAATAAGCTCCGCCTCTTATGATCAAACTTAACTATAACAGGCACCAGACGGTTTATCAAATAAGTTTTAAGCATCTTCAAACTCCCCATTCAAGATGAATCTAAACACAACTCTGATTAAGCTAATGAGGAAACAAACGCTTTATAAAAATGTTTATAAAAGTTATATTTATTTAAATTGCATCAACATAAATAAACCAAATGAAAAGTGATGACTTATTATATAAATGTGAGGTCAACATTTCCGTTTTGAGTGCACCTTGAAGAAGCAAACCGTCAGTCCAACAGGTGGCACTAGCATCCTTTGAAGAAACGTCACACACTCAACACGATTTGTCATCTTAAATCTAGATAAATAAATTGTATTTTTCTTGTTTAAGGGGTGTCTGCCAAAAAAGGCTAAACGTGTGACTGTGCTAAGCTTTTTTCAAGACGATATATATATCACATTTAGTTTATAAATACAGCTTCAAAACAAGTGTTGATTAGCGTAAATTATGTTTTACTGTGTTTTTTACAGTGTTTTACAGACAGTGTTTTAGCTTGTAGCTTGTCTTAAGCTTTATCAGTGTCTAGATAGATTTTATTATTTCCAGAATTCTTGACAAGTAAAATTCACTTTGAAGGAGACATTTTGTGTTTTTTTTACCTCGTGTTTAATGATACACAAATGTAGATTGATAATTTACATTTTGTTCCTTATAAAACACAGAATTGACCTAAAATGACTTAGAAACAGAAACTGGTCGACTGACTTCCTGTTCAAAACTGCAGAACTGAAAAGGTCACTTTTTCATTGTAACAGTAACAAGCAGCAGATTTTAACTCACTCATTTTATTGTTGAAAAGTGGATACATGAAGGGTTAAACCTTATATTGTTACTCCACTGGAAATAAGACATTTTGGAGTGAACACAAGTAAATACTGACAAGTGGGGAGGGTAGGTGAAAATAGGAATTTTCTAAGCAATTTTACCTCACAAGATTATTCAAACATGGGCTCTAAAAATTCATGAGAAAAAATCAAATGGGCTGCCACATTTTTACTAAGTATAAAACTTTACATTTTGAAAATCTAAATACATTTACTAACATTGTAATGTTGTTTAAAATTCATAACATTGTTGCCTTCCCACTGAGAAATTTTGTGGTGCTTACATCTGAAAAAACCCGCCGAGCCACAGGATCTAGTGTTAGAGGAGAGCGCAGTGTTCCAAGATGCAGAACCTTCTTTGGTCAGTCATCATTTTCCTTTCAGGCCATAAGCCTCTGGAACACTCTCCCACATGAGATTATCTCATGTACAGATTAAAGAATGTGTACACGCCTGACCAAGCAATGGCTTTTAGACAAACAAACTGTCTTTACATGAGTGTAATAATATGATTTATAAATAATGTAAATAGTGTTTGGATGTGTGCGACAGTCTTGTAGAAGTGCATGAAGTAGTTTGTGAAATTCATGACTGGATGAGTGAATGTACTAACACATTTTTGTGTTTATTGACATGTTCACCATTTTTAACAACAATCTGTTCAGGGATCCAGGTGGAAATGAGCAACTTTGCTAAAACCTGGCACAAGTATGTCTTCTCTTTTGTGTAGGATTATGTTTTTTTTTTTGTGTGTGCACTGTCCCTGATAAATAAAAAAATTAACTAAACTTAACTAATCAATCTTAATACAACTCTGACTAACCTTAGTGTACATGTGTCCCACTTTTTCCTAGTTGGTAAATGTGTATTTTGCAATACAGTGTCAGAGATACTCACACATCCACAATGATGACCATGTCCTTTGGAGATGACGCGCCCTGGATGTACCTGCGCACAAGCACAAAAAAACACCACAATCAACCAAACTGACTTCTTCACAGAGTATTTCATCACAATCTTTCTCAGCCTCTGTAGAAAGTGAGCTAAGGAGCTCTTTCACTGTGATTCAGTTTGCCCGGCTGAGCCCACTTAAGCCTGGAAACACAAAGAAGGCTTATGTGCTTAGAAGAGTTAATAAGTTGTGCTCTATACTCCATGTGGAAGTGACTGCATGGGAGATACTCAGCTGTAGAGCAACAACAATGGCTACTCCAAGTAATGAGTGCATCAGCCATACTAATTGCGGGTTGGAGTCGGAGTAAATAATAGGACATAATGGGCAGTGGTCTGTGCTGAGTAAACCACATCACACCAGACAAAGCAACAAGCAAATGCAGAGAATAACATTAACATGATAATTAATGTGTTATGCAAGAGAAAAAAGCACAGGGTTCAATTATATACAACATTTTTGGATGGCTGCAGACGCAAATTTCCAATGTAGTGTTTTTTATAGAGTGGGTATGTAATGTTGAAAGTGGTTTTTACTGTCTGGGCATTTTCTTAAAGCACAGGACTTGACTCTGACTTGATTGAGAATCACAAAAAGTACAGAATTAAACTATTAAACAGAATCCCTCCATCTGTGTCTTCAAAAAGTGACACTACTGAAAATGCAAACCCAACTGACACCTTAAACCAGAGATCTAAAACCTTTAACAACAAAAGAGCTGCAATGACATGTTGGATTCTACCAATGTGACAAGTGAGCAGTGCATTAAATCACAAGCAAAACTTAACTGTATAGCCTCAAGTTTGGAAAAAACAGATGTGAGAGTGAACATGGAACAGTGTCAGTGTGAATCTCTCCGACAGATGTGATAAAACCAGGAAATCGCGGTGCTGCGTGAGCCCCGATCCCTTCTGCGTCCATTGATCATCGCAGACCATCGCACCTAACAGGCCACTGGACGTTTCAGACCAGAGACGAACATTATGGCATCCGTGGGGCACGAGGAAGAGCACAATCTGGTGCTCTGTGCTTTACTCGGACTTCGCTTTGAGCTTTACTGGACCACGAAGAGCTCACGACGCACACCCAGAGACCAGACCAAAGTGGACACAATCTCAATCTCGTCTGTACCAGGACTGTGATGCGGTCACTCACAAAAACCTTCAGCACGTGACACACCGGGGCCAAACGAGCCTGTGAGCCTGGCTATAGACATTCAAAAGTATTATAACAAAGACATGGTGCTGCTTTTGAGTTTCTTAAACTTTTCTCACACAGATCAAGATTCTCGGGTAAGTCTCATGTCACACGCATTGGATCATTTTATAATAAACTTTAGGTTGACATAACAGAATGTTGTTAAAGGAGAAAAACTCAAACGCATTGATGCAAAGTCTGACAAAGAGTGAAATCATTTTTAATAATATTAATATGCTAATAAAACAAAAGTATTAAGCCTGACTTTTTCCTGACTAAAGCAAATAACAAAATTCAACTGATAAAATAAAAAAACATGTAGCCTAATATTTTCTTGTGAACTTCTTGCTTTGCTCCACTGTCATGTTCTGAAATGTAGGTTCACTAAATTAACTGGATCAGTTAAAACAGCACATCGGGCCAACACACTAATAATCTCTTCAAGACATTAGATGGAGGACAAAATATGGGCCTATCTTAACGCATTATGCATATTTCTTTTCTATAATTTCACAAACAAGCGGTGTCCTCAGATGTGAACTTTACATTCAGGTTACCCCCAGTGCATTTCTTGTGTGCAAGCTTGTTTTAAATTTGATCTCTCACTAATTCGGCCCAAAATATGAAGAGATCCACGTCTTAAAATGACTCATGAGCTGATGGCGTCACACATTATTTCCTCGGCTCTGTCTGTGGAGCAGGAACAAGCCGCTTAAGACCATTACGCTCCACAGACAAACTTTCAGAACAAATCTCTTTAGACTGTTTTGGAGACACCCAGGAGGCACACACAACATATACATATATTTAGACGAGTTGTGAGGATTCATTTTCTAATCCAGTCACAGCCAAAACAAGCAGAGGTGCATTACACTGGAAGAAATGAGATGATTGTAGTTTTAGAGCAAAATGAGATTAGCTATATAAAAATATAAAAAGACCACAATCTTGCAGTATCCTCCAGTTCCCTGTTATTATTAAAGTGACACTGTGCAGCTTTCTCAAGAGGACAATCAACAACATAATTCAATTCATCTTATTCTCCACTTTTGCACTGCCAAAAAAAAAAAATGGAGCGAGGGAAACAGACAGTCATTATTAGTAACATTCTTATTGGTAATAAATATGTTTCACGCAATTTGTCTGTAGTTAAAAGAGCAGGAAGCCCTTCTCTACAATGTTTTTTTTTCTAGCTTTTAACAGTTTTTCTTTAATTTAGTGTTGTAAACATGTAAACTACAAAAACAAATCGTTTTTGGTCAAACAGGTACATGATAAACAATAAACAAAAAAGTAGTGAGCTAGTTAGAAACAAAGGGCAAATAATATGTAACAAGGTTGTCTGACATATTATTACATTCTGAGAAAAAGGGGTTGAAAGTTGTTTGCACATTTTGCATCTTTGGGGTGTATGGTAGTGGAGTGGTTAGAGCTCTGACTTTCCAATAAGGAGATTGTGGGTCGCCTCCAAATCAACATTTCATGATTCTCTGGGTGGAGTTTGCATGTTCTCCCCATGTCATTGTGGGTTTTCTAAGGTACTCAGATTTCCTCCCACCTCCAAAAACATGCATGTTTAGGTTGACTGGGATCATGTAAAATTCCCTGAGGAATGAATGAGAGAGTGAATGTCTGTCTCTAACCCTGCAACGAATAGGCCTCTGTCCAGGGTCCGCTAGAAATCACTGAATAGCCATCACCAATAACACGGTAGATATGATGTGCACTTTGAAGTGAATAGTAGCTGCGTTTTTCTGGCTATTTTTGTTGTTTTTTTTTTTACTTTCAATTATTACATTTTTTTAGGTAAAATTGTATGGTTATGACTTTTTTTCTGTTAAATCTAATGATGAAACCTCAAAAACGGCTTTTTTTGCGATTTGATAATTGCATCCACTGAAACTTCATTTTGGATTGAATTCAATTAATTGTGCAGCCCTAACTAGCACAATTAGTGTTCAATTTGATTATTTCAAGTAGATTATACAGTATAGAAATGCTTCATGCTGGTGTTATGATATATTGGAAGGAAAAATATAGCATATTCAATATAGAAACTGCATTAAGTATAAAAGTAATGTGCTTAAAAAGTGAATGAATTTCATCTCTGAAAAGGTAAGAATCCTGAATGAGTATGCAAATTATACGTGAATTATTAGAAAGTCATTAATATATATAATTATGTATTAAGCATTAAAGATTAAATAACGTTTTATTAGTCGGGAATATGGAGAAAAGCAGATGAAGCTGGTCTGCCATGTATCTCACTTCAATAGAGACACTGTACAAAGTCATAAAGCACATGGAGATTCTCATATTCAGTTCAGTCACTTTCACTTTTGACCCCAGAACAAAGAGCAGAGGTGGATGTAATGAGGCTCCACTGGGAACACTGGGGTAAGGCTCAGATCTCAGAGGGATTTTGACATTAAAAAGCAGCAGCAGCAGTGTTGAAAGCAGGAGAAGTCACTGGAGGTGTGTCCGATTATCACAGAGGAGCTGGAGGACGCACTTTTGCCACATCACAGGCTTAAAGGGCAAAGACACTCACAATCAAAGCTTATATTAGGGATATAGTCCACCTGAACCTTTTCTCCTTATCACACATACAAGTGCTCCCTTGAGTATTCAAAAAGCCAGAAAAATATTCCTCTATTTTTCTCTCTCTCCCTCTTTTTTTTTTTTTTTTTTTGAAATATTGATGCCATTAGTTAAAAAAGACTGAAAAAGTATTTATGTAGTATTGCAGGGGTCTCAACCGCTGGGGCGGAAGAAATTGACTTTGAAGTAGAAAATTCTAAAACAGAATCTTCCACATGTCGTCAAAAAAGACAATTTACACCCAAAAGTCTGCTCGGCGATATGGACAAAAATGTACATCTCGATTTTTTCTTATCAATATCTCGATATCTTTGAAATTAATTTTTTAAGTGAAATATTTTTTTTCTAATTCTTTTAGTCTGCAAATTGGAAAGTAGAAATGTAAATTTTCATTGAATAAATTCATTTTAGCTGTGTCTTTTGCGGAGTAAAACTAAATTCTATAGCACAAGTATAATTTGACTATTACAGCAAAAAGAAAATAAAACTTCTCTTTGTCATTTTTCTTTGTAATTGTAACTGCATTTCATCAGTTTTAGGAGCTCTTTTTCACCAGTGATACAATATCTCGATATGTATGGTATGGTCAAATTATATCTTGTCCAGTACATATCTCGATATACAATATATATATCGATATTCCCAGCCCTTTTCAGCTGTTTGTGGAGTTGAAGCAATCTTTTAACACAATTAAAGTGTTACAAGTTATAACAATTTGTCACATTGTCACTCCTGTGTTATTAATGTTGATTTTGGCCCAAGTTTACAATGTGGTTGCTAGGTAACATTTGTGGATTCCTCTCACATGTGTTTATTTTTTACTGGACCAAAAAAAACGATAATTGATTCACCAAAAGGACTAAACAACTGGAGTAAAAACACAGTTAAATGTTTAGTGAAATTCTTAATCATAATAATGTTCACTGTCTTTGTACTAAAAAATATATTCAACCTGTCATACACACTTTAACTGCAAAAGAATCTCCCGAACACAGACCACAGTTTGAGAACCACTTGTAAGTCTGTGATCCGTAGCTGAACAGTGTTAGAAAACGGGCTTCTGATGCCAAAAATACTTTCTAAAAATAAGCAAAAGTGAAGATTTAGTCTGAGAATGGAGACGACTTCTTATCCACCATAGAGATAACTGTGTAGATCAGCTAAATCAGCACTTCACACTGTCTCCTGTTACTAACACAGATATAATTTTCTCTTCTCGCTCCTGCTGCTTCTCTCTGAAGCATAATATTTTCTCACTTCTCTATTGTACGCTTTAACTCGAAGAGGATTTTGACCTTAATGACTAATAGACTATTGGATTGCCTTCGTATTAACACTTGGCCCTCCAAAATAAGTCCCATCCCATTAAAAGCTCTATTTGGCCAATAAGAAACAGCATGGGCAGCCAAGTTAATGAAATTCCGCTGTTAGTCTCGAGGCTACTCCAAATGACCCTTCTTCAATCTTCAGATGGGACTGTCTGGGCCCTCTCCCTCCCCGCCTCAGGGGCTTCAGACGTGGGCTACATTTTGACTGCATCGATGATCATTTTCACAAACTCAATCCTCTCAAAAAGAAGAAGAGGAGGGAATAGAAATGAAAGAAACGCGTCTTCTCTCAGTGTGCAGTCTCTGTCCCCTCTCCTCGCTACTTCAAATTAAGATTCTAGTAATTAAATTGATAAAAGTTACGCGCGCGCCTCATGTTTCTGATTTGGAGAGCACTTGGAGAGAGGCGCAAGTTGTACCTTTGATGTGGCATTCTTTATTATTGAAAGTAATTGGATTCTTCCTCTTTTTCCCCCCTCCATCTCTCTCTCTTCTCTCTCCATCTCTAACATACATTTTGCTCACTCTGGGCAGGCTCGATTAATTGACCTCTCCCAAGTCTGTGTCCCAGTTCTTTTGGGCCAGCTTTGAGGCAGAGAGGGACCGAGTTATGTCTGAAAAAGGAGGATTTGATGTGAGCAGAAGAAGACATGCGGAGGGTTTAAGGAGGTATTCATCAGGTTGTAGGCAAGTACAACCTGCAGAATGTAGTTAGCAATAAAAGGAAATAGTAGAAAGAAAGAGCAGTCGTGAACCCACGGAGATTACGATTACTTAAAATAACCACTGCATTAGGTTTCAAGGTTATCATTTTAAGTGTGAAGAACCAATCTATAACAAATAATGTAATAAGGTTTAACAGTTAAGGATAAGCTTGGATATTTATTACAAAAACTGTCTTATATCGGAAAAAACTAATACCACATAAAGTAGAAAAACTAGTTCAAACCGTGACATTCACAGAAGTGAAATCATTTATTTCTGCTCATTGCCACATACTCAATCACTTGGTCAGCCGATACATATCTCAAAATACAAATGAACAGTGTTTTCCTAATATTGTCATACTTATTTAGTAATTTGTCTTGTTTGGTGGTTCTTACCGGACGCACACAAGATAAGAAATCTCAATTTGAAGGCAGGGGTTTAAAATGAACTACTCCAAATATATAATAAACTAGTATTAGGGCTGGGCGATATAGCCAAAAAATAAAATCAACATTTTTTGGAACACTTGGACAATTTAGATTGCTGCTTTTTATTATGAGCTTGTAATATTTAAAGCAAATAAAGATGAGCCAATGAACTTGTTGTAAGTCATTATAAAAATATTAATAAGTTAATCATACACCAAGAGGAAAGGGGTGGGGCCTGTTAATTTGGGGAGACTTTATCGAAGGAAGCCTCACAAAAAACACAAATACGGCTCTTACAACATAGTAAAAGCAAATCAAAAATGAGCTAGATTGTACTTTTCCAGAAAATTTCCACAAGACAGAGCTGAAACTGACCCGTGGAGAAACAACAAACTTGTAACTTTGACAGATTAAGCTATAGAGGGATTTTTTGTTTATCAACATGGGCAATGCGTGCACACCCCGCTCCAGAAAGAGCCACAACTCATAGACACAAACAGTGGAAACAAGTCGATAAAGCTCTGTTGTCAGTCAACTACAAGAGTTTAACACTGTGAGAAAACAAAAGTTATGTTGCTAAATCAACATTTGTGAATGACATTCAATCCTACAACCCTTAAAAGTTACATTCAGGTGAGTTGTAAGAAGTAAAAAAACACTGTCTCAAGCTTCAGGAGACAAACGTCGTGTCAGACCGGTTCATAATTGATCGAAACAGCTGCTCTCGTCCCGTTTGGTTGTTTCATTCAAAGAAGTTTTTCCATGTTATCAGACGGAGAGCGGCTCTTTCTGCATAATGCATGCGCAGTAGGGCAGAAAGTGACGTAGACCGAAAATCCCTCTATATAAACTTCCTCTAAAAGGTTACTCATGGCTGTAATTGCGTGATAAAAGGCCCGCTAAACAGGTGCTAATTTTTGGTTTGTCTCTGCTTTGTGAGAGTCGCAAGGGAGAAGTTGTCCACCTATTGACCCTATTTTGTCCCGCCCACTTGGCTTGGAAATGCACTTCCTGTTTAGCTCTGTTAAGGTAGCTAACGTGTTTGTTTGTCTGTCTTGTGGGGCAATTTTAATTAAATATATTGACAGTTAAAATAAACCCATCGACTGAAATCTACAGGCTAAATGCAGCTACACAGGAAGTGCACGTCCTAGAAAAGTAGGCGGGACAAAATAGGGTCAACAGTGAGGGCGGTTGAGTCACAGCGCACTGACCTCGATTTTACGATTGGTTCTTTTTCTAGTTCTTTGTCAATTTTTAAAGACCTAAAACTATTGACTTACTTCAATTTACGTGTACTGTGTTTTGTTATGTGTTGTTGTGTGTTTTGTATACTTGCTTTGCATTTCATGTCGGAAGAGCGAGTGGCGGCACGCAAAAGCTGCAGCGGCCCGGGGGCTCACTCCAGGCGTAATTTCGTTGTACTCTGTGACAATGACAATAAATCCTTCTGTTCTGTTCAATTTATTGCCCAGCCCTATAGTACAAGATCACAATGTAAAATATTATAATTTTATGCTGAAAACATCTAAAAATTTGACATAAAAATTAAATGATTAGTTCATTGTGGTATTAAAAATAACCAACATAGTCTTTGTATATTGTTGTATATCATCGTGACACTAGTCTGAATTTGAAGTTCCTGCCAATCGTTTGTCACTTAGAAACACTTTTAAACATTTGAGTCTATAACATATGCTGCAGTAAAGCGATACAGTAATTACTCCAGTTTTTGAGAGACACATTTCAGTCTCATCAGACGACACTCACTTCTCACGTCGCCGTAGAATCCCGAGCTCTCTGAGTCATGATCCAGATGTGTTGTTTCTGCATGAACTCCAGTCAGTAATTACCTCTAGGCTGGTGGCCACTGATGCCATTCTTTCCCTGTCATTACCCAGAATGCCGTGTGCCAAGGCCAGGTGACAGGCAGATGGGCTTGGCTGCTGCTCCTCCATTTTGTCCCCGCATCACATCGCTGTCCCTGATCTGGCACCTGACGCGACGGGGACCCCACGGCCTCCGACTGTCCCGGCCTGAGCTGACACTTCCACTGGGCGCTGTGTTAAAATACTGTAAGTTTGGCTGAGATAAAGTAAAGCAGTGTGAGCTACAGTTAGAACAGGGGAATATATCGAATTTATACAAAAAATAGTCAAGTCTATTTGAGTAGCGATTAAAGGCACTATTTTCTATTATTTATTAAAATAGGTAAGACATTTAGCTTCCCATGCGTTGTTGACTGTAGTGGATTTGACATTATTTCTATAGTAACCATTAGGGCTGGGCAATATTGTAACGTATATGTTGGGGAAAAATCTAATGTTACTAATAACCTGCTAAGTATAATGCTCAAATGTGTTGTTACTTTACATGTCTGCCAATTTTGGTGAAAGCTTCCTGTTGGTGTCACTCGAGGGTAGTGACATACCTGATTGTCCTTACATGTACTTTGCTGTATCATTTTGACACATTGATATTAGGATCTAATCCCTTGTTTAATCTGTTTACTGCATTTATCCAACTGTGTTATGTCCGATGACATCAGGTTTGCCCTGTTAAACCCCCATATCTGTAAGGTCAGAAAAAAAAACTAACACAGTGTTCTATTAGTTATGTTTTATCGATAGATAATTTGTGCTTTCATGATATACTGTATTTTGACTGGGTCAGGGGTTGATATAAAAAGGTGTTTTCATTGTTGTGTGGCACCCAGCCAGGGACAGAGGGACTTGGAGGGAGAGCGCAGGTTTGATCTTAGTGCACATGTGCAATAAATCTCACTCTTTTAATCAGACAAACTTCTTCCAGTGTTTCTTTAATTTTGGTCTCTCGCTCTATTGCGGTTCACTTTCCGCGGCTTCGCTGTTTTGCGGAATTTTTTGTGTGTGCAATTTTGCTTTTTTTTTTTACAGTGCACGGCCCCATAGATGTAAGCTGTAAGTGTGCTTTTCTCTCAAACGCACTGTTTGAGGACTATATCACATCGCAGCATTCACAGGCAACAGCACAGAAGCTCTTTTAGAAAACTTTAGACAGTTTGGATCATGCAGGGGAAGCTGACCTGACACTTGGACGTTTCTCCAGGTGAGGATTTGATTCTTTGAGCTCGTAGCTACGATGATAAGTTAGTTCACACTGGAACGTCATTTGTGTAGTTCAGAGATGTGTTAGAGGAGCGTGTTGTGACTTCGCTAGAGTCTGGATGTGTTTCGTGTCGGCTCTGGAGCCCGTGTGATCGTGGCTCTGCGGTTGGCTGTGGAGCGCAGCGGGACAGGTAACGTGCCAAAAGCAGAGCAGGCGAATGCGCACAGCACCGTCCCTCTTTAAGTGGTCACAAAAACGACTCGCGCTGTTGTATCTGGCGGTGAATCATGTGTTTAGAGCATTATTACATGTACAAAAGACACTAACATCATAACCAGGCAGGTTATCAACTGAAATTACTGGTAAAAAATGAAGATCACTACTTCGCGGGTTTCGCCTTTCACTGGTTATTTTTGGAGTGTAACCCCCGCGATAAACAAGGGACCACTGTAATACAGAAAATCCACAGCAATATAACATATATCGCAATATTCAAGTTGAATTTCAGAATATTGTGCTATGATTGCACTTGAACCACAGCTCATTTTGCAACCGAGGCAAACAGAAATTTTGACTAATTCCCAATGTTGCCAGATTTTTAGAGATTAATAAGCGACAAGCTTTCAAAAAAGTCAAAACAAACCATCCTATCATTAATAAAGCTTGATAACACATTTTGTGCTTCATATTTCAGTCATTATTGGGGATATTTTCAAATCAAACTTGGAAAAACGCTAAAATCCTTGACTGTCAAAATTCATGAGCAACTTTTCAATTTTCCTATAAAGATGCAGACTTTCGGCAATTTTCATCTGATCTCGAACTTGAACAAAAGTAACCTATGCCCAGACAGTGGAGGCTCTGCAGAGGCTAAAACACAAATAATGAAAGTAGTAAAACATGGTGTTTGAAAGGAGAACTTCTGTAGAGTAACACTGTAACTAAAATAATCAGAAACACATAATTATACCAATGATAAATATTATAGTAGGTATATCGTCAACTATATCGTTACAGCAAATGTTTTCTTTTATACCGTGCTAAAAATTTTACTCCATATTGCCCTGAGCTAGTAACCGTAGTTTTTTGAGTTCTATGAGGAAGCAACGTCTCCATCTTGCCTTCTGACATCTTCACTTTTCTAGAACGTGAAAGCCTAGAGTCTTTCATAAATCTAAATTCCATGTACAGGCCACCAGCAGCACCAACATACATACATACTGATTATACCGTATTTGGCTCTGGTGTGCGAGTCTCATTGGAATTCATGAAATAGTTTGATTGTAGCGTTGCTGTGTAAAAATCAATACGTTTATGCCTCGGGGCTAACTCTCTCCTGGGAGATTGCGTTTATGCACCCTGACCCGTGTGTGTTCTGCATTACATTTGAATTAAGGGAATTATTACACAGAAACATAATACGGACTCATGTATTTTATATGAGGAAAGGTCAGAGGCGCTGAACTGTGTCTTCTAATGCACTTAGCCTACATGTTAACATTAGTCTATAAATATGTTGTCGTCATTTTGTTTCATGCATTTTGCTCATTTAAATAGAGATGGCCAATTCACTTAAGTCACATTCGATTCAGTTTTCAATTTTGCCATTTTGGATTTTCTTTTTTTTATGGACATTTGAACTGTAAACAGTAATATTTAGAGTCCATATCCACCCATCAGTTGTTATCGCAACATAATGATGCACTATTTAAGTTGTAGATCAGGGCTACTCGACTTTATTTTCCCGAGGCTAGAGTTTTCACAAACCTTGGCTTCTGGGGTAGAAGTGTATGTGCCAGGCCACCACTTTAAGCACAATTCGGGGTCACGTAGAACATCATGTGATATAAAAATTAAAATACATTTACCATACACCAGGGCTATTCAACTTCATTTTCCAGAGGGTCAGATTTTACCAAGGACCCTGGCATCGGGGCTGGGGAAATGCACAAAACGTCATGACTTTTGTTATGAGGTAGCACCAAATATTCATAGGATTAGATAATGATAGGAACTAATGCCGCAGTGTGTTTTTATTGCTCTACAAAATGTCCAAATCAGCGTTAAACATCATAACCAAATCTGAACTTGTAGTATCTCAACATTAAACCAGATCTAAACCAAGGTCTAAAGCAAAATTGAAATTAAATCAGAGAAAACAAATGCATAAATTAAGTCATGTGTTTCTTTATTTGAGCAAATTTTTATATTTTCAAATAAGATGTATTAATAAAACAAGAGCAAAGTGGATTGTTTTGTTTCACCAGTCCAAAAAGTGACTGGAAATGAAACAAGAAAAAGATAGATCCAGTGGCAAATGCCATTTCCAGGCAGTAAAAATATAATAAAAATCAAGATATTGCCTAGTTTAAACACTGACCATCCACTATTTTCAGAGTAATAAACCACAACAAAATCTACAAACAAGAATAAAAATATTTTTTGTAATATTATCAATTGAGGGCCAGATCAGATTTTTAGCGGGAAGATTTGGACCCTGGGCCTTAAGTTGAACAGGGCTGCCATACACACTTTACATTGCCATTTGCTGCAAAACTAGACATTATTCAGGTCTGAACAAAGACTAATCCAGAATTAAACCAGGTCTAAACCAGACAAAACCATCTGTAAAGCAGAAATAAACTAAGCCAGGCACAAACCAGGTCTAAAGTGGCACTGAACGAAATTTAAACAATAAACAGGTACAGATTCACTTCCTAATGCTTGGAAGATGGATTCTGGGCCTTTTGTTAAATATCCTTGTTAAAGATAAGTTCTGCTACATAAACATTCACATAGCAATGCATGCAACTTATATCTCTCAAATATTCTCATTTTGTCTCCGAGTGAATCAATGACTTAATCTCCGCACAATCCATATATAACCTTATTTACATTGTGTAGTTCGGCATGAGATTTACCTTTAAATATGTATTTCTTCTGCCTGTAAAACTGACCACACACCATTATCTGAGTGGACAGTATGGCAGACGCTGAATATTTACTTGCATTCTCCCTTGTGCATGGATTTGTGTTGATGGTCTTATTATTTTATGGACTGCTGGGCTCTTAGTGCTGCTGTGGATGTGGCGGCGAATAAAGATTGAATTAAGATAAAAAATATAGGCGTCAGGAGGAGCCCCGGAGCCCAGCGCCGCGAGTGATGTGGTCTGTTGTCTGTGCTTCTAGTTTTCCTTCTTTCTTATCCAAACTGGTGAAACTCATGCCAAATATCACATTTACATATTTTGGCCAAAACTAAATTCTGACTCAATTTTGAATTTATTTTTGTGTGCAGAGAAAGTAATTTATTCAGTGTGGCTAAGTTACTCTATTATCGGTGAAAGATTACAGACCAATACAGCTTTATGGAAGTTCAAGTCTTGCTTAGATTCATATTTTCTGCACATATGTTTCATGATTGTTTTTTGTTAATTTAAGCATTTGGTTTTTATTATTCATTTTGATTCAGTGGCTCATTTTAAAAAACTTTGTCCACATGAAACAGTCAATGGACATCTTATGGACAAATAAGAGTTTGGACACCTAATTAAAATGTCTAATGGGTAAAAAAACATACTCAGGTCAGGTTGTAAAGAAAAAAACAGTGCAAGATAAGGCAAAAAACTGTGGGACTGTGCAGTGAGTAAGAATGTGCAATGATTGTGAATCTGCAGTAGAGAGATCAGTGCAAAGGAGACTTGAATGTTTGTGCAACGTATCTGTGTAAATATGAAATGTATTTTTTTGTTGGCCTAACTGTGACCCGAAATATAATGCACAGTATCTTGATATTTAAAGCATTCTGCACACTACAGGAGTTTTGGCCCGATTTTAAGCCCGATGTGCCTTTCTACAAGTTCAGAGAGGAGTGACCCGAGTAAGGATTTTCGTGAGAGATTTTTTGTCGTTTCTCTCTCTCTCTCTTCTCTCTCTTATGTCTGTGCATCACTGCGATTGTTTGTCAGGACGCATCATAGTGACATTCACAAGCTTTTATGACAAGCTTTTTTTGCTTTTATAACCGCGCACATGAAAGAAAACACTCTGCGCTCGATCACGTGACACACACACACACTGTTCTCCAAAGTCTGTATCGTCTCTGCTCTTCTGCGACCTGATGCAAGGTGAGATAAATATTCGTTGTAAAGGTTCTTACGTCTGTGGCTTGTTCTTTTTTGAAGCCTCTAAAAATTATGAAAAATCCTCAACTACTTAAGTGTGCAGCCGGCTTATGTTCAGTGTATTTTACAAAGACAAACGCAGTGAGAAACCTGAATTAAGCTAGTTTTGTCTACACTGAGCAGTATTACAGCACCTCAATATGTTTGCAGAAATCATTCCATTTAACTGCAAGACCCATGTTGTGGTTCTGAAGGTAATTAAACATTGGAGTGAGCAGAGCGTCATGCCTGTCGGTGCTGTTTCTCTGCTCTGTCTGCTCTGCTTCTGTGGATAACATGAAGAGACATTATAATGGACAAATGCTAATAATTAATGTCAGCGCAATTGGAGACAATTAAGCGTGTTGACTGGACCATTAATTTTCCTGAGGCTGTGATTGTGGAAGCGGGAGGGGCGCGCTCATTTGTGGTGGCAGGCGGCCCACCAGTCAGACCCCCGAACCTGGACTGGACAAGTATGACCAGCTCTGACCAGAAACAACCTCCACTGAGATGACTTTCTAAGATTACTTAAACAAAAACAATAAAGAATGTTTATAACCTTGTTTGAACTGCCTTCTCTCATCATTAGTTTACTCAGAGTTTTATAAAAATGATTCATACATGTTTGAATAATCTTGTATTGTCCTGCTGCTAATGATTGAGTTGTCAGAAAAGCCCTGTCCTCACCTACCACCTATCCCCGCCCACTTGTCTCTTCCAAAACTTCCACAAGATTCATAGTAAAGCATTTATGGTTCAAAATAGTCACTAAGCCACTTTTTACAATAGTAAAAAATACAAATGAAAAAAAATCTGCTGCCTGTTATATTAAAATCTTAAAGTGTAGCAGTTTTGCACAAGAAGTAAATTGATATTTCAATTTCTAAGCTGTTTTTCATCAATTTTGTGCTTTACAAAATACAAAATTAATTTACTGATCTACATATATATTAGTTTTCCCCTAAATTTATACAGAAAAAAAAAAAAAAAAAAAAAAGGTCCCATAGAAAGACTACATCTTTGTAAGAAATGCAAATTCTGTTATTTGAAAAATGATTTTTGATGTGTTTTACCGAGACAAACATATTTTGTCCTTTGTTCCTCTTGTCCTTAGTTACAATCCCTGACAAATGCAGATCATGAAAGTATTTTTAACATTTTGTCCATTTTAGAACACCACACTTACCTTATATAACCCAATAATAAAAGTATCTTCATTGACATTGTACTTACGTTCTCTTTATGCCACATAACACAAAGGAGCATGAATCGTAATTTAAACAACAAAGAATAAGTACGTAGGTTGTGTCAAACAATGCATAAATCACAAAAAAATCGACTTTGACTGAGTTAATGATGATTATGTAAAGCACTACTACAAGATGGTGTAGTTTATGGTTATGTCATCAGAATGATTTTTGTGTTACCTAATCTGTATTTATAATAGAAATGCATGTTGTACGGTTGTGCAATACCAGCTATTTTAATGTTTATTTAAATCTAATCTATTCCAGGACTGAAAATTACAATCCTAATTTCAAAAATAACTACAGAATGTTTCATAATTTCCTATTTGAAAGGATTTGTTTGTTTTTTTGTGATGGAGGTGAGGGATAGGGATGGGAGGGAAAAGAGGGGAACAACAACAAAAAAGGGGAGACTACTGTTTTTTCTGCATCTCATATGAATTGCAAGAAATAAAAAAATGTTAAAAAAAAATAAAAAAAAAATGTAAAAAAAAAAAAAAAAAAAAAGAAGAAGACAAATGTCCTATTTAGCTCTTCTAGACGTATTAACTTTGCAGAACACTCTGCACCAAATGTAAGAACAGCTTATATCAAAGGTTATCCTAAGAATATTATGTTGCATTTTCACTCCTGTTGTTGATAAAATTAGCCAGGCTGAAACCACCTAGTGCCTCCACTTCAGCTAATAGGTCAGATATCGCAGGACTGCTAACAGCTCCCTAACCCTAACCCATCCAATCAGAGAACAGAAGCAAGCCCCATCTTTAGTTTTCCCAATTAAGTTATGCCATAACCCGGTTAGCATACCTTTCCCAAATCCTTAAACTTAACCAAATGAAATTAATCTAACCCTAATCTTAACGCTAATTTTTTGCTAGCATAGCCACCATTGCAAAGTAATGGTGGCAGGGATCCTCCACCACTGGTCAAAAAAACCGGGCCATGGGCCATCTGCTACCAGGCCCCAGAGGATCTTATAAAATTTATTTTATTTTGCAGTCTTTCACTACTTCATGTTGCTTTAGTATGAAAATATAAAGACACTTAATTCACTAAACAGCCAACGCAAGCAATACGAGGTACAAATCTACACAATAATCAGGATTTTGTTGTATTTTATGCAGAAATTATTAGCACTAGTTATTAGTAGTTATAACCCAACCTCGACCGGTCCCTGGCTGTGACTGTACCGGTCCTTACAAGAAAAAAGGTTGGGGATCTCTGGTGTATGGCATAACTGGGTTAGAGAAAAAAATCAGGCAGTTGTTGGCCAGGAGCAACCAGAGTTGTGATAACAGCAGTATACCTTTGACCTTGTGTCAAATATCAACTTAGAATATTATGTTGTACATTTCAGTTTACAAGTTTACCACAAACAGCAACAAACACTGACACACAAGTTTATGCTCTACTTCCTGGACAACAAAAAATATCGACTGGTTAAATAAAAAATCCCATGCCAACTGTGAAGCGAACACATCCCAATGATGTGATGTCAGCGGGTTTCCAAAAAGTGAAATAAAACAGACTAAAGCATCAGGCTCAATAAAACCTACAACCCAAAGCTATGCACATTTTAGATTTATTCAAAATAACCTTGTACTGTCTGCTACATGTTGAACTAAATCTCATATTAAATCTGTCTGTCGCTAGAAAAGCAGCCTACTATACACTATTTATTCTTATGTGATTATGGGTTGGACATTTATTGGAAAAATACCGTACTTATGACTTGTACGACCTCATTTCTGCATACGACCGTGACATTTTGAGCTATCAGCTAATATGAACACAATCTGATCTGCCAGGTGCACAGGGGCGGATATTGCAAGCGTGGCTGTTCCATTGTGGGACGGTGCCATCTTTAGACTTGACCCGGTCGCTCCTGACACTAACCTCAGCGGACTGTGAGTGATTGGACGACATCACAGCGGGACATCACAAGGACAGCAGCACCATGGACTCACCCGACAAACCATGACAGTACCTGCTTCAGCCTTCAGCTTCAGCCTTAGCAGACATGGAAGAAGATACTTTCAAGCTTTGCTCATAAATATATTTTTGAGAAAATATGGAGAAAAAAAAGGGAACGTGGTAGCAGAGTGATTCGACCTCTGGCTTCCCAACAAGGAGATTGTGGGTTCGACTGTCGGATTGACCAAATCAACATCACCAGATCTCTCTTTGTGAAGTTTGCATGTTCTCCCTGTGTCACTGTAGCTTTTCTCCGGGTACTCCGGTTTCCTCCCACCTCCAAAAACATGAATGTTTAGGTTAATTGGGAGAGAGTGAATGGTTGTCTGTCTAACCCTGTGAAGAGTTTGCCACTGTCCAGGTTGTTCCCCCGCTTAAGACCCAAAGTCACTGGGATAGGCTCCAGTCACTTTAAACCCCTGACAGCAACAAGCAGTAGAAAATGAAAGAATCAAAAAGAAAAGCAGAAACTTTTAGCTAAACTGTCATGGCAGTGATAACAGCATGTAGCGCTGCAACAAGTTTATTGAAATAATCATCAACTAATTTAGTAATCGAAGAACCATTCAGTTAACTGCACAAGCCTCAAAGTTGTAATTTCAGAGAAAATATTTTATCTCTCAAATTACACCAAAATAATAATAAAAACATGTAAAAGTGTTTTTAACAGCAGCTGCTGGCTAAATGCTAATGTGATGTTAGTGCTGCTTGTCGAATTTTATTACCTACAAAGCAACAGGTTTACTTTTCTGAGATAACTCAACTTCAGAAACATCCACTCAGACTTAGTTGTGACTAAACTTGAATAGTTGCACCCAAGATACCAACACAGTCTCCAAAGAAAACATAGATATACAATGAACTGTCAAAAATGTACGATAAGAATGTTTTTACACGTTTTTGTGTAAATATGTTCCAAAAAAAATAAAAAATAAAAAATTGGTTGAAGCCACGTGACAACATTTTCTTTTGGGTTTAATGGGTAAGTTTAGGCTTCAAGTTACTAAAATGGGAAAGTTTAGGCTTCAAGTTACTAAAATGGGTAAGTTTAGGGCTGACGTTTAGGTTAAGATTTACCCGTTAAACCCAAAGTGGCTTCAACCAAAATTCGTATTGAAGCAAAAAAAAGGTGTGAAAACGTGCTTATTTTTGACATTTTGATCTATATTTACATTTTCTTTTAAAGACTGGGCTGCAAAATGCACTTCAATGGCCAAGAAATGTCTCAAAAGATCAAAACATTTTTCATTTTCTAATAAATCAACAAAGATTTTTTCCCCATTGCAAGCCACGGACCCAAATATGATGCATTGCTGATTGTATCTACTAAACCTCACATGTTTATTGACAAATTGTGATGCATTTCTTTTGCTTATAACATTCTAGAAGTACATGGTTAGTATCATAAAAGTAAAGAAGTATTTTCAAACTCAGGCAAATGTTTTTTTATAGTGTAGCAGTTTTTCTTTTACTCCAACTCTTACTAGAAATGTTAGCTAGCCTTTTCTTTATTTGAGAGCATTTCTTCCACCTTTAAACCCTCTGCTCTGTGTGAAGCCGCTTTGCCCTCTTTGAACACTGAAGCTGTTACTAAGCAACAGGTCTGAATGCGTGCGGCGAGCGGGGAAGAAGGGCGGCCATGACAGTGACAAACATGGAGGAGCAAAGACTGACAGGCTGTTGGTCGGAGCAAAAACACACCTCTCATCTGTCTCACCCTGTCAACAGACACCTGCCACTCACAGCTGTCCTCGCCGAGCTTCCTACTTCCTCGTTCCCTTGTTTCCTAGCTCCCTGTCTCCTCGCAGTTCACAAACATGTGTCACAACTACAGGTGGCCCCGAGCAGAACTGTCCTGGTACTTGTTCATCTCAAAAGTAAGTGATTTGGGTTTGATGCTTTACTTGTTTAGTGTCACTTCAGGACAGCAAGGACACACTTTCCTGATGTAAAGCTAATTAAAATGTCACACAGTTCCTTGTTAGCGTCAAGATTTTAGATTGAGATTGTTGCTGCTTAGGCTCAAAAGACTAAAGTCCTAAACTGAGGTAGAATCCACTGGGGAAAATGCCACTGTGCATCACTTACAATAGGCTGATGCAATAGTTTGAGGTACAGGTAGATTATGTAATGGCCTATATTAGTCTATCCAAGCTAAGCTAAGCCAAACATGTGTCTGATGTTGTTATGTAAGCTGCTATTGTGGTGGGAAACTTAAAGGTGACTCTCTAGAAGTTAAAAGTCAAATACACAATTCAATAAAGTTGTTAAAAACAAACAAAAAGCAAACTTTGGAACATTCTGGCTGAAGATAAATAGGTTTTATGCCATACTATGAAGAAATACAGCTAAAGAACCACTTTTCTATGGAAAAGACCCTCCTCAAGGCCAAAAAAGTAGTGGTCATAAAGTCTGCCAGATTAAAGTTGCAGCTTTTTATTATTTGCTTAGTGCAGCAAAGAAATCTAAATCACAAATCTTGCTTTTATTCAAGTCTGTTTTGATCAGAAAGTTACCCAGTGCACCTTTAACTGTTGCACATGAATCAGAAGGTCAGTGCTTAACTTTCCTCAAGCATAGTCTGTATCCTTCATCCTCTTTTAGTTAGTTAGATAGGCTCCTGGTTCACAGTCTGGGGCCCATGACCCATGGAGGTCACAAGTCATTTTTTTCTTAAACAAGACTCTCTTCAGAAGCAGAGGTAAATGTGCATTTTAAATCAAAACCAGACATATCACTTTAGAGCAGCAGGCATGTCCAAACTTCGGCCCGGGGGTCAAATGCGGCCCTTAGACAATATTTTGTTGGCCCTCAGACTCTCTGCTAAATTGGCCCAGATTACAAAAATGTATTGATTTTTACTGTAATTTGAACAATTCTGTCATCAAACTTTGAATAACAACCAGCTTGATGTTATACAAACCTAAATAATGTTAAAACCTTTTAAAGTGTTGTAGCTCATCAAAACTAAGTCAAATGCAATTTTTCCTTCATTTACATCTTTTATGGGCCCTCCGCTCCATATAGTTTTCAAAAAGCGGCCCTCAATGAAAAAAGTTTGGACACCCCTGCTTTAGAGGTTCCCTTTTATTTAGTGTGTTTGGGGTCACGGATGCCAATAATTGTTTTTTAATTGTTGAAAAACCATTGGGCTGGTCAAATGAATATTGCTGTTCACAATAGGAAGGTAAACAACTTCCAGGTCAATGAACTGATGATTCACTGAATAGTAAAATAGAGTGATCAATGATCATGTTATTAATCACTTAACTTTAGCAAGATTTGAATGGCTCCAGAGGTGCATTTTTCCTATCTTTCATTCAACTATTTTTAAATCTGGAAATGTCCACAAAGTGTCCACTTTTATATTACTGAATACGTGACAGATGCAATAAAATAAACACAGAAATTATCTCGTTTAAAATGGGGCTTTCCTTCTCCCGTTGCTTGTACACAAGAGTCTTGTCTCGGGATACTGTCCGGTGTGCCTTGAAACCTTTTATTCATTCAATCTTTGTAAACAGATTATTAAATTTAAGGGAATAATTTAACATATTGTGAAGTGTTTGGAAGAAACAGAAAAAATTCCTAATTGCAGGAATACCTCAATTCGTTTTGCAAAATAGCTTGATTTTGCTATATTTGAATAGGCTGTCTGTCATGAATTTTCAACCAAAAAGAATAGACCTTTTTTCCACATTCAACTTGTAAATAACTACTATTAGGAATAATTGTGTTTTATTGTTGATTTCAGTATTGTTTTTAGCTTTTGTACATCATAGTTTGTGCATCATTTTCTGCACAAAGGAAAAAAAGTATTATTATTATGTTTTCCTAACACCAACGGTTACTGCGTGCACACAAACATGGGGACAAGGTAGTTCCTCTGACTAAACGGGCTAAAGGAATGTGGGAACATAGTTCTTGGTACTTTTATGTGGGAAAACGCTTTATGTCATAACTCAAAAACTTTGGGAAACATTGACTTAAGCAGCTCCCCCCAAAAAAGAAAAGATTGGTTTGGTAATTAAATTACCTTGCTCCAATTCAAATAAATGCTAAAACATAATGACTTGTTACTATCAAACTTGACTTCCATACTTGTATCAGTAAATATTTGCCTAAAACTAATTATAACACAAGCACTTTAAATGACCTCTCTGTTACTTTAAATCCCCCTGACTTTCTTCGTCCAAAAAGTGCTTCTTCCACTTTTAATGCACTTCTAATACGCCGACGCTGCTCTGGGGCCTGTCTTGTGTTTGTATGGCCTGAGCTCTTGTTGACTTGGTCTGACAGCTCGGCCTGACCTCAAACAGCCACTCAGGACGAGCCGGACACAGGCAGACGCAGAAATCCAGGTCAAGTCTAATCACAGCGGCAGTCAACATTATGTCCAGTCCACTCTGAGCATGTTACCAGGCAACAGACGAGTGACAGCAACAGGGAGATAAAGAGAAAGAGGGAGAGGAGAGGCAGGTAAGAGAGAGAGAGGGCAGGTAAGAGGGAGAAAAAAAGAGGAGGAGGGTGAAGAGAAAGAAAGAGAAAGAGCGAGAGAGGTGAGAAAGAGAGAAGAGGGATTAAGAGAGAAAGAGGGAATGTCTGAGAGAAAAGGGGGAATGAAAGAGAGAGAGAAGAGAGAGGGAAAGAGAAAAGAGAGAGATGGGACAGGTTATAGAGAGCAGGGGGTGAAAGAGAAAAGAGAGAGACAGACAGAGAGAGAAAGAGACGGGAGAAAGAGAGAAACGGCAGGTTAGAGAGAGAAGGGGGTGAGAGAAAAAGAGAGATAGAGACCAGGTGAGAGAGAGAAGGGGGTGAGAGAAAAAGAGAGATAGAGACCAGGTGAGAGAGAAAAAGAGGGAAAGAGGTGAGAAAGAAAGAGAGAGAAAGGGAGAGGAAAGAGAGAGGGAGAAAGCGAGAGCAAGTGAAAGAGAGAGGAGAGAGAGGCAAACAGATAGAGAAACAGGGATAGAAGAAAGAGAGAGGGGAAGGAGAAAGAAACCAGGGAAGAGAGAGAAAAAGAAAGAGAGGGAGAGGAGAGAAAGTAACAGCAAGAGCGAATGTGAGAGAAAAAGAGAGAGAAAGCAGATGAGAGGAAAGCGACATACACAGAGAGAGAGTGAGAGTGAGAGAGAGAGAGAGAGAGAGAGAGAGAGAGAGAGAAGAAGAAGAACAGAAAAGGTCAGATAGAGCAGGTAAGGAGTGAAGGAGAGGAAGAGAGAGAAAGGACGAGGTTTGGTAGAGGAGCAGGTTATGAGGAGGAAAAGTGGAATGAGGAAACAGACGTACGGAGGCTGTGTGGTCTCAAACAGTCTGTTCATGTCTAGCATCACTTGTCACACTGGGATGATTCAGCTCTTTGCCAAAATCTGTTTTGTCAAAGTTGGCGTAAAACATGCACTTCTGGGCCTGGTACAGAAAAGGAATGAAGGAATATGCAAAAGATGTTTTCCAGTTCAGCAGCTAATAAATAAGACCAGTCAAAGAAGAGACACACTAAAACTAAAAACTATGTAGTGTTTTAACCGACTTGTTTGTTCCACTCACTCTTGGGGTTGAAATATCTAATGCAATTTCCAGCATACTATGACATTACATTGAACTGCTCTGATTATTTCTGGTTACAAACACCTGGACTCCTGCAGGGGCGGAGGAAGAGACCTGTTAGACCAGTCACTGTTCATTATACTTCCAGACTCTGCCCCTCACTCTCCTCTTTAGGCCTGTCCACACAAAGCCAGGCTCAGACGTTTCAACAAAAATATTTGACCTAAACCACACATCATTCACACGAAGCAGGAGTTTCAGGACACTAAAAACGAATATTTCTGAAACCAGGTCCCAGAATGAAAAGATTTCAAAACTCCAGTTTAGTGTCTTTGCAGTTTTTTTTTCCTATGATGACATTACTACTCCAGTCATGTCTCATCTGCAGAATATACTGACTTTTATATTATGTTCACTGTGAAAATCTGCTGTCTCATTGCACCATAAACCACAGAAAAAAGGGGAAAATAAAAAGAAATCCAATACAATCTCTATTAAATTTGTTTTGAAGCTTTGTCAAAATATTCCAAAGAATCTGAAGCATAAATCCACTTTCTGTGTCTCCTCTGTAAAGGTTTTATATCCTTGGTGTTCATTCAGAAGAATGTTTGCTAAGTTTAAAAGAATTCTCTGCTAAGTGTCTGTAACTTTTCTGCGGATTCTCAGAATCAAGTCCTTCTCTAGTTTTGTGACTTTCTGTGTCAGTGTCACAGCGCCACACTCTGGTCAGTTTTAGGCTGGTTTACTGATTCATGTAGATGCTCACAAATCTTAAGACAGCTCCATGTTTATGCAATTTGTTTTTTAAATTATTATTGTTTTGTCTTTGTATGGATAAATCCTTAGACTTTCAGGCTCTGACCACTTTAGCAGCTGTATCTGAAAAGTTGTTGTGGGCAGACTTTAGGAGATTAGCTTAATACTAAACTCAGCAACAGCTCCAGATCTCATCATTCATTTATTTCATTTGGGCAGTGACAACCAAAAACAACCATATTGACTTTTGTTTGGCAGAAGGAAAGCTTGATCACAAATCTAAAACACAGATCATAACTTGGTTCAAAAGCAAACACTGCATTTTAAAACGTATTATCTTGCCTTGCTCTTGAATAATATCCCATTTGAAAACATTATTCTAAAATGATGTCGATCACAAACATGAATTTAATAATAAAGCAGTGTCACTCACCATGGCCTCCTGCGGACGTCGTAGAGGTCGATTTTGTTGGGCGCTCTCCATGGAGTGGCTGCACAAAGCAACAATTTAAGTTATAAACTGTCCACAGTGGGATTTTACAGGCTGGATCAGATTAGATCAAAGTCAAAAATCATAATTTACTTCTGTCCGTCAAGTTACAGAAGTGCAATCTGATAAGGAGCAGTGGCCAATGTGCCGCTGGCCCAAAGCTCCGGGCCAATTTAGACTTTATCTGTGAGTGTCTGAGGCAGCCGGGGCAGGTTATAGGTGACTGATGGTGCCGACTCACCTGGGTAGTAGCGCGTAACGCCGGTCGCACTGCCAAACACCTGCCACCGGAGGGAGCTGTCTTCTCTGCGGTTCTCAATAAAGACTCGCTCCAGTGCCTGAGTCCAGTTCAACTCATTTAGGATGACCGGAGCTGTGGAAACACACAAACGAGATCTTTTTTAAACAACTGAAAGCATATATAATTTCACTGGTCAGCTCTAATGATTTATTAGATAAAGGTTGTATGGAGGATTTTCAAAAATTGTGTGTTGTCAGTCTTGGTCAAAAACAGTTGCATAGATTTGTAACAGCCTTGTACTTATGCTAAACAAAAAAAATAGTTATAAAAAATATAAACTGTGGACCTGATGAGGCCAGTAAAACGTTGACCAATAGATAACGAGGTACCTCGTTATCTATTGGCCTGTGAACCTGTCAAGCAAACCCTCAGTGTTCCTAAGTAACTCATTGGCACAGTTAGCAGTGAAGGGCGTGGCCCTGGGAGGAGAAACACATGTGCATCGTTTGAAAACCAGAAAGCAGTTGTTGGATTTGAAAAAATTCCCCATGCAACCTTTAAAAAAGAAACAAAAAAGATTATAGTTTGTCCAGGGTTAAAAAGGAAGGCAAAAATAATTTTCGAGGGCCATGCTTCTGGGCCGGGTAGTTGCACAATACACTTTTGACTAAATAGTAGATGTGTTTCAGTAATGTATAATAACTACCACTATCTATGTTTGATTTCTGTTGTTATACAAAATTTCGAAACAGAGCTGAGCTAAAATTAAACAAGAAGTACAAGAACCCAAATCTGGAAATCCCAGCATTAAACCAAGACCAAATAATGTCTAAAGCAGAAATTAGCAGGCCTAAACATGGACTAAAGCTAAATTAAACCAGGAATAAAACAGGACCAAATCAAGGTATGGTAACCAAAATTATATTGACAAACAAAAAAGTTTATATTTTTTTAAATATTTGGAAAATGGGTTGAGAGTGGATCAAATCTTTGGAGGGCCGATTAAGCCCACAGGCTTTAAATTGGATAGGCCTAACAATGATTCACACTAAGTACCACCTAAAACAGTATTTGTCATTCCCAGTACCACCAGATATTAGCCCAGACATTCAATAAAGTGAGACTAAAGCAAGTCTAAAACAATTGAGTTGACCTAATTCTAAACAAACAACTTTCTCAAAAAAGACATCAGTAGTTTTGCCTCTAGAAGACCTCAAGTACCACAGGTTGAGAAATACTGGTTCAAGACATAACTTTGTGTCAGATTTCAATAGTGTCTCTGCACAAATGTCAGTTGGTTTGTTTATATTCAAAAAAGCTCACTTCTGTTCTTGAGTATTTGCTGTTAGCACTAGCATTTAGCACTCTTTATGAACACACAAGAGTCTACTGATAAAAGTCTTTAATATGTTTTCAGAGACATTCACCACAACTCACTGTTCACTATTCAGTTTGCACTGATATATCTAAAACCCCATAAAAATTAATTGAAAAGATATGTACAGAAGCTAGCTATTTTGAGTATACAAGCCAACTGACGTTCCATGCAGAGCCTGTTGAACTGAATGTTTAAAACTGAGCAAAAGGCTTCAGAAACAAAAGGTAAGGTGAAAGTCATCTGAACAACCTTGTCTGTGCATTAGAATGAATGTATGAGCAGAGCTGTATGCAGCGCGTGTCAGAGCAGGGCATCAGTTTTAATCGATGTGATCTGCAGAGAGTGACGAGCGGTGAATCACATGACCTTGTGTGGAGGTCACGAGTCACACAGAGCCGCTAATACAGGCCGTTTTGCTTGATTTTCCCCCAAAGACGGCAGTAGAATAAAAATATAGTCCTAAACTCTCCGTGCATGTATCTGCTCATCGCTGAGGGTGTCTGAACACTCTGGGGTCACGTTCCTCTCGTGGGTCAGTGCTGTGGTGGGGAAGCATTCAACTATTCATCTTCAGTCACAGTGAACTGGAATAACATGCTCCTCGGGCCTGGATATGAGTCCTGGCCTTTTGTGGCTTACACTATACTCAAACTGTCCTCCACTTTCACATCTAAAACAATAACAGTATTGGTGGGCCACATATTGTTTTTAGCATGACATTGGACAAGCATTTAATCTAATGTCATGCTTTCTTGCAAATGTATTGAACTAAAGCTATGAAAATACACTTCTTCAACATGTAAAATGTGGCAAATGTCTGTATCCATCCATCTGGAATACGTCTCTTTGCTGTTGGTCTAAATGACTTCAAAGTTATATTCACATTATACAGCCCTTTTCTACCTTCAAGGCACTCTAAGTGCTGTACAAAATGCATTTCACACACATTCACACACCTGTGCTCAAAGACACAGCAGCCACAGACCTGTGAGTTAGATCTGACCGCTCTTCTACAGATGTCAAAAGCGTGATTTGAAGTTTCAACTCTAAAAAAAGAGCACTTCACCTCACTAACCCCTTATCTTAAGATTTAGAGCAGGACCACATTCAATCTACGCCACATTTGGAGGTTACACTATTTAATCATGTTGATCACACTCACATCTTCAGTCACTTTGTCCCTCTTTCTCCTGATCTGTTTTATTTTTAAGGCACAGTGAATACAACAGACCTCACTGAAACATTAGGGTTCTGGGTTCACTAACCTGTTATTTTATTAAGTTTCTGTTTAACACTTCTGCATGAAAGACCTGAGGCTAAGATCTTTGCATTACTATATATTTGGCCAATATCTAAAAAGGCAGTTTTTGAGCTTTTCCTCTGTGGGAAATTCACACTCACAGTGATCAGCTGAGTCTTAGTTGGTTTGGGGAGAAACAATAAGACTTCTTATTCTTGTTCTGTGCAGCACAAGCTTTGATAAGTGCTTGTTGGTTTGTCAATATGATCAACATGATGAAGTGATCGTTTCTTGGGCCAAAATACAATCAAGCATCATTACAATGTGTGAATGTAACGTGGAGAATAATAGTTTAGGTTGAAAGTTTTTTTAGTTATACAAAATAAGAAGATCGGCCTCAGAAAATGGCCTTAAAAATTGGCCATTGGTATCGGCAATAGCTGAGAAAATTTTTAAATTTCAGCATTGGTCAAAGAAAAACCCATATAGATGTCGATCTCTAGTTTACGTCATTATCATTAAAGCTCTCACCTTAAACTTCTAAAAGAGATGATTAGCGTTACATTCAGTGTTGACATTACATGCTCATAAATTCAGCTCATTTATCTTGAAATGGACATATATTCTTTAAAGAAGTAATACTTTCTAACAATAGATAATACTATCAAACAATAATCACTGTTAGTGTTTGAATGTTTGATTTTTGCTAATCCCAGTGTAGGCCGAATGTGCTTAAGTTTTCACATGTTTATCAGGTCTGTAACATATTCATGGCTCATAACAAAGTGAACATTTACAGGTGTGTTAACAATAAGCTGCAGACGGCCTGCAGCATTAGAAGAGTCTGGAGTCAGGAGCTGAGTGCAATCAGGGCTTTAATGGTCCCTGATTAAAGAGGAAACACAGACAGAGCTGAGAAACTTCACTCTGATTTAATTACTGCACAAACCACACTGAGATAAGAAGCTGAGCTCACACCTCTGCCACCGACGCCTGTAAATGTGCAAGTTTTAGACAAAAAATAACATTAAAGTGCAACATGACTATGCTTTTCTATACTTTACTAACATGCACAAGAACATACTGTAGATACAAGTTGATGGGGCTGTGCAATATTGCATATGATTATCGATCTAGTTGATTGTAAATTAATGGAGTCATGATTATTAACATAAAACCCATGGCAAATATTGTATCTACGTTATCTATTTCTGTAATATCTATCACCTATTTTATTTATCTGTTCACTCTCTGGATTTAAGGAGCAATAATGTTCCACCTCTCTATAGGCAAAATAAACATTTCAATATTTGTAATTTTCAATTAGGATTTAAATAATCAAGATTGTTATTTCCATCAAGCAGCCCTCCTACGTGTGCTTCGTGTACTTGCACGTCAAGTTTTTTTTTAATATTTACTTTGCAAAACATACGTATGAAACCTTTGCTTTAGTCTACATAAGCGCATGAGCCTATTGTGTGAGTATTTTCTAAAAATGAAAATCGATAGATTCTTTATGTCTTTGTACTCGCTCAACAAGCCACTCGCTCAACAAGCTGAGCTAAACGACGGCTGATGTCATTACGCAGCAGGTGATCGTTTTCCAACTTTCCGCAGCAGCGGTGTCAGGGGGAGGAGTTCATTTATCCCATCTGGGCGGCTCGTCTGCCGCGTCAACTCACTGTGACGTCGGAGGGTACTGAAAATGCACTGACAGCGTTTGCCCATCGTGGCAGTACAGCCACGATTTTGCACACAAAACTGCAAAATGAACGAGTTTGCACAAAAATGTCCAAAAAAGGCCTGGAAACAGTAGATAATTCAATTTTGACCCCATATACACAGTTTGACAGTGAAAAGAAGTTGATTCTGAGTTTAGTTTCTCTTTAAGTAATTCTTGGAAAATTATCAGAAAAAGGTGGAGTAAAAAGGTTTTGACAGAACATAAGGACGGCACATTTGTAAACGACAAGACTCTAGATTTAGCTAAATTAGGAGTTGATTTTATGAAAATATGACTTGATCTAAGATTTGTAACAAGCAATTATTAAATATCTCCAAAACTGTGGCAATGGTGGTGAGTTCAAAATTGAAAAATGCCCCACAAAAATGGAGTAAAACTCCACAACGAGACACAAGGTTTAAACACATTTTAAACCTAACTAACTAGATTGTCCCAACTCAGTAACTTATATTTGTGCAGAATATGACTGAATGGTTATATCTAATTCCAGTGTTGGGCCAGCTAACAATCCAATGTATAATAAAATAACATGACGAAGAATCTGCTGTTATGACTTACAGTATTGTTAACTTTTTGAATAAGTATATTTAAGCAGAAATCTCAAACAATGACAAATGAAAAATGTTCTTTTAGAGTTCCATTACAGAAAGTGCATCTGCCAAATCAACGGACCGCTGTAAATCTGAGCTGAGAGAAGTAAAGACTGGTCTATGTTCTGAATAATACGAGGACATTCAAGAGGAATTGTCGTCCGCTATCGAGACGTGTGCCCAAATAAGTGGCTGTGATTGGAACAGCAAAAAAAAAGTGGAGGACTGATTTTCTGTGCACCTGGTCTCCTGCGTTTGACACAAAGTGTTACTTCAATGTTCGTGCAGAAATCGGTGAAGTTGCATTTCAATATTCTGCTCCCTCAACCTGGTGTAATTTACAAAACGCCTGGAAACTAAAGGAGCTGATTTCAATAGGTCACATTAAACCACTGCTTGACAATGGATTTGGAAGGTTTACAAATGAGATTTAAATTCCTAGGATATTGAACCTTATTCTTCTTTTTGACCATGTATTGTTACTCTTAAAATATTTTCCTAGCATTTTAAACTGCATTATTAGTGTGAAGAAAGAAAGGAAAAAAGAAAAAGTTCATTGAAACTAGTATTGTGTCATGTAATTGTGCAGTGTTTTTTTTTTTTTGTTTTGTTTTCAATTGCTAAGCTTTAGCGTTAGTGTTAACAGACATATACATCGTTTTATAAACACACTTTGGTCCTTTGTTGACGTTTTCTCCTGATTTGTGAAGTTTTCAAAGAAAACAACTCACTACCGGATCTTTTGAGTATTTATTCATTTTAGACTTACAGTGAAAATGTATAAGAAATTAACTGAACAGGAAGTAATAATGTACAATGTTAGCTTTTTAAAATATAAATGAGCCAACTGTTCACAGAGTGAATTTGCAAAGACCAAGGGCCACACTGGCATTAGGATTGTAATCATAGGGCTGGTTTGTAACTATAAAACCCCAAAAATATTCTCTGTATTTATTTTTTGGATATTTGCATATGTACTTACAATTATCTAAAACATGAATTCCTCTTTACGTTTCAGACAAATTCTTTCATAAGTTTCAGACACAAACATTACTCCTGGTGCTAATGCAAGATTCAAATAAACCTTCTAAGTGCTTGAAATTTCAGTCCTTACACTAGTATCGGATGATAGCAGGTATCGACAGATACTTAATTACAAAGTATCTTAGAAAAGCTTAATCGGTGCATCCCTTGTGATGTAGATATTGTGTTGACAGTGGCCAGGAAAATGAAGGTTAAAACTTAGAAATAAATAAGTCTTTCCACGTTTCAAACTATATTGTCTGTCCAAATTGAATCTACTTTAAAGATCTAAAAATTTTACAAGAAATGAGAAATATATAGCTTTTGATTTTTTTATGAAAAACTCAAAGCCAAAAGGAGAATTTCTTCGACTTAAATGTGTGTAATTTGCAGAGCTATTACACCCTGCTATTAGGTAATTAAACTGTTTTCCTCAATGCACAAGAAACCAAATCAGGTATCATTCTTCTACAGCTTGTGAAATCTGGGACACTAAAACACACTGCTGTTATTTTGTCAGACAAAGGCATAATAATTGCCCCAAAAAAGTTATTTCTGTCCTCTGTGCTTCAAAACAATAGTACACATTCAATCACAGCAGTGGTGAGGCACTTAACACTGTCAGGAGGATGGGAAAAAGTGAAAGGCAAATTACTGCTGCACCAAAGGGAGCTCCGCGACATGTTTTTACAAAAATTCACAGAGAAAATCACAAAGAAGAACTAAAAGGGACAGAGACGGCTGCGTATAATCAGACAGACTGAGGGGGAGGACCAGCCGCTGAAAGAAACACAAATTAGCAGCTTTCATTCATCACAAAAATTCAATTTCATAACCAAAGAAGACAAAAACAAGACGAGACGCTGCGCTGCTATATGCCTAATGCAAATGGGATGTATCTGGAAATCCATTCTCTCTCGTACAACCAGCTCTCACAAGGCTTTCACAGAAACCTTCACGTACACACTGGGAAATGATCAGCAAATAGAGGTGGGAAATTGAAAAACAAAATGAGATCACACTTTGTATTTTGGACATATGGCATAACAGAACACAGAGAGTAGTTTCTAGAATCAGCTGCCAAAGGTATGAGAGAACATTCACTTGTAATGCAATGTTTCATCAATGGAACAGTCTAATTATCTAACTTATCTAATTAAGAGTGATATACAGTATGTATCTTTCTGAATTGAGCTTTACGCATTAGATTGAGTAAATTATTGCAGAAAGCCATAGAGGGGAAAAATGCATCAGAAAGGCAAAGATTTGTTGCTGAAGTGACACAGGGGAGAAAAAATTAAAGCTTTAAATTATAGTCCCTAATTCTGCTAAAATAGACCAAATTATTTCATCAGCAAGATAGTGTAATCCCTCCTTTGTCCAGGAGAGATCCATTGTAAAAAGGCTTATAAGTTGACAGTGTAATTGAAGATCAAGACATTTCGACTCTCATACAAAAATCATTTTCAATCTGAAGATCTTCTCATTTTCGGATGAGTTTAAACATCTCGACCTTCAAATACGATGTTCAGATGATAACTTTATACTATGTTCACGCTGTTTGTTTTTGTTGCGTTGTAATTGGTCCACTGCTGCACTGTGATTGGTCCTGCTCACCTTGGGGGTTTTTAACCACACAGCGAGGGTCTCTCCAGATGGATTCTCAAGATATTGTGAAAAGCCAGGTGGTTTCAGATGTTTTACTTGGAGCTGCCATAACACAAGATGCTTCTTCTGATTGTTTTTTTGTTTTTTTCATATAGAACTGTAGATCTCAACATTAAATAAGTGTTATTCTATTTACAAATCTGTTTCCAGAGAATCAAATGCGAAGCAGAAAGAGGCAAAAGTAGGTGCTGTCAAATACAGTTACAGTATTAGATGTATGCATAGAATAGATACAATAGTGATTCCTAAACAGCAGGCAAATAAGCTTGTTTATTACAAAGAATATGGTCAAGTATTGCTTATGCAACAATCCAGCTTTTTTCAGTTCAGATACTGTGGCTTTAAGGATCTGCCGATACTTAATTTCAACCAGAAAAGGGATGATAGTGAAACATTCACTGCACATCTGATCATATACAATTTTTCAGCATTTCTTTTCTCCTCTCAAGAACAGAAACATTATCCAGCTTGTTTAGGAACGACCTAGTCCACTAGTCAGTGTTCTATAAGATATGAAATGCTGAAAAGACACTCATCAGAATCACTTCTGCAGCCAAAGTACATTGTTAAGAAAAAAAACGTGTTAAGTTGTTGCAATTAAGGACATAACTGAACCAAAAATCTAGCTGTAGCAAGGACCGAATCTAAATAGCTGCCATTATTATTTATTTATCCCAGTATGCCGATCGGTGCCCTCGGTTCAATTTTAAAATGAATTAGTTGTCATGGGAGGGATTTATTCAAATCCAACAACTGCTTCTTTAGCTGATTGTTTAACAAATACCAAGGATGAAGCCCCACACTGTGCTTCTCCCATATGGCCAAGGTGCCAAACGCATCGGCCATTACCATACGTGGGCTGCATTAAATTATGGAGTCCCCAACTGCTATGTTGTGACCTTACGATAGAGGTTTGCTTGACAGGTTAACAGGCCAATAGATAACGAGGTACCTCGTTATCTATGGTCAACGTTTTACTGGCCTCATCATGTCCACGGTTCATATATTTTTTTTAATATTCTTTTTTTGTTTACATAAGTACAAGGTTGTTACAAATCTCTGCAACTGTTTTGACCAAGACTGACAACAAACAATTTTTGAAAATCCTCCATACAACCTTTAACTTTTTTTTTTTTTTTTACAAGTACTCCTGATTTGTGCCTGTGTACACCCAGGTCCCTGTAGCCCTGATACAGAACACAATCTATATTGCCATGTGCACCGTATAATCTGTATTTATACATTTACAGTAGCGTACAGTGCATCCCCAGTTGTAAACAGAAAGACACGAGCGTCCATCGCTGCTGTGATCAGAGCAGAAAAATGGCTGTAACCCTGATAAGAGCAAACCGCAAAACTAATTCAGCTTGATTTATTCAGTCTGGATGCGCCACGACTTCAACGGACACTTGATAAAAAGACAAATTTCCCCCAGGGAGAAAATACGCCGGGGAGAGTCAGACAGGCCCCCTCAGAGACGCAGGGCCATCCTTCACCACAAAACACCTCTCCCTTTGATATCTTTAAAAGGCGATTCATCAACAACGCCGCCATGACACTTCTAACACCCTTGGCTTAAACCGTTTACCGAGCGCACGCCAAGCAGGGAAACAATTATGAGTGGGATTTATAGCATTTCTGTGTGGGACGATGCCTCAGCCCTGTCCCGTGACCCTCAACCTCCTGGAAGCACACATTACTCACTATGTGCCATGTAATATAACACAGATAAAGCAGTCTTGTGCCCTGTTTTCAGCCTTCACACTGGAGAGTTACATGTATGAAGTGAGCAGTAAAAATATACTTTTACTGGACTTGGACATCACTTTACCAAAAACATAAAGAATCTGTCAAGCTAATGCAAGTATGTTCTCATTAGAAATATAATACTTTTCATACGACTGAGCACACCAAAGCTGCACCAACTAGTTTTAAAAAAGAAAATAAATGTAGAGTCAATCAGTCTATAATTTAGCTGCATTGTTACATAGGCTGCAGAGTTCAAAGCTTGTGAAACAAGTAGCTTAAATCCATAAATTCCATTCGTTTAATATAAAATTTCAATCATTCCAGTTTGTTTGCCTGTATATTATTAAACTACACATTATTTTTGACATTCAATTAAGAAAATGTGGTTCAAAAGATTTGTCATGCTGCTATAATTGATATTTTAAAATAGAGACATATACCTATAGTGCTGTATCAAAATCACCAAACAAGCATATAATACTATAATTTTATGTATTATATGCATCCTTGGCTCGCTCACTTATAGCTAAATGCACTATGTGAAAAAAAAAAAAAAAAAACAGAATCCCTTGAGCAAAAAAAAAAAAAAAAAAAAAAAAAAATATAGGGCACTTATAGAAGCTATGATGCATATTTGCTATTGAAAAAAAACAGAAAAAAGTAGGGCTTATAATTCAGAATTACGTAATTAGATGCCTATGTGTGTGTTTAGTAAGTTATCAACATTTGTGTGTTTTCTGCAGAAGTATTTAGGAATTTGCAGATTGCATTTGACACAAATTTGCAAATAAAACATACATAACTCAGCCCCTGCTCCGTGCTAATGCTGCTGTTAGACCCTAACATTTGCATGGGGCACTCACAAAGCTATTATATTCAACTGACCAGGTCTAGGATGACAGCAGAGAAAGGTTAGATTATTTACCAAATTTTTTTACTCTGTATGCAGACCTAATGATCGAAATATTCCAACAACGATCATTTAGTCTTCCTTTACTTCACAAATGTCCTGAAAACGGCTTACTGGAAGCAGACGAAAAAGGGCAACAAGATAAATACTTCTCAAAACACATGATCAAAATGTCACGTGACAAACAGTCCTACAAAACTCTAATGACTGACATAATGGACTACACTTCTGCTTCTTTTAATAGGCATTTCGAAGAACCTAATCAGAAACACCAAAATCACATTTAGAATCCTTAAGGTAGATAACTTTTTTTTTTTTAGTTGTAAATTAGTAAATGTTGTGTTTCCACTAAAAAGTCTATGATACATGCAGAATTTTGTGAAAAAATTTGATCACTGAGTCCTGCCTGAACTGAATCATGAAGAATTTTTAGTTCTTATCAGGAGTCAAAAGGAGCTCTCTGATTGGCTGAGCTTGGGTGGTCCTCTCAAGTTTCACTTTGTAGTTTGTAAAAAGAGGTTTTATGGGTCATAATTTGTCTGGCCACGTGTCCTCTTTCGAATTTCAGAGACCGTAATTGATAGATTAATAAGCCAATCAGAGACTAGCATCGTCTGCCCAGTGAAACCAACACGTCGGCTTATGACAAAAAAATACATGGAAAGAAGATCACGTGAAGCTGAAAAACATGGCTGATTCCTGCAGAATCAATGAGCGAAGCAAAAAAAAAATATATATTGTAAAGTGAGGTGAGTGAAGTTAGATTTTGGTCTAAATGACAGACGACCAATAGGTTTTGTTTTATCTGCGTCATGCAAAAAAACTAATTGCCCGGTACGTTGTGGAGTTGATCTGAAACACAACCAGGGCTGTGGTGACCAGACCCACTCTACGCAATTTGCTAAAGTGTGGGCTTTGGATGCCAGGCAGACATTTGCAACCAAAGTATTAACTATGTGTCAAATTGATTTGAAACCTCAATTGTGTTTGCAGCGTAAAAATTAGCTACTCCACTTTTAATTCATGCATAAAAGTCTATATGACCGGTTTATCCTACTAAATTTTGGTTTATGCATAATAACTGAGACAAATTTTAAATGTAGAATTAAAATACTGAAATATTAAAAGAATAGTGAAAATGCTTTTGGTTGCAGGTGCTGGCAGCTATTGCATTTGAAAAGTTCCAGTAAAAACGGTTCTTTCTTATTGAGGTTAACATTAAAACGAGCCTATAACTGGCCAGTCTTTTCTCCGGGGCTGAAGGTCACCGTGGTCCACTGTGCTCTCCTCCAGCACCACCCTCATTTTCTGAGTTTTCTTTTGTCAAACCAATTTCTTTCAATCTCCCGTTCTCGCTCCTCTCCTTTCTCCTCTTTCCTCCTCGGGGCTTCTGCTGCTGCTGCTGCTGTGGCCTGGCTTCATGGTAAAGAGAAAGCACCTAAACCTTTTATCCACCACACAAAATGGACGGCGCTGAAAAACTGGCAGCAGCAGCAGAGGCGGCTCACTGCTACAAATGTAAGTGAAAACAAAGTCCATGACAATCCCCGGGAAATAAAGGTAATTCTCTGGCTTTGGCTTGGAGAATATATATAGACATGTGTGTGATTGTTTCAATAGTGCAGACAGTTTGAATTATGCTAACTCCACAAAGAAGTAAAAGACTTTTCAATTTAAAGTTTCATTACTTCTGTCACAGCCTCAACCTCTGAACCAATGTGTCAATCAGAAAACTGAAGAACATTTGTGCAAGTTCAGTGAATAAAAACAACACAAAACAGCACAATGGCATAATGTTTTTTACTCTGCGTTTCTTCTTGTACTCAGACTTCTTCTACAAAATGCACAAAAGCTCAAATACGATCGTTTAGCGATGGGTCAATGGAGGACATACAGTATTTTAACAATCTAAAGTGTACCATTACCTGTGTATGCCGCTTTAGCTCAAGCTGCTAATGCATAAACGTGTGTGCTTTGTCGAGTTGAATCCATTTTGTTTTATTTATAATTCATAGAAATGTTTTAAGGATCCAATGTGGATAAATGTCCCTATGAGAATTTAAAGGGAACATACAGTATTATGCAAAAGTTGTTTCTTTTTCAGTTTGTAATCCTATTGTAAATTGCTTCCTCATCAAATACACAGCTTAAGTTTGATTTGTGAGATATCTTTTATTCTCCCAAAAACACTCCCTAGTGTTAACCCTAACTCCTGATTTGTGATGTCATAGGCAGATTTCTGAGATCTTCTGCTCTGTATATTATGCTCTATAAATAAATAAATAAATAAATAATAAATAATCAATTTTGGAGCATTTCTGCAGCATAAGCATTAGATTGCTTGTGTAGTTTCCTTTGCAATAGGTACATGGAGCTCAAACTCAATTCCTGATGTGAGTAACACATGACTTTCATGTTTATTGCTTCTGGTGTCTGTAATTCCAAAGTGAAGGAGCCCAGGAGCAGGTTTTATAGATGGAAACAACAAAAAAAAAGCATCATATTTTACCCTTTAGGTCAACTTTCACCTTCACTTCACTCTACCAACATTAAAAATAGAATTGCTAAGAACAGTATACAAACTGAATTAGAACCTTTTTCGTCTTGAGTACCCCTAAAATCATGTTCTCACAGACAAAGTACCCCCTATGTCATGCATTTGTAAAGGTATTTTATCTTTCCTATATATTTCATTTATAACTATTGCATTTTTGTTTTAATATATTCACTGTCAAAAAATGCCTTCTTGCAATGCCTCTGCTGCAATTCATAATACCTTTCATTTTAATCTGCAATCCTCCCAAGAACCATCTAAACTGTTGCGTACCCTTTGGGGTCCACATACCCCTGGTTGGGAAACACTGGTCTAGATGACATCTTTTGAAGCCTTTCTACTTTACTGTGATGTAAACTTTTGTATGTACACAAGCTTGTAAACGTACAGACAACACAAAGTGATCGTATTTTCCTCCGAATACCTGCATATAAAGTACAATGTCCTTAGAGTTAAACTTTATTACATCAGATAAATCAAATACAGCACCTTTAAAACTAGACCTGTATTTAGAATCTGCCACTACTTCACTGTTGGTCTCTGGAACAGCACAGAGACTAAAACCTGAACCAGTGCAATGACTCAGAGGAACGACAATGATTATTCAATATTTACATTTGCAAAGAAAGGGCAGATCTCAGCACACCTCCCCAGCACCGGTCTCCAAACGTGATCCTAATTAAACCGGAGCTGTAAATAAAAACACGTGGAATGTAATTTGTGGGACTGCTGGGGAGTGAAGCAGGGTTGCCGTGCCGACCGTTCTCATTAGCGTGCGGGTAAACGATAGCGCTCCTTGACTGGGCATATACTATAGGCAGCCGCCGAGAGAGCAGAGACAGCCCACAGTCTCGATTTAAATCCCCTTTCTCTTATCCTCGCCTCTCCATCTGTCTGGAACTTTTCTCATAAATCACTTTTAAGTTTTTTTTTGCTTCTCAAATATAAAAATAATCTGGTTTGATTTTGGGGAAGTGCTGGCCTGATTCACAAAGAAGTGAATTGGTTTGGAAAGACGGGTGGCTTGAGGTAAATGTAATGTGAATGTATTTGCATGCATTGCTGGTATTAATAATGTAAATGTTTTATGAGGCACTTAACCACAAATTATGCCGACTTTTTTATAGAATTAATTATTTATGTACTGTGCGCTAGTTTCATCTCATTGTACAAAGATGAATTGCCAATTAATGGGACTGTACTGCATGTAGCAACACCTGAGGGCGAAAGCGAAATTAAATTGTTTATGCGTTATGTATTGTAGTTTGGTCAGGGTAACGTCTGCAGTAGTAAAAATAGCATCATGGTTTTATTGTAAATGTGATTTTGTATTGTATGGAGCATTTTACCTGAATTATTATGCATAAATACTGTGCATATGTCAGTGCTCAAGACACTGTCAAACCAGGCTTAAGGGAGAAACATGTCACTTCCTCACATAATGTAAATATAAAGGTGAAGTGGATCATGTTTGGCCCCAGGCTTCCTTCAGGGGACTTTGAATACAGACTGTAACTGTCCTTATGTAGTGCACCTGTAGTTTCACTGGGTTTTCACAATATGTGGAATGTGTGCGACTGTGCTAACACTGTAACAATATAGATTTTAAAGTCGATAAGCAGCAATTAGCTTCACACAAACTTCAATTTGGAAATGTAATCTCAAAGTATACAGATATACTTCTTATTCCATTGCATATACGATTTTTATCTGTTTTTCTGTAACTATATTGGATATCTTATCATAAATTCCAGTGTTTCAATGCACAGTTAGAGAGCAGTATGCAATAAATAAAAATAAAGAAAATATGCTTAGATTTAAATCTATTAAACCCTTATGATTTGTGCATATTTGCTGTTAGACAAGGAGAGTTTCTTCATTTAATCTTTATTTTAGCAAGAAAATAGTTAAGAACGAATACATCAGAAGATTCAATGACTAGTTTTATCTGTTTTAGAGATCACTGCAAAACCACTTTTGTTTAAAAGGGTTAGAATTGGCTTAATATTCAAAATATAGGCATTCTTCCTAACACCCACTTATTTTTTTTTTATTAAAAAATATATATATTATTAACACTTTAGCATTTACAAGATTTTTTATTTATTATTTTTTTATTAAGGATGTACAGTCGATTTAGCATGTGTCAAGTTCAGCTACGGTAGGTTCCCCTTAGTGCTGTAATCCTTTTGGTTGTTTAGGTGGAAATTTGTTTTAGCTGACAAATTAGTTTACTTCGACTATAAGGACTTAAACAACAACAAACGGAGATATATGGCTGAAGATTTGGAACAGAATCATTGGTCTAATCTGCATATTTATACGCTGTTTCCTATTAATTTCCTCAAAAAATGATTGCTTTTGCATCTTCATTGCATTTGTAGTCAAGGAGTTAGGGTCAAATACATGGCCACATCATATCAACATTTTAGCTTCAGACTCAAGACATTTAGCTAGTCCCCCTTTTTAATCGATTAGTCAGTCATCCAAGAATTTCTTTCACTTCTGTTTATTTTTTCACAAGAAACAAAAAGCGGTACTTTGTCCAACTCTTGCTTAAAAGAAAGAATCATTCATCTGTATTATTACTATTCTAAACCAGGAAGAAGCATGAAAGATACACTAAATGAATGTCTTACATAAACAAACATGTTACAACTGTTCAAACAGCAGTGTTGTGTGTTTGTGGGCCAAAACAATGCCTTGAGCACAGTAAATAGTGTGTTGCCGGTCATAGTCACAGCGTAGTATATGGATGTTTGTATGAGCGCAGCATGTGGTGGGTGGGTTAATCTCCAGCAGTCCCCATGCAAAAAAAAAATACATTTAAGCTTCTGCTCTTTCATCTGCACAGCTAGCCAGACCCAAACCATTCACTTGTGATAACCACGACTACAATGACAAACTGACAATGTGACGTGAGCGGCTGGAAACGGCGCTGTGTGAGGATTTAAACTTCTGCTTAAATGAAAGGACTCCCCACAATGACTGGAGGTTCTCCCTGTGTCCTGCTGAGAACAGTAGCTGCTTATGCTGAGACAAACACTAATGTAGGCCAATGTAGGCTAAATATGGGGCAAATATACCACACATCATCAGCAGAGGGACTGAGGCAGCGTCCTTACATAAAATACTATTTCAATTCAAAGGTGGGCAAAATATGTAAATACAGTGAAATGCTGCTGTTAGTGTTGAATGCATGAAAGGAAGGTTTTGAGAAAGGTGCAAAATTACATACAATTGGCCATTTCTATACAGTCTAGGACAGTTTGTTCTGCCCTGATACAAATTCAGATTGTGTATATTAATACAGTATTTACTATAGAACAAAACAGAAAGATTTATTGTCATTGTCACAGAGTATAACAAAATTACATTCTGGAGTGAGCTTCCGGGGGTGTGCNTTTAAATAATAAGAATACAAGGTGCCAGACGTAATGAAAGGTAAAGCTAAACTAAATAAATATTAAACTAACGTAATAAACAATAAAAGTCTTTTTGTAACTTGCCTTGTTAAAATTCTGAATTGAAACAAAAAGGCAAATTATTTCAAAATTTCGTCTCGTCTCGATCTGATCTTTGTGTGTTTATGACCGATTCACCGTGTGCACAGCATGCCACATTTTTACGACTCGTCTCTCGCCTTTTTCCTTCCTTTTTTCTAGTCATAGATTTGCGCGTAACAGTTCGTGTCTTCATTTGTTAAACAGGGCTACAGAACATGCATTAAATGAGGCTGTTTGGACTGCTGTTTATGTCAATTTAAGAATAGGTGTTTGAACCCGCAGATCACTTATACATAGGGTCTGGTGGATGCAGTGGTTACTCCAGTAAAAATTGGACTAAGAATGGTTAAACAAGGAGTGAAAAAAGAGTTTCCCTGAGCTCAGAGTGTACTGGCTCGGAGCTGGACCAGATGTAGTCTGAGCCCTGGGGAACGATCTGGATGTAACGAGTATTTCACAGTTTCTCCATCCTCAAACGTTTCCATGTGCGAGAGGCAAGAGCACAGGAAACTCACATGTGGAATATAATCAAAATGTTTATAGAAGAGTGAGATAAAAAATGAAGTTTTGCAGGTAACATGAGAAGAGGTTCTCAGAGCTGTGTTTGTGCAGCAGCTTTGATTGCCTCAGACATTCACGATCAGGATCTTGTTGGGGGCTTTTATTTTAGCTAACTTAAATTATACACTTGTTAATACATTTTAAGAGGCTACTCTGCTGTTGTACATGGAACTGAATGAAATAATTTGTTTACAAAACCCAGTGGCGAACCATCAGGGCCTACAAACCTTCTCTGCTGGCCTAAAAATATCGAAATAACAACTGATAAAAATCATATTTACATGCTTGCTTAATAATAATTCATAATTATTATCAAGCTTCTTCGTAGCATACCATCGTTTCGCAGCTTTCAGCGTGTTTCAAAATATATTGTTTTTTAAATCAATCATATTCAGCATCAGTTGTGGTCAGGCTCAGTAAATCTGCCGATCCTCACAAACTATTCACTTCAGTCACAGTGAACTGGAATAACATGCTCCTCGGGCCTGGATATGAGTCCTGGCCTTTTGTGGCTTACACTATACTCAAACTGTCCTCCACTTTCACATCTAAAACAATAACAGTATTGGTGGGCCACATATTGTTTTTAGCATGACATTGGACAAGCATTTAATCTAATGTCATGCTTTCTTGCAAATGTATTGAACTAAAGGTATGAAAATACACTTCTTCAACATGTAAAATGTGGCAAATGTCTGTATCCATCCATCTGGAATACGTCTCTTTGCTGTTGGTCTAAATGACTTCAAAGTTATATTCACATTATACAGCCCTTTTCTACCTTCAAGGCACTCTAAGTGCTGTACAAAATGCATTTCACACACATTCACACACCTGTGCTCAAAGACACTGCAGCCACAGACCTGTGAGTAGATCTGACCGCTCTTCTACAGATGTCAAAAGCGTGATTTGAAGTTTCAACTCTAAAAAAAGAGCACTTCACCTCACTAACCCCTTATCTTAAGATTTAGAGCAGGACCACATTCAATCTACGCCACATTTGGAGGTTACACTATTTAATCATGTTGATCACACTCACATCTTCAGTCACTTTGTCCCTCTTTCTCCTGATCTGTTTTATTTTAAGGCACAGTGAATACAACAGACCTCACTGAAACATTAGGGTTCTGGGTTCACTAACCTGTTATTTTATTATAGTTTCAGTTTAACACTTCTGCATGAAAGACCTGAGGCTAAGATCTTTGCTACTATATATTTGGCCAATATCTAAAAAGGCAGTTGTTTGAGCTTTTCCTCTGTGGGAAATTCACACTCACAGTGATCAGCTGAGTCTTAGTTGGTTTGGGGAGAAACAATAAGACTTCTTATTCTTGTTCTGTGCAGCACAAGCTTTGATAAGTGCTTGTTGGTTTGTCAATATGATCAACATGATGAAGTGATCGTTTCTTGGGCCAAAATACAACAAGCATCATTACAATGTGTGAATGTAACGTGGAGAATAATAGTTTAGGTTGAAAGTTTTTTTAGTTATACTAAAATAAGAAGATCGGCCTCAGAAAATGGCCTTAAAAATTGCCCATTGGTATCGGCAATAGCTGAGAAAATTTTTAAATTTCAGCATTGGTCAAAGAAAAACCCATATAGATGTCGATCTCTAGTTTACGTCATTATCATTAAAGCTCTCACCTTAAACTTCTAAAAGAGATGATTAGCGTTACATTCAGTGTTGACATTACATGCTCATAAATTCAGCTCATTTAATCTTGAAATGGACATATATTCTTTAAAGAAGTAATACTTTCTAACAATAGATAATACTATCAAACAATAATCACTGTTAGTGTTTGAATGTTTGATTTTTGCTAATCCCAGTGTAGGCCGAATGTGCTTAAGTTTTCACATGTTTATCAGGTCTGTAACATATTCATGGCTCATAACAAAGTGAACATTTACAGGTGTGTTAACAATAAGCTGCAGACGGCCTGCAGCATTAGAAGAGTCTGGAGTCAGGAGCTGAGTGCAATCAGGGCTTTAATGGTCCCTGATTAAAGAGGAAACACAGACAGAGCTGAGAAACTTCACTCTGATTTAATTACTGCACAAACCACACTGAGATAAGAAGCTGAGCTCACACCTCTGCCACCGACGCCTGTAAATGTGCAAGTTTTAGACAAAAAATAACATTAAAGTGCAACATGACTATGCTTTTCTATACTTTACTAACATGCACAAGAACATACTGTAGATACAAGTTGATGGGGCTGTGCAATTTGCATATGATTATCGATCTAGTTGATTGTAAATTAATGGAGTCATGATTATTAACATAAACCCATGGCAAATATTGTATCTACGTTATCTATTTCTGTAATATCTATCACCTATTTTATTTATCTGTTCACTCTCTGGATTTAAGGAGCAATAATGTTCCACCTCTCTATAGGCAAAATAAACATTTCAATATTTGTAATTTTCAATTAGGATTTAAATAATCAAGATTGTTATTTCCATCAAGCAGCCCTCCTACGTGTGCTTCGTGTACTTGCACGTCAAGTTTTTTTTTAATATTTACTTTGCAAAACATACGTATGAAACCTTTGCTTTAGTCTACATAAGCGCATGAGCCTATTGTGTGAGTATTTTCTAAAAATGAAAATCGATAGATTCTTTATGTCTTTGTACTCGCTCAACAAGCCACTCGCTCAACAAGCTGAGCTAAACGACGGCTGATGTCATTACGCAGCAGGTGATCGTTTTCCAACTTTCCGCAGCAGCGGTGTCAGGGGGAGGAGTTCATTTATCCCATCTGGGCGGCTCGTCTGCCGCGTCAACTCACTGTGACGTCGGAGGGTACTGAAAATGCACTGACAGCGTTTGCCCATCGTGGCAGTACAGCCACGATTTTGCACACATAACTCCAAAATGAGCGAGTTTGCACAAAAATGTCCAAAAAAAGGCCTGAAACAGTAGATAATTCAATTTTGACCCCATATCCACAGTTTGACAGTGAAAAGAAGTTGATTCTGAGTTTAGTTTCTCTTAAGTAATTCTTGGAAAATATCAGAAAAAGTGGAGTAAAAAGGTTTTGACAGAACATAAGGACGGCACATTTGTAAACGACAAAACTCTAGATTTAGCTAAATTAGGAGTTGATTTTATGAAAATATGACTTGATCTAAGATTTGTAACAAGCAATTATTAAATATCTCCAAAACTTGGCAATGGTGGTGAGTTCAAAATTGAAAAATGCCCCACAAAAATGGAGTAAAACTCCACAACGAGACACAAGGTTTAAACACATTTCAAATCTAACTAACTAGTTGTCCCAACTCAGTAACTTATATTTGTGCAGAATATGACAGTGGTTATATCTAATTCCAGTGTGGCCAGCTAACAATCCAATGTATAATAAAATAACATGACGAAGAAATCTGCTGTTATGACTTACAGTATTGTTAACTTTTGAATAAGTATATTTAAGCAGAAATCTCAAACAATACAAATGAAAAATGTTCTTTTAGAGTTCCATTACAAAAGTGCATCTGCCAAATCAACGGACCGCTGTAAATCTGAGCTGAGAGAAGTAAAGACTGGTCTATGTTCTGAATAATACGAGGACATTCAAGAGGAATTGTCGTCCGCTATCGAGACGTGTGCCCAAATAAGTGGCTTGTGATTGGAACAGCAAAAAAAAAAAGTGGAGGACTGATTTTCTGTGCACCTGGTCTCCTGCGTTGACACAAAGTGTTACTTCAATGTTCGTGCAGAAATCGTGAAGTTGCATTTCAATATTCTGCTCCCTCAACCTGGTGTAATTTACAAAACGCCTGGAAACTAAAAGAGCTGATTTCAATAGTCACATTAAACCACTGCTTGACAATGGATTTGGAAGGTTTACAAATGAGATTTAAATTCCTAGGATATTGAACCCTATTTTTCTTTTTGACCATGTAAACTGCATTATTAGTTGTGAAGAAAGAAAGGAAAAAAGAAAAGAAAAGAAAAAGTTTATTGAAACTAGTATTGTGTCATGTAATTGTGCAGTGTTTTTTTGTTTGTTTGTTTTTAATTGCTAAGCTTAGCGTTAGCGTTAACAGACATACACATCGTTTTATAAACACACTTTGGTCCTTTGTTGACGTTTTCTCCTGATTTGTGAAGTTTTCAAAGAAAACAACTCACTACCGGATCTTTTGAGTATTTATTCATTTTAGACTTACAGTGAAAATGTATTAGAAATTAACTGAACAGGAAGTAATAATGTACAATGTTAGCTTTTTAAAATATAAATGAGCCAACTGTTCACAGAGTGAATTTGCAAAGACCAAGGGCCTCACTGGCATTAGGATTGTAATCATAGGGCTGGTTTGTAACTATAAAACCCCAAAAATATTCTCTGTATTTATTTTTTGGATATTTGCATATGTATTTACAATTATCTAAAACATGAATTCCTCTTTACGTTTCAGACAAATTCTTTCATAAGTTTCAGACACAAACATTACTCCTGGTGCTAATGCAAGATTCAAATAAACCTTTAAGTGCTTGCAATTCAGTCCTTACACTAGTATCGGTTGATAGCAGGTATCGACAGATACTTAATTTCAAAGTATCTTAGAAAAGCTAATCGGTGCATCCCTTGTGATGTAGATATTGTGTTGACAGTGGCCAGGAAAATGAAGGTTAAAAACTTAGAAATAATAAGTCTTTCCACTTTTCAAACTATATTGTCTGTCCAAATTGAATCTACTTTAAAGATGCAAATCTAAAAATTTTACAAGAAATGAGAAATATATAGCTTTTGATTTTTTTATGAAAAACTCAAAGCCAAAAGAAGAATTTCTTCGATTTAAATGTGTGTAATTGCAGAGCTATTACACCCTGCTATTAGGTAATTAAACTGTTTTCCTCAAATGCACAAGAAACCAAATCAGGTATCATTCTTCTACAGCTTGTGAAATCTGGGACACTAAAACACACTGCTGTTATTTTGTCAGACAAAGGCATAATAATTGCCCCAAAAAAGTTATTTCTGTCCTCTGTGCTTCAAAACAATAGTACACATTCAATCACAGCAGTGGTGAGGCACTTAACACTGTCAGGAGGATGGGAAAAAGTGAAAGGCAAATTACTGCTGCACCAAAGGGAGCTCCGCGACATGTTTTTACAAAAATTCACAGAGAAAATCACAAAGAAGAACTAAAAGGGACAGAGACGGCTGCGTATAATCAGACAGACTGAGGGGAGGACCAGCCGCTGAAAGAAACACAAATTAGCAGCTTTCATTCATCACAAAAATTCAATTTCATAACCAAAGAAGACAAAAACAAGACGAGACGCTGCGCTGCTATATGCCTAATGCAAATGGGATGTATCTGGAAATCCATTCTCTCTCGTACTACCAGCTCTCACAAGGCTTTCACAGAAACCTTCACGTACACACTGGGAAATGATCAGCAAATAGAGGTGGGAAATTGAAAAACAAAATGAGATCACACTTTGTATTTTGGACATATGGCATAACAGAACACAGAGAGTAGTTTCTAGAATCAGCTGCCAAGGGTATGAGAGAACATTCACTTGTAATGTAATGTTTCATCAATGGAACAGTCTAATTATCTATCTTATCTAATTAAGAGTGATATACAGTATGTATCTTTCTGAATTGAGCTTTACGCATTAGATTGAGTAAATTATTGCAGAAAGCCATAGAGGGGAAAAATGCATCAGAAAGGCAAAGATTTGTTGCTGAAGTGACACAGGGGAAAAAATTAAAGCTTTAAATTATAGTCCCTAATTCTGCTAAAATAGACCAAATTATTTCACCAGCAAGATGGTGTAATCCCTCCTTTGTCCAGGAGAGATCCATTGTAAAAAGGCTTATAAGTTGACAGTGTAATTGAAGATCAAGACATTTCGACTCTCATACAAAAGTCATTTTCAATCTGAAGATCTTCTTCTCATTTTCGGATGAGTTTAAACATCTCGACCTTCAAATACGCTGTTCAGATGATAACTTTCTACTATGTTCACGCTGTTTGTTTTTGTTGCGTTGTAATTGGTCCACTGCTGCACTGTGATTGGTCCTGCTCACCTTGGGGGTTTTTAACCACACAGCGAGGGTCTCTCCAGATGGATTCTCAAGATATTGTGAAAAGCCAGGTGGTTTCAGATGTTTTACTGAGCTGCCATAACACAAGATGCTTCTTCTGATTGTTTTTTTTTTTTGTTTTTTTCATATAGAACTGTAGATCTCAACATTAAATAAGTGTTATTCTATTTACAAATCTGTTTCCAGAGAATCAAATGCGAAGCAGAAAGAGGCAAAAGTAGGTGCTGTCAAATACAGTTACAGTATTAGATGTATGCATAGAATAGATACAATAGTGATTCCTAAACAGCAGGCAAATAAGCTTGTTTATTACAAGAATGTCAAGTATTGCTTATGCAACAATCCAGCTTTTTTCAGTTCAGATACTGTGGCTTTAAGGATCTGCCGATACTTAATTTCAACCAGAAAAGGGAATGAAAATAGCTTTTTTTCTTCTCAAACAGTTCACTTTTTAGAAACTATGTCATAGTGTTATAAGTTAAATGTGGAAAGACATTTCAAACATTATGAGCAAGTAAATTGTGTTATAGTTGTTCAATTAAGACATAATGAACCAATACTGTGGGACCAATCTTGTGCCATTATTTTATCCCAGTATCCGATCGGTGCCTCGGTTCAATTTAAAGGTTGTATGGAGGATTTTTCAAATCCAACAACTGCTTGTTGTTTTTCAAACGATGCACATGTGCTTCCCCTTCCAGGGCCACGCCCTTCACTAACTGGGCAATGAGTTACTTAGGAACACTGAGGGTTTGCTTGACAGGTTAACAGGCCAATAGATAACGAGGTACCTCGTTATCTATTGGTCAACTTTTACTGGCCTCATCATGTCCACGGTTCATATATTTTTTTTAATATTCTTTTTTTTGTTTAGCATAAGTACAAGGTTGTTACAAATCTCTGCAACTGTTTTGACCAAGACTGACAACAAACAATTTTTGAAAATCCTCCATACAACCTTAACTTTTTTTTTTTTTTTTACAAGTACTCCTGATTTGTGCCTGTGTACACCCAGGTCCTGTAGCCCTGATACAGAACACAATCTATATTGCCATGTGCACCGTATAATCTGTATTTATACATTACAGTAGTGTACAGTGCATCCCCAGTTGTAAACAGAAAGACACGAGCGTCCATCGCTGCTGTGATCAGAGCAGAAAAATGGCTGTAACCCTGATAAGAGCAAACCGAAAACTAATTCAGCTTGATTTATTCAGTCTGGATGCACCACGACTTCAACGGACACTTGATAAAAGACAAATTTCCCCCAGGAGAAAATACGCCGGGGAGAGTCAGACAGGCCCCTCGGAGACGCAGGGCCATCCTTCACCACAAAACACCTCTCCCTTTGATATCTTTAAAAGCGATTCATCAACAACGCCGCCATGACACTTCTAACACCCTTGGCTTAAACCGTTTACCGAGCGCACGCCAAGCAGGGAAACAATTATGAGTGGGATTTATGCATTTCTGTGTGGGACGATGCCTCAGCCCTGTCCCGTGACCCTCAACCTCCTGGAAGCACACATTACTCACTATGTGCCATGTAATATAACACAGATAAAGCAGTCTTGTGCCCTGTTTTCAGCCTTCACACTGGAGAGTTACATGTATGAAGTGAGCAGTAAAAATATACTTTTACTGGACTTGGACATCACTTTACAAAAACATAAAGAATCTGTCAAGCTAATGCAAGTATGTTCTCATTAGAAATATAATACTTTTCATACGACTGAGACACCAAAGCTGCACCAACTAGTTTAAAAAAGAAAATAAATGTAGAGTCAATCAGTCTATAATTTAGCTGCATTGTTACATAGGCTGCAGAGTTCAAAGCTTGTGAAACAAGTAGCTTAAAATCCATAAATTCCATTCGTTTAATATAAAATTTCAATCATTCCAGTTTGTTTGCCTGTATATTATTAAACTACACATTATTTTTGACATTCAATTAAGAAAATGTGGTTCAGAAAGATTTGTCATGCTGCTATAATTATATTTTAAAATAGAGACATATACCTATAGTGCTGTATCAAAATCACCAAACAAGCATATAATACTATAATTTTATTTGTATTATATGCAGTCCTTGGCTCGCTCACTTATAGCTAAATGCACTATGTGAAAAAAAAAGAATAAACATAACTAATTAGATGCCTATGTGTGTGTTTGTAAGTTATCAACATTTGTGTGTTTCTGCAGAAGTATTTAGGAATTTGCAGATTGCATTTGACACAAATTTGCAAATAAAACATACATAACTCAGCCCCTGCTCCGTGCTAATGCTGCTGTTAGACCCTAACATTTTGCATGGGGCACTCACAAAGCTATTATATTCAACTGACCAGGTCTAGGATGACAGCAGAGAAAGGTTAGATTATTTACCAAATTTTTTTACTCTGTATGCAGACCTAATGATCGAAATATTCAAACAACGATCATTTAGTCTTCCTTTACTTCACAAATGTCCTGAAAACGGCTTACTGAAAGCAGACGAAAAAGGGCAACAAGATAAATACTTCTCAAAACACATGATCAAAATGTCACGTGACAAACAGTCCTAACAAAACTCTAATGACTGACATAATGGACTACACTTCTGCTTCTTTTAATAGGCATTTCGAAGAACCTAATCAGAAACACCAAATATCACATTTAGAATCCTTAAGGTAGATAACTTTTTTTTTTTAGTTGTAAATTAGTAAATGTTGTGTTTCCACTAAAAAGTCTATGATACATGCAGAATTTTGTGAAAAAATTTGATCACTGAGTCCTGCCTGAACTGAATCATGAAGAATTTTAGTTCTTATCAGGAGTCAAAAGGAGCTCTCTGATTGGCTGAGCTTGGGTGGTCCTCTCAAGTTTCACTTTGTAGTTTGTAAAAAGAGGTTTATGGGTCATAATTTGTCTGGCCACCGTGTCTCTCTTTCGAATTTCAGAGACCGTAATTGATAGATTAATAAGCCAATCAGAGACTAGCATCGTCTGCCCAGTGAAAACCAACACGTCGGCTTATGACAAAAAAATACATGGAAAGAAGATCACGTGAAGCTGAAAAACATGGCTGATTCCTGCAGAATCAATGAGCGAAGCAAAAAAATATATATATTGTAAAGTGAGGCGAGTGAAGTTAGATTTTGGTCTAAACGACAGACGACCAATAGGGTTTTGTTTTATCTGCGTCATGCAAAAAAACTAATAGCCCGGTACGTTGTGGAGTTGATCTGAAACACAACCAGGGCTGTGGTGACCAGACCCACTCTACGCAATTTGCTAAAGTGTGGGCTTTGGATGCCAGGCAGACATTTGCAACCAAAGTATTAACTATGTGTCAAAAGATTTAGCAGATTTGAAACCTCAATTGTGTTTGCAGCGTAAAAATTAGCTACTCCACTTTTAATTCATGCATAAAAGTCTATATGACCGGTTTATCCTACTAAATTTTGGTTTATGCATAATAACTGAGACAAATTTTAAAATGTAGAATTAAAATACTGAAATATTAAAAGAATAGTGAAAATGCTTTTGGTTGCAGGTGCTGGCAGCCATTGCATTTAAAAGTTCCAGTAAAAACGGTTCTTTCTTATTGAGGTTAACATTAAAACGAGCCTATAACTGGCCAGTCTTTTCTCCGGGGCTGAAGGTCACCGTGGTCCACTGTGCTCTCCTCCAGCACCACCTCATTTTCTGAGTTTTCTTTTGTCAAACCAATTTCTTTTCAATCTCCCGTTCTCGCTCCTCTCCTTTCTCCTCTTTCCTCCTCGGGGCTTCTGCTGCTGCTGCTGCTGTGGCCTGGCTTCATGGTAAAGAGAAAGCACCTAAACCTTTTATCCACCACACAAAATGGACGGCGCTGAAAAACTGGCAGCAGCAGCAGAGGCGGCTCACTGCTACAAATGTAAGTGAAAACAAAGTCCATGACAATCCCCGGGAAATAAAGGTAATTCTCTGGCTTTGGCTTGGAGAATATATATAGACATGTGTGTGATTGTTTCACAGTGCAGACAGTTTGAATTATGCTAACTCCACAAAGAAGTAAAAGACTTTTCAATTTAAAGTTTCATTACTTCTGTCACAGCCTCAACCTCTGAACCAATGTGTCAATCAGAAAACTGAAGAACATTTGTGCAAGTTCAGTGGAATAAAAACAACACAGGAACAGCACAATGGCATAATGTTTTTACTCTGCATTTCTTCTTTCTACAAAATGCACAAAATTACAACCTTATAGAGATGAGTCAATGGAGGACATATTTTAACAATCTAAGTATACCTTTGCCTGTGTGTGCGCTTTAGCTCAAGCTGCTAATGCATAAACATGTCTGTTTTGTTGAGTTGAATCCATTTTGTTTTATTTATAATTCATAGAAATGTTTTAAGGATCAAATGTGGATAAATGTCCCTATGAGAATTTAAAGGGAACATACAGTATTATGCAAAAAGTTGTTTCTTTTTCAGTTTGTAATCCTATTGTAAATTTGCTTCCTCATCAAATACACAGCTTAAGTTTGATTTGTGAGATATCTTTTATTCTCCCAAAAACACTCCCTAGTGTTAACCCCTAACTCCTGATTTGTGATGTCATAGGCAGATTTCTGAGATCTTCTGCTCTGTATTTTATGCTCTATAAATAAATAAATAAATAAATAAATAATCAATTTGGAGCATTTCTGCAGCATAAGCATTAGATTGCTTGTGTCATTTCCTTTGCAGTAGGTACATGGAGCTCAAACCCAATTCCTGATGTGAGTAACACATGACTTTCATGTTTTATTACTTCTGGTGCCTGTGATTCCAAAGTGAAGGAGCTCAGAAGCAGGTTTTAAGGATGGAAACAACAAAAAAAAAGCATCATATTTACCCTTTAGGTCAACTTTCACCTTCACTTCACTCTACCAACATTAAAAATAGAATTACTAAGAACAGTATACAAAACTGAATTAGAACCTTTTTCGTCTTGAGTACCCTAAAATCATGATCTCACAGACGGAGTACCCCTATGTCATGTGTTTTGTAAAGGTATTTTATCTTTTCCTATATATTTTCGTTTATAACTATTGCATTTTATTGTTTTAATATATAGAGGTTATGCACTGACATCACATTGCTTAGCAACATTTAGAATGAGTGGCATTTCTTCAATGTATTTCTTGTTGTCGTGGCATGTAAAAAATGCCTCTTAACATGTAAAATATGCTGCAAATAACATTGAATACATTGCAATGCTTGCAATTCTATACCTTTCATTTTAATCTGCAATCCTCCCAAGAACCATCTAAACTGTTGCGTATCCTTTGGGGTCCACATACCCCTGGTTGGGAAACACTGGTCTAGATGACATCTTTTGAAGCCTTTCTACTTTATGTATGTAACTTTTGTATGTACACAAGCTTGTAAACGTACAGACAACACAAAGTGATCGCATTTTCCTCCGAATACCTGCATATAAAGTACAATGTCCTTAGAGTTAAATTTTATTACATCAGATAAATCAAATACAGCACCTTTAAAACTAGACCTGTATTTAGAATCTGCCACTACTTCACTGTTGGTCTCTGGAACAGCACAGAGACTAAAACCTGAACCAGTGCAATGACTCAGAGGAACGACAATGATTATTCAATATTTACATTTGCAAAGAAAGGGCAGATCTCAGCACACCTCCCCAGCACCGGTCTCCAAACGTGTTCCTAATTAAACCGGAGCTGTAAATAAAAACACGTGGAATGTAATTTGTGGGACTGCTGGGGAGTGAAGCGGGTTGCCGTGCCGACCGTTCTCATTAGCGTGCGGGTAAACGATAGCGCTCCTTGACTGGGCACATACTATAGGCAGCCGCCGAGAGAGCAGAGACAGCCCACAGTCTCGATTTAAATCCCCTTTCTCTTATCCTCGCCTCTCCATCTGTCTGGAACTTTTCTCATAAATCACTTTTAAGTTTTTTTTTGCTTCTCAAATATAAAAATAATCTGGTTTGATTTTGGGGAAGCGCTGGCCTGATTCACAAAGAAGTGAATTGGTTTGGAAAGACGGGTGGCTTGAGGTAAATGTAATGTGAATGTATTTGCATGCATTGCTGGTATTAATAATGTAAATGTTTTATGAGGCACTTAACCACAAATTATGCCGACTATTTTATAGAATTAATTATTTATGTACTGTGCGCTGGTTTCATCTCATTGTACAAAGATGAATTGCCAATTAATGGGACTGTACTGCATGTAGCAACACCTGAGGGCGAAAGCGAAATTAAATTGTTTATGCTCTATGTATTGTAGTTTGGTCAGGGTAACGTCTGCAGTTGTAAAAATAGCATTGTGGTTTTATTGTAAATTATGATTTTGTATTGTATGGAGCATTTTACCTGAATTATTATGCATAAATACTGTGCATATGTCAGTGCTCAAGACACTGTCAAACCAGGCTTAAGGGAGAAACATGTCACTTCCTCACATAATGTACATATAAAGGTGAAGTGGATCATGTTTGGCCCCAGGCTTCCTTCAGGGGACTTTGAATACAGACTGTAACTGTCCTTATGTAGTGCACCTGCAGTTTCACTGGGTTTTCACAATATGTGGAATGTGTGCGACTGTGCTAACACTGTAACAATATAGATTTTAAAGTCGATAAGCAGCAATTAGCTTCACACAAACTTCAATTTGGAAATGTAATCTCAAAGTATACAGATATACTTCTTATTCCATTGCATATATATTTTATCTGTTTTTCTGTAACTATATTGGATATCTTATCATAAATTCCAGTGTTTCAATGCACAGTTAGAGAGCAGTATGCAATAAATAAAAATAAAAGAAAATATGCTTAAATATAGACTTAAATCTATTAAACGCTTATGATTTGGGCATATTTGCTGTTAGACAAGGACAGTTTCTTCACCGTACAGTAGGACTACGTTTATCCATTTAATCTTTCTTTTAGCAAGAAAATAGTAAAGAACGAATATACAAGAAGAACAATGACTAGTTTTATAGAATTGGCTTATTATTCAAGTAAATATTCAAAATATAAGCATTCTTCCAAACACCCACCTATAGATTAGATTTTTTATTTTTACCTTAAAGATGTACAGTCGACTTAGCATGTGTCAGTTCAGCTACGGTATAGGCTCCCTTAGTGCTGTAATCATTTTGGTTGTTTGGTGGAAATTTGTTTTAGCTGACAAATTAGTTTACTTCGACTATAAGGACTTAAACAACAACAAACGGAGATATATGGCTGAAGATTTGGAACATCATTGGTCTAATCTGCATTTTTATACGCTGTTTCCTATTAATTTCCTAAAAAATGATTGCTTTTGCATCTTCATTGCATTTGTAGTAAGGAGTTAGGGTCAAAACATGGCCACATCAGTCAACATTTTAGCTTCAGACTCAAGACATTTAGCTAGTCCCCCTTTTTAATCGATTAGTCAGTCATCCAAGAATTTCTTTCACTTCTGTTTATTTTTTCACAAGAAACAAAAAGCGGTACTTTGTCCAACTCTTGCTTAAAAGAAAGAATCATTCATCTGTATTTTACTATTCTAAACCAGGAAGAAGCATGAAAGATACACTAAATGAATGTCTTACATAAACAAACATGTTACAACTGTTCAAACAGCAGTGTTGTGTGATTTGTGGGCCAAAACAATGCCTTGAGCACAGTAAATAGTGTGTTGCCGGTCATAGTCACAGCGTAGTATATGGATGTTTGTATGAGCGCAGCATGTGGTGGGTGGGTTAATCTCCGCAGTCCCCATGCAAAAAAAAAATACATTTAAGCTTCTGCTCTTTCATCTGCACAGCTAGCCAGACCCAAACCATTCACTTGTGATAACCACGACTACAATGACAAACTGACAATGTGACGTGAGCGGCTGGAAACGGCGCTGTGTGAGGATTTAAACTTCTGCTTAAATGAAAGGACTCCCCACAATGACTGGAGGTTCTCCCTGTGTCCTGCTGAGAACAGTAGCTGCTTATGCTGAGACAAACACTAATGTAGGCCAATGTAGGCTAAATATGGGGCAAATATACCACACACATCATCAGCAGAGGGACTGAGGCAGCGTCCTTACATAAAATACTATTTCAATTCAAAGGTGGGCAAAATATGTAAATACAGTGAAATGCTGCTGTTAGTGTTGAATGCATGAAAGGAAGGTTTTGAGAAAGGTGCAAAATTACATACAATTGGCCATTTCTATACAGTCTAGGACAGTTTGTTCTGCCCTGATACAAATTCAGATTGTGTATATTAATACAGTATTTACTATAGAACAAAACAGAAAGATTTATTGTCATTGTCACAGAGTAAACAAAATTACATTCTGGAGTGAGCTTCCGGGGGGGTGTGCTAATGTGCGCGCCGCCACTCGCTCCTTTAAAATTTAGGTGCACAAAAGTACAAATGGTCACGTGAAGGGATTTTTTGTGTTGTGAGGAGTGGGTCAGGGGAATAAAGGAAAAGAAATAAGGCGATGGGCAATATAGGGCAATATGTTTATCAACACGAGAGGCGCGCGCACTCGTAATGCCGAAAGAGCCGCCACTGATTGACCAGCTGGAGCAACAACTAAGCCAGGGCTGTTGTCAACTAACTACAAGAGTTTTCTAAAAAAAAGTTATGCTACTAATTCAATATTTGTGACTGAAATTCACCCTACGACCCTTAAAAGTTACATTCAGGTGAGTGAAAAAACTATGAGAAAAACACTGTCTCAAGCTTCAGGGGCCAGACATCTGTCAAACTGGTTCAGACCTGATCCAACCAGCTACGTCCCATCCCGTTTTGTTGTTTTAATCAAAGAAGTTTGCCCAGCAAAATAGATGGACAACGTATCTTTCTGCATGGAGCATGCGCGATAAACGGAAATGACGTATAATATATCGGTATCGGCCAATATTTACGTTTATTTTTTAAGAGGAGGTTCTTCAGTCTCTGTGTCACATGTGTTGGTCCTAATTTAAACTCAATGCATCAAAATTTGGTATTTCAAACAGACTAAAGAGCAAAAATCAACAAATATTATGATACATATTCGGTTGTATAGTTACATAACAAAACTGAATCTTTTCTATTTCAGATAAATACATTTAGTTTTTAATATTTACTAAAGTGAAAAGTTTGTGATATTGTGAGCTGTGCTATAGATTTAAAAGTGCAAATATTGATTTTGGCAAAATGATAGTCATAGACCAAAGCAGGAAGCTGTAAGGTTCTTTAAGACCATTGAACAATTACATTAAGCATAAGGGCAGAGATGCTTGTTCCAGATTCTAGCTTTTATGGTAATCTGTAAGGTGACATGGAAGAGAGGCACCGCTGGACATGTTTTTAGTGCATTGAAGCCAGAGCAGATATAGAGAAAACCTGACACTTACTGGTGTAGATTCTCAAAAGCTTGAATGAATACTTCTATGGGTCTGCGATCAAATTGACTGTAATGACGCAAACCTTATGAGTCTTCTGCATCAAAAGTCATCTGTAAAATGTATGTACTGTATTTATTTATTCAATGTAAACCAGTGACAATACTGGACCAATGCTCACAATAGCTAAATCTTGATAAGTGAAATGCAGTCTTTTTCAGTGTTTCCGCCATTATGGAGTTGATTTGCTTTGGTATCAAACCAATAACACAATCCCACAATAGGGCCAACATATTTAGATATCAGAGGTAATAGAACCAGGATACACTATTCGCAGACGTCCCAGTGTGGCCCACGCGCGATGTCCACTCTGTAATAAGCAATGACAATTATAGAAGAAAAGTGTCTGAATATTTGACCTAAGCTAATTAGAAAGTTTGCAGACTGGGCAGCGGAAATCAGCTGTGGGATAATGAATCATAAAACGGTTCATTACGGCGCTCAGGGAACACTCTCCATCTCAATAAACGGACTCGAGGCCCCACACCGACAAATCAAATCCAGACACATAGTTTAGCCTCTGGAAAGATCGTCATAAAAGCTGTTTTTGGCTCCAAATGGTTTCTATTAATAAAGCATCGTCTCCTCACTTATCGCCTTCTTGTTTATCTCATCTACAAAGAAGTCATTTAAACAGGCAGATTACACGGATATTTGTGGTGAATATTGTCTAGGTTTTTATTAGAACACTTACCAGCAGTTCTAAGTCTATATATGCAGAGGTCAGGGAAGGGCATCTGAAGCCTTTACGTTTGAAGACAAAATCAAAAATATTAAGCTATAACAAGACGGTTATGTAAATGCACTAGTGTTTTGTAACTTTAACCAGCATACTTAAAATTAGTTTTGCACCAGTACAGACATCATCATAGGATTTTTTGGGGGGAAATGTTGGTCCTATAAAAATGTTCTTTGAAACTCAGGAAGTGAGCTGGTTGTCGTTGTTATTTTTTTCACACAATGGCAAAACTTGCTTTGGCTTCTGAAAGTTGTGATAAGTGCTTCTAAACTTAATGTGGTAAAAATTAAGGACCGGCGCATGTGACGGCCTGTTTGATGCTTGCATCTGTTTTTCCTTTTTCTAAAGGACCTGTTGGTGCCTAATATGACTCCAAACCTAGATTTTTCTGAATATACTTTCCTTAGCCAGGTTGGTACCACCTAGTGCCTCTGGTCAAATTAATTCCACTTCAGCTACTAGGTCAGGTATCACAGAACTGCAGATGTCTCGAAAAACCAGAAAGTACAATCGACCAGTCAATGAACACAGTATGTGCTGGCTGTAACCAACCCGAGTTGAAATAGACTGTATAGAGGCATCAACCCGGGGGATGTGCGCGCCTAACCTGACAGCAGAAAGAGCCGCGCTCATTGGCACAAGCTGCCAGCGATGTTTCAGCTAACTAAAAGAGTTTATCACTGTGTGAAAACTAAAGTTATGCAGCTAATTCAACATTTGTGAATGAAATTGGTCACAAGCTTCAGGAGCCAGACGTCAATCACACCCGTTCATACCTGATCCAAACAGATAGCTTTTGTCCCATTTTGTTGTTTTTATCAAAAAAAATCACTCCAGCTAACTAGACGGACAGCGTCTCTTTCTGCAGGTGACATGCGCAGTAGAGCAGAATGTGACTTCGATCGATAATCCCTCTGTGTAGTAGGCTCTTCTCCTTTGACCTCATGTCAAATCTTAGTCTAGAATTTGATTGTGTCTTTTAATTCCTAAGCTTACAGTTCAAAAAGCCAAGAATGTTTAAAACTTGTGTTAATTGTTCAACTGAAAATAGATCTTGATACAGAACATCAATATTTGTTCATTATGTCTCATTTTCAAGCATATTGGTAATCCAAACCATGGATATAGTATAGTATGTAGTAAATGTTAACATTTACGTGTCATAGTTTTGTGCTTTCAAAAACTACACAAAAAGGAAACTTACTATTCCCAGGACAGGGCAAAAAAAACAAAAAAAACATCAGTTTTCTTGAAGCCTTAGCACCTTTCACAGTATCAGACCTAAATTCTGTATTTAACAGAGAAAAAGTGCCAAACAACCCACTGATTTTATTTTGTTATTCATTCTAAAAATGCAACATCTCACCATATTTTAGACGCTTGAAACAGTCTTTAAATTATTAATTTATATTGTCTCTTCACCTGTTCAACATTTATCTTTACCAATACTCTTCAGTATGTATGTGTCCTTCTGTTTTTAGCACCAAATTGTACAGAAACTTAAGCTGCTCACCACATGGAGCACAAACAGACACAAGTGGAAAATCGACAAAGAAAGAGCCAGGATGTTGTGCGTCGGACTGAATTCGTCCCACTGTTTCTTTTCCTTTTAAGCGGCGATATCCCACTGAGAAAGGAGCCTTCAACCTGCCCACTCACTCGCTCCTGTGCTGCTAATCCCAAAGCTCCACATGTGCTGTAGTCCAGACCTGAGAGCACCCAAAGGACCAGAGGAGGACGCCCACAGCTCTCTCCTCAGACAACCTGTGCACGGCCCCCTCGAGACACACCACAGGGGCTGATACAAAAGAATTTGTTTTATCTGTCTCCATTAAGCAACACAAATGAGTACTGTATACTTGTAAAAGAATTCTGAAACTGTGATTGTTGGTTTATTTTGTAGATATACTAGCGGAGCATCACATTTCAAAATCTTTAGGTTAAAGGCTAAGATAGTGTCAAAGTCAGACAACACATCGAGACAAGACCAAGATCACTGGAGGTTAAGGCCGAGACAAGACCGAGACTTTTATAGGACGAGACCAAGTCCGCAGCTATTGAGACCAAATCAAGACCACTTTGTCATGTTTGTCATTTATCAGTGTCCACTAGGGATGCACAAGTGTATAGATTCATCGCAAGTAATCGATTCTTGAAGTAATCGTCAACTATTTTAGTAATCAAATAATCATTAACTGGTTGATTAATTGATGATGAGCAACCAAAAGTGATATGTTATCAGTAATCAGAAAATGCAGACTTAAGTAAGTGAGACAAAACAGTTCCCGAATTAGGTAAAATGCATTTTGTTTTAGGCATAATTTGACTTCTCATGTGAAAATTTGCAAAAGAACAAGCAAGTTTTAATAATTATTTAAAGTGAAATGATGAGTATTTTTTTGTCTGTTTTCAAGTGAAAAATACTTCTGTTTTATATATCTCATTCCAGATGCAAATCATATCTCAGTCAAAGCCTACTCAAAACAAGGTTAAAATCTGAAGCACTTGTTATCTTATAAAGATGGTACATTTTTGTAGTGCACCATGGCTCAGATTTGGCAAAAATGTTGTTTTCAACTGACGTTTACGTTCTAAACAATAGTTGGGCAGAAAAGTGCCCAACTAATCAATTAGCAAAAATAATTGTTAGTTGCGGCTCTGGTGTCTACATGATCTCAATCTGTGACTAGGACAGGTCACTGCTTTGGGGCCATGAACTCTAAGTGCAGGTTTAGCAGAACATGGTGGTAATGAAATATGGCCTCCGTGTCAGACTAGAGTTCAAAACTGGACCAAGTCCAAGGAATTTTAAGACCAAGTCCAAATGCGCTTTAGTTTAAAACTAGACCAAAACCTTGATAAAATAGTCTGGAGACCATGACCAGTCTCTCTTACCTACATACCTAAATTGGATTTGACAGAGTAGCTTAAAAACACCCAGATATAGGCATCACATGCAAACTACAACTGGAAGTGCCACACCATTCAGTACTTCATTATACAGTAAATAATCTGTATTTCATTGCACTATGTTTATATTGTATATATGTGTGTGTAATGATAATGGTTTCTCAAGGGGAAAAAATGGGCTTAAGTTCATACATGTTTTCATCATTATTATTTGTTTGCATTGTAACATCTTAGAAACATAACTGGAGAGAAAACCTGTTAAAAGATAGTCAGCCTTTTAACATGCGTAACTATGGAGACCTTGGTCACTTTTGTTTTTAACAGAGCTATTTGTGTTAGTCCTTGTGGTTGTTATTTTGTGCCACACACTCAGAAGTGAAGTAACTTTGCCAAGAAAAAATATAATCAGAGAAAAAAACCTGAATTAATGACTGAACAAAAGACAAATAGTACAAAAATAAGTCTGTCTTAGGGGTTCACCACATGCTATTTTAACACTTTGGTGCAACAGTTTTCTCTCTGTCCTTATAATAGAATAAAGGTTGTGGGTTTAACTCCCTTTCTATGTGAAGTATGCGTGCTCTCCCATGTCTTCCTAGGTTTTATCTGAATGCTCTGGTTTCCACTACCACAAAAAACATGTAATAAACTCCTCTCTCCCCTCCAAAAGAAAAAGAGACTGTGAATCTCAGAGGAACATGAGACTATCTGATCTACTGCATTCAATCTGTAAAAGTTTATGTTGAATTAAATGCTAGTTGTATTTTAAAGTAATGCTGTTAAACCTTCCAAGCAAACATCACCCACCAAAAACATACACAGTCCACCTTTAATCTCTCCTTCCTTTCTTTTATCAGGAGTTCTTAAAGTCACTGTGCACACTGGGACCACTCTTCCTTTCAACTGTATTTACTTCAAAATAAACAACAAGCGAAACATGCAACACATGTTCATAATGGAGTTGGCACTGAATCTGCAGTTGGCAATCTCGGCCCAGCAGAGCGTGAAATGGGAACTAACTAAACAGCATCAATAGTAAAGAGGAGAGAGGAAAACACTTCTATGCACTGTACCACTCCAGTGCCTATAGTCCCGCTGCCCTGGCCTCAATCAAGAGCCTTTTATTCTGACTCGTGTAACTTTAGAAGAGAGAGAGAGCGAGAGAGAGAGAGAGAGAGAGAGAGAGAGAGAAAGAGAAGGGAGAGGTGGAAGGGAGAACTAAAAGAAGACTGAAGAAGCATACACTAATTTGGGGAAGAAAGGAGAAAAAACAGAGAAAGACCGAGAAAGAGAGATGGGGGGAGAAGGAAAGTGAGATAGATCGAGTGAGGGAGAGAGAGAGAGAGAGAGAGAGAGAGAGAGAGAGAGAGAGAGAGAGAGAGATAACTACAAGAGGACTGAAGCATACAGTAATAACACAGAAAAGGAAAAAAAACTAAGTGAGAGAGAGGAGAAGATGGGGGAGAAGGACAGTGAGCGAGAGAGAGAAAGAGAGAGAGAGAGGGGGAAATGGACAGAGGAAAGATGTAAGAATAAGAGCAAATGAGAAAAACAGAGAAAGAAAGAGAGGGGAAACAAGTGAGAAATATTGAGGAGATTTAGAGAAGAAGGGACAGGGTGAAACAAAAAAAAGAGACCAGTAGAAAGAGAGAAAAATAAAGAAAGAGAGATAAAATGAGGTGAAAGAGTATACAAGAGACAAGCAGAAAGAGATGGACAAAGAAAGAGGGAGTGAGAGAGAGAGAGAGAGAAAGAATAATTGATAAAAGTAGAAAAAAGGGGAAGAAATAGACATAATTGGGAATTGTAGATGCAAGAGGCAGAGATAAAAAGGAAAGAGAGAGAGAAGAGAAAGGGAATGAAGGCAAACGGCAAAGAGAGAAACACAGAGGACAAAAGCAGCATAAAGAAAGAGAGGGAGAAACAAAAACAGGGCCGCAGAGAGAGAGAAAGAGAGAGAAGAGAAACAAAGGGAGAATAAATAAATATTTAGAGAGTGAAATAAAGGAGGAGCAAAAAGCAGAAGACAAGGCGAGAGAAAAAGAGAGACCGACAGACAGTCAAACAGACAGACAGACAGAGACAGAAAAGAGAGAGAGGCACAAAATGGCTGCGGGAACAATGTACAGTCCTGATTGCTCTATTGTGAGTTAGCTGTGCCCTCTGACATCTCGTCCTGAACCGAGAGTGTCTAATTCTGACAAGACGCGCAGCTGGAGGCCATTGTCACAGACAGGTGGCATACAGCGGGCCACTCTTCAAAACGCAAGACAAAGAAACACGCAATAACAAAGAAAAATGGTCTCGGTAAATCGTCCATCAATCTTGTCAGTCTACGTCTGTACGTGGCCTGGTTTTGGAGCCGTTGGGAGATTGGCACAGACTGTCCCCGCGGTTACAAAAGGGACCCATGCCAAGATAAATAACATGCGAATGAAAGAAGGGCATGTGCTCCGCTTCGGTAATGGGACGTTTGTGGAGAAGGTGCAGAGAAGGGGGAGCGGCCCGGTTCGCTAATAGAGAGTTTTGTGAAAGAGGCAGAGGTGAGGCTGTCCGTCAGTTCAAATCAAGTTAGCGTGTTCGAGAAGTAACATGATACAAAAGTTGAACTGAATACCTAAGCAACAAAGAGGTCACGAAGTCATCATCTAGACTAGTTTTTTCCTCTTAAGCTTTGTTATGATAGAAAAACTATGGGATGTACTGCAAAAATGAATTCAAAAACAAGTTAAAGTTGCTTGATTCTGGGATTCGAACCTAATTTCAAGCATTTTGACCAATTTAACCTTGATTTATTGCAGAGATATAAAATAGTTTCAAATGTTTCAAATGATTTCAAGACATTTCTTCTTATTTCAAGCCAAACTATTTGCAAGTGGTTTAAGAAAATTGTTCTTACCCCAGTGGCACATTTTTGTTCTTATTTGAAGCCAAATTCCCTTAAAACCAGCTACAACAGTCTTGTAATCAGTGAAATTTTTACATTACACAAGCAATTAAATCTTATCCAGTTGAAACAGCTCAAATCTGGAATTAAAATTGATTCCAAGTTATTTTAAGCAAGTCTAGATTTATAGATTTTGCAGTGTAGCTAATGGAATACAATGATATGAATACCAAAATTGATTTAAATGTGTCTATTTAAATAATATATGAGCTCAACAGTTTTTAGTTATTTAGCCACAGAAGTTGGTTGGTAGTGTTTTTTCTTTCTTTTTTTGCTTGCATGTAAATATGCAGTTGTGAAATTAGTTCAGTAGGTCTTGATAATTTATGTAGAACAGTGGTCCCCAGCTTGTTAATGTTTGTCTCACTTAATGCTTAAAATGGCCATTTATTGGGTTTATTGGCTGTACATTTCAGAAAGTAGTGAAAGAACAGAAAATAAAATACATTTTAGACATTTTGCCACTACTTTTATACAAATAAAGGCAATTGAAATAAAGAAGCATGGCCACTGCACTATAAACCAAGATGAGAGGGGCCTTTTTGCTCTCCCACACAGGCATAGTGTCCTAAAGAAGAAAACGGCGATGAACAGTGGAAAGTCTGCTACAAGTTATTCAGGACTTATATTTAAAAAAAAAAAATCATCAGCTATTTGGCCAATTCAATAATTGTTAACTGGCTTTCAAATAAAGGTTTCAAAGCATGTTGTGAGCTGACAAAAACTCAATACAAATGTTGTGTTTTGATGTAAAAACTAGTTTGCCTGAAAGTCTACACCACCAGAACAACCACAAACGATCTTACCTTAGCTCAAATGTTGCAAAAATCTTCAAAAGACTTGCATTCTTAAAAAACGTATCGATTAATTAAAAAAAATCATCCTATTCAATTACCAAAACAATCGTTAGTTGCAGCCCAAGCGTCAGCTAAACAAACTATGGTCTTTTAGTGTGTATAAATGTTAGTTTCTGCATAAATTTGGATCAGATGCATTACAGAAGCTTCAACAATGTTGGCACCTCGCCCAGTTTAATTGACAAATCAATGCACAAATAAAGCTTCCAGCTGAGCAGGAAAGTCTTTCTCCACATATTTACATCGAGAGCAAAACTGAGAAATAAAATAATCACTATTGTTTGGCAACTGCAATATAACGCTACCATCATCTCTATTATTGTGAAATACAAGGTTATGGAGACTTCCCACTTGGTTAATTACAGACAAAATAAAAATATGAACTAAACAAGATGTGTGAGATGTAGCAACAAAAGCAAAATTACAACATGAGTTCTAATGATCATAAAATATACTTAAAAAGAAAGTGAGCAGACTGGAGTAAAATGTGTATCGTGTATTTGTTTAAAAAAGGATAAAAAGACTGATTATCTATGTAATTTTGAGTTGAGTTTTACAGTCCATTCCACATTTTCAGCATCTATGGCATTTTTCTGATGGAAAGCTATTTATATATAATTTATGTTAAAACAAACAGAAAACACAAGAAATGCTCCATTCATGAATGAAGCAAAAGGTTATTTTCACAAATCAAGACGTATCGGTCGCCATTTCTGGAATAAATTCTGTAAAAACAAGACAGACCTCGACTATCCCAATGTGAATGCCTGTAAAAAAACAATTCAGATATCTATAGCAAGTAATATGTCGTGTGAATAGAGCTTTAGTTTCTACATAAAACCAGCAGCTTTTTCAAGAACCTCATTCAAACCCACTGTAAATAACTTAAATATTCCTCAAAAGTACAGTTCCAGCACGTGTTGAGAGTACTCACAGCCTTTGTAGATGTCGGTGGGGATCTGCACCGCGCTGGAGGAATAGTTGACCTTGTTTTTAAAATTGGGATCATCCACGAACTCCAGCTCTAAAGATGTGGAGCTCTCCAGTGGATTCTCCTCCTCTCCATCCTCTGTCTGCAAAAACACACACACAACACACACACACACCAATCAAACAAGTTAGACAAATATAAACCAGTTCACCCAAATAGCTTCATGCATTCTGCCGTCCACACTCTGCCAACATGGAGACTTGGGAACATCCAGTTTGCAAATAAACTTTCTCCAGCACATGCTACGAGCTAAGTATTAGATGCTAGTGCTAATTTCACGCAGCAGGTCACAACCCCCAGTGAGAGTCATTTATATTAGAGCTGCAACAAGTTAGTCTTAATTTTAAGAATCAAATTATTGCAAACTGCTGTTTATTTAGGTTTCAAATCATGCCATACAAAACTTCAGATTGAATAGCCGATTGAATACATTTTGTGCTCTTGTGATGTTGATACTAGTTTGTCTTTAAAAGTACAAACTTAACTAAATTAATATGAAAAACAGTGCTTGACACAAGTCTAATTCATCTTGTTTAAGTTTAATTTGCCTACAGAACAAACAAGTTTCATATTAGTTGAAGTGACATCTTTTCCTATTTTCAAGTGAGAAATGTTTATCGTCTCATTCATTCTCTATGAAGAATTGGAGATTGATATTTAGCTGACACAAAGCAGACACAAGTTAAAATCAGATATGAAAGCTCTGATACTAAAAGAACTGATTTCAGTAGGTCAATATAAATCTACCCTAAAAGTTCTAGAAATAAAATATATGATTTTTAACTGCTTTCAATAACTGTAATGCTGCCTTCTTGGCCAGGACTTCCTTGAAAAAGAGATTTTTAATCTCATCAGGTCTTTACTGGTTAAAAAAAGGTAGATAATCATTTGCAGCCTGTTCAGACCTTCAGATAAGACATAAATATTTAACCAGTGAAAACCCATGTGTTTATAAAATGTGTCGTATGGGTCTCGAAGGTAATGCTAACCATAATGATTCATGTTAAAATAACTCTACAAACTGAGCTAGCTTTTTACAACAGCAAACATCAAATTATTTTATAATTTAATATAAATTAAATTTGTTAGCATTTAGCATTACACCAAAAATACACTTTTATAAAAACTTAGGCTTTTCCTGGTGAAGTATTTACCTCGTAGTTGAAGGTCTGAACTTGGTGCCAGTGCTAGTTGAAATCCACTTTCTGATTTTTATATATTGATTATTTTAACTCATCTCAGCAAATTCTCCATAAGAAATGACTGGAAAGAGAAGGAACTAAGGTACAACTTATAATATCTACACCCTATTTAGTTCAAGTAAAGCCTAAAGGGTTAACAATTCATGAACAAGGCTTAGTTAATAAATTACTAAGGCTTAGTAACTGCTCACTTAAATAGCTAAGGTTAGATTTAAGGTTGAGGAATAGGGCTTGTAGTAAATAAGTTGTTACTTAGCCTTAATAATCTTTTTGTTCATTTGTTTGTGATTAATTAACCCATTATTCATGCTTTATTAAGAGATTATTAAAGATAATCAAGATAGTTATTGAGTGTACCGGAGCTATCCACTGGTAAAACTGCATTGGCAAGTCATATCTTAAGAAAGTCAAGCACTTATCAACTTATTTAAGATTGTAAATGTTTCTGGTGTAATAATGCATTCAAGTGACTGTAACTTTCATCTAATTGGTTAATCAAAAGAATATTCAACCAAGATTAGCATAAGCCCTGCATTTTACCTCCACAAATTACAAATAAATGATAGCTGACAACCATGTAATTATTGTTTTACATACCTGCTTTTAAAGATAGAATTTTCTCTTAAATGTGAGCACTTTCTAGTAACGCTCTTATTAACCTATTTGATCTGACAGAAATGCAAGACTTGTTCGATTTAAATTTCCAGGGAAGTCTTGGATCTCAAAGCAGCCGGCAGATAAAAGTGACATCCATAAGCTATTTATCTGTCTAAGCTATCAACGGAGTAAAATCTGTGTGTTCCCAGAGGAGAGCCTCATTACACTCATTTACATGCAGTGTTCAGTGGATAGCTTATTGATTCTGTTTAGACATCTCTCCGGTCGCGTATTTTATCTATAAATTATATATTTTTTAAAGAAATTGGACGTGATGATGAGATGAGAAGGTGTTTCTGAATTCTGAATGGAAGACATGGCAAGTAACTAAGTATTTTTACTCAAGAACTGCAAATAAGTAGTATATGTACTTTACTTGAGTAGTCAACAATCTGGTGACTTCTTACTTTACTTTTATATTTTGAAGATTTATCTGTACTTTCTACTCCCAGCATTTTGAAATCAGGCTAGATACTTTTTAGGTCCACAAACTCTTAAAGTCTCTCTTAAAGTCAGTGCAAAGCTGATGTGTTGCCAAATATCAGCACTTGGTAAAGAAGTCAATCCCCAAAAACTGTATCACCTCTAATAATTATGAGTTTATCACAAGATGGCCATGCAGGAAGAAGCCCTCCTGCAGGCCACTATAGTTGTCTATTTTGTGGTCATGCAAGCAAAGACACACATTGTTATTATTAATTTAGTGCAACAAAGACATCAAAATTACAGAAATATGGTTTCATTTGGGTGTATTTTTTTAATTAAAAAGTTACATTGTGACATGGGGACATCGCGGTTAATGCTCTGGCCTCAAGCATGAAGGTCTGGAGTGACTCTCAAGTGATCTATGTGGAGTTGGCATGTTCTGTGTCTGAGTGGGATTGCTTCAGTTGCTCCAGTTTTCCCTGCTACTACTTGATTTTAAAACAGCTCTGATTGTTTTTAAATCTATCCATGGCTAGCACCAAGATACATTTCCGACATGCTTGTGCTTATGAGCCATCTCGTGCTCTAAGGACGTCAGGGACCGGCCTCCTGCTGGTGCCCAAGTCAGGACTAGATATGGAGAATCAGCGTTCCAGTTTCATACAGCTAAAATCTGGAATAGTTTGCCAGAGATTGTGAGACAGGCCTCTTCTTTGACTGTTTTTAATCTGGGCTCAAAACTGTCCTTTTTTAAATGTGCTTTTGGCTGAAATATTTTATTATTGTTTTACTGTTTTTATTGTATTTTTATGAATATTATATTCTGTGTTGTTGTATTTTAATGTTGTAAAGCCTTTGAGTTGCGAAGTGTATGAAAGGTGCTTTATAGATAAATGTATTATTATTATTATTAAAACATGTCCAAAGGGACTTTTCTTGTTAAATAAGGGTCAATATAAACGGTTTGCTTTTAAAGTGTTGATGGTTTTAGTTTTACACCAACCAAGTAGCTGTTAGTGAAAAAAGTCAAAATTCAGTTAAAAATTACAGAAGAATAAATCTCTCTTTGTTAAGTAAAACAATTTGTAACATTAGAGGAGCTTTGGCCCATTGTACATTATGGTATGGCATTAGACTACTAGGATCACAAATTTCATAGTTTAATGTCATGGTTTATAACCAGGAAGTCAAATTTAATATCTAAAAAGATTGCATATACATTTTCTAAGCAAAATAGTGAATGTAATTATCTTAACAACCTATCAGAGGCATGAACATTTGCTTTGATCTTGAAAATTCCTAGTTCTGGCATATTGACTATTGCAAATTAAAGTAAAATTACTTGGTTTTGGTATTGTTCTTCTGGTCATCGTGAAAGTCTTAAGCATTTTTACACGTTTTTATTACATACTTTAATTTATACTCTTCAACAGCTATGATGCAGTACTTTTGGTTCAATCTTTGTTCAGACAGAAGCATGTTCCACACAGCCGTATTTCCTGTAACTGTAAAGTGCATACAGTCTGTAAACATACTGAGCACATGCAGTCTTAAACACTGTGGTGCTGGCGGTGCATGAAGCCCGGCTCTGCTCCGGCTCAGTGGCACCGCAAAAGCCCTTTGGCACAGCACCAAATCTCTCCCTTTCATTTCACATCTTTTATTCTCATATTCACCCTCTGATAATGTGCCACATACTAATGCACCGAAATATTTTGTGTGATTGCAATTTGCTTCGTCTATTCAATAAAGCAGCATGGGTTAATTGGATGTGACATAATAGAAAATGTTTGTTTTTGGACGAAATTAATTCAAAGCCCTTCGTCCACAGCAGAAAATGATTGATGGCCTAACTTTAATTGTCTATTAAAATGTAATTACAAGCTGTTCTTGGGACATTGGGAGGTGTGACGTACTCAAAGTCAACGCAAGACACTGTACAAATATTTATTCAACTTTGATTAAGGCTAATGTGCAAAGTTGAACGGAAAGTATTTCTTTTATTCTAATATTGTGTGAGGATTTGTCTTGGCAAAATATTAAATATACCATAGCAAAGTGACTAGAGCTCAGATTATGTCAACATCTCATAATCTCTCTGTGTGGAGTTTGCATGTTCTGCCTGTGTCACTTGGGTTTTTCCTCCGAATTCCAAAAACATGAATGTTTAATTGATTAATTGCATCACTGTAAATTTCCACAAATGAATAAATGAGAGAGTGAATAGTTGTATGTCTCTAACCCTGTGACGAGTGGGTCACTGTCCAGGGTTTTCCCCCGCCTAAGACCCAAAGTCACTCGGAGAGGCTCCAGTCACCCACGACCCCAAATGGTAATTTATTATTATTAGCATTTATTTATTAATGTATTTATTTAGCACTTAAAAGAAGAATTAAAACAACATACATTTCTTTTCAACAATAAAACAATCAAAATCACAAAAAACACACTATTAAAAAAAAAAAAAAAAATTGCATGGGAGTGGTTGAAGCTAAAAGGCTTTTAAAGGCACTGTAACACCCACAAACGTAATAATCCCCGCAAACGTAATAACTCCCCACAAACATAATAACTTCCCACAAACGTAATAACTTCCCACAAACGTAATAACTTTTTCCTACCACAAACATAATAAAACAATTTCTACAAGCGTAATAAGTATTACATTTGTGCGAATTTATTAAGTTTGCAGGGATTAATGCGTCTGAGGGCATTACAGGCACCGCTCCCCAAAAAAAAAAATATATAAACATAACACAGAATAAAAACACAAACTAGACACATCAATAAGATAATTCACATTTTTGTTTGTTTTCATTTACTGTCTAACACACTAATCATTTTTTAACATTGTCATACAAAAATGTCAGTGTCCAGATAAATGAAGGAGAATATTGAGCTCTTAGTTTATTTTTTAGTCTGGTTTTAAACAATGATAATGACATGGAGCTTTCTAAAACGTCTGAATGAGTGTTCCATAATTTAGCTCCATGATAGTGGATAAAAAACTACTCACGATTTCTCTTATGTAAAGTAGCCTGTCGGGTCGGATAGTCATGGAAGTGAAAATTGTAGTTAAAGTACATCTTGATATAAGAATAAGCAGTTGAAAAAATATATTTGGAGACAGCACACTTGTTTAAAACCTGCGGCTCAAGAGACACATGCGGATCTTTCTTAAAAAATATATATTGTAAAATTGTTTTTCCAGATGAGATGTAATATTCAGTTACTGCTCTTCCAACTCTGAATAAACCGACCGTATTGTAAATGCAAAGAGTCAGCATTTAAATGATTAGACCCTTTAGTAAGTCCATTTTGCATTTATCCAGTTGTTTTCTCAGTTATTGACTCTCCATTAGTCCAATTCCTGACTGGGTTAGCTCTCTGACACGGAGGTAAGTGTGAGGTTGAGCTGTTTGTTTATCACTAATTCTGTCAATGTCAGGCCGCGTTTTTTTTCCACGAGAAGAGCCTAATCATAATTAACGAAGGCAGGGTCTAATTAGAAGCTGAATAAATCTCAGAGGGAAGAGTGATTGGTGCGTTTTGCGGCGCCATACACCACCTGTTCAGCCCGATTCATTACCCAATTTGTTCATTTTATCTGCACTTCCAAAGGTTTAATTACAGGTTGAAGAGGCCAGGAATGACATTTCAGACCCCCACAGCCAGCCCAGGTTAAACTCCAACATGCAGGTTATGCCCTTATATGGACATATGTGGGAGCAGGGCAGGAAACAGGAAATGCTCAAGTAGAAAACATGCCTTATTTCTTTCACTGCCTTGTCTGATTTGGTGCCAGGATTAACAATGATTTAAAAAATGTTAACAGAACTCTATACAACGCATTCATAAGGATAGATAGAGTAGGTAACAGGTCATATTTAGGGGCGTGGCTTTCCGAAACTCATGGGGAAAGATCCATAAGAATTCATTGGAAACTGTAACTTTCTCGCTCTTTTAAAACATTTTCTGGAGACTTAAGTGTATTTTGAGCACAACTATTTCAAGTCGAGTCTCAACTGAGTCCTTATGGATGTTTTTGAAACGGAGTAACTTTTCTAAACTTTTAGCTGAGGGCGTTATTGCACTTAATATAACTTGTGTCCATGTGCAGACTATTTACTCTTGATTGATCTTGTTGTGTCTTGTAATATGTTGTTTCTTTGAATATAATGGTAACACTTTATAATAACTACACCTTAAAGGGACTGTACTCGATTTTTTTGCAACAAGATAACTAAAAGCAATTTCCCCTAGCACTGATGCCTTGTTAATGTATCTATTCAGGTGGAAATTAGTCCCCAAAGTCCTGTCTATGTCTAATAAAATCCCGTTTGTGTGCAGCTTTTTCTGTTTTTGTTTTTAGCATTGTGGCTAACTGTTGTTAGCATAGTGAGTCACCTCGCTGTTAAAAGCTGTGAAAAAACATTAAAACTCATCATGATGAACAATTCTGAAGCTCAGAATGCATTAGCTACGTGAGGAAATCATGTAGCCTGAAGGAAAAAGGTTAAAATTAATTATTTCTGTTTGTTTACATTTTAGGATGCAAAAATCAGGTACAGTCCCTTTAATTATCCTTAACAAAGCCTTAATAAACCTTAATAAAGACTTGAGTCATCATAAAGAAATAATTAATTAATAGATAAAAAAATTTGTTATGGCTTAGTAACTACTTAAATACTACAAACCCTTGTGCCAACCCTAAATCCTTACCTTAGTTCCTTAATTAAGTAGTTATTAGGTCTTACTAAACTTTTTCATTCATGAATTAATAATTTGTTAATAAAAAATTAGGCTTCATTTAAGCTTTGTTCATGTTTTACTAAGACTAATTAAGGTGTAGTTTTTATATTTATAAGTGGTACCGATATAATATTTCACATTTCACAGTTTTCTATTCCCATAAATCATGCGCATGACTTTTTTTTTTTTTTATGTTGTGCCATAAAAAAACACCACTTATTTTATATTTATTTCAGAAATATAAGGTTAAGATTTAGGCTAAGGTAAAGTTAATTTTATTATTAAAGGTATTTGAGAAAGTAGAACCCATACTAAGAATTTGCTTTTCTTACTTTGTAATTGTAGGGCTCTCTCATCATTTGTGTATTCAAAATTGTAGTTTGGATTGATTCTTGTTTGAGTAATCCTGTATTGTTCTGCAGCTACAGATTTGGTTTAAATTGAATAAGGTAATTTTGAACCATTGGGTTTGCAAACGTTTATAACCATTCTAAAATATAACATACAGCACATAGCTCATACCAAATGTTTATTATATTTGCCAGTGCCTTTTGAGCGGTGAATTTGTCCTATTGACTTGATATTCATACAATCATGGGTTTGTTCCTTTTTGAGGCATTTTGTAGAAGCCAGACAGCAGAACACAGCCATTTAAATGAACAAAACTGCTCTCAAATGTGATTTAATATCGCTCTTTTAGCTTTTCATCGCTCAATTCAGGCTAACTCAACACAGAGACTTGAGTGACATATTTTTCGAGCAGACCTATAAAAGAGCCGGATCACGCAGACCAGTGATCGTTTGCATTTCCTTCCACAAAGCTGTCAGTTCAAGCGTACATTATAATCTTTTGTGGGAGACATGGTGTGGATAAGTTGACCTTTTGTGCTTCGGGAATAAAAATACTCAAACCGGCGACCAAAGAGAATGATAATGTTCAATTTGCAGACAATTCAGCAGTGTTAGAATGTAATGTCGGAATATACTCTCATGAAACCAAACCTAATGACAAGTAAAGAGCGATCATTTTAATATGAAATGTGCTGACAACATATCAGGCTTTGCTCTTTGTGATAAAATATGAAGAGGAAAGAAACAAACAAAACTGTGATATTAAAAAAACAAACAAAACCTAGATGCCTTGAAAATGTTTAAAGTGCCAATGACAAGTCGATCTACTATTTTAAGATTTTGATAAAGACTTTGCAAAGTTCATCCCAGTTTAGCCATTTTTTCGCATTACAGATTTACTTTCTGTTCACACATAGATAGTTGCATATGCCGTATTCATGTGGTGCTCAAGAACTCGGAAACTCGGGACAAACCGAGCTGCTCGAGGTCAGCACGTAACGTCACTGCTGTGTGGAGACTGATGAAAATCAGCTGGAAACAACCTTGAACGTTTTTGGACAGACTAGCATCACATCTCACTGTTAGGTCTATTAACTTCTGTTAAAAGTGCTGTGTCATTTATTTATTATGGTTAACAACAAAATTCCGACTTGCACATGAATGCAAACTAGGTCGGAACTTCAACCTCTCCTCTCGAAAACACAAGACCCCGAGGACCACATGAATGCAGCATTAGTGACCAAGTAATAAATTGGGCCAAAACTCCTCTAATGTAACAGGTTTTCACTTCTTGAGATAAAAAAATACACAATACCACATTCATTTTTTAAATTTAAATGTATGTAGTCATTAAAATATTTAATTGTGAGAAAATATAAAGTGTTTTTGTCTCCCCAGTGTGACGTCGTCAGTTTAGAACTCTGCTCTACTCCTGGTTTCATTATTTTTTTTAACATATTTTCAAACTTTTCTTCACAAAATTGTTCTTGATTGATGTTTCATTTATATCATCATCATTTATATTTACAAATAGTGTTAGATGGCTAAGTTGAATTACCTTAAGAAATTTGAAGGAATCTGTCATTTACACTTTTAGGAAAGATGTTTAAATGACATAACTTTTCTAGTAGAGACTTTGATCCCTGCTGATCTCCATGTGATGCTAAGGCTTTGCCTAGAGGAGGGGTTGAACTAACTTTGACCAGTGGCCACATGGGCAACATGGTTGTCTTCAAAAAAGCGGTTTTAGCTATAAAAACGGACTTTAGTGACACATTAAACATATAAGTCTGCATTTGATTTTTGTCTGTTTCTTGAAGTTACAAATGCTGCAAAGATCTGCGTATGTCTGAAAAAATAAATCCTCCTTAAGTTTTAGAGAATCATTTAAATTATTTCTGGTACTAATTTTATAGATTAAATTAACATTATAATCTTATATTTAGCTCAGTGTTTTTCAGCAGTGTCAGTTTTCAGTATTCAGTCTAATGAGCTAATCAGATTCAATTAAATGATTTACAACTTTGGTATGTTTGAAACAACTTTTACAGCAAGAGAGAAAGCAAAATCAGTCACCATTTATGCATTTAAAGAATAATTTAGAGATGTTCTATATGCAAAAAATCAATAATTTTGTGTTTCAAAATAGCTTGATTTGGCCATATTTGAATGAGTGGTGTGCCGCTGACTTTTATCACATGTTTGTCTTCAAGGCCATATAAGTTTAAAGCTATATAGTGTCACATTTTATTAGCAAAGCAATATCACCTTCAGACCATTAATTTGATTTATTATGTTTTACTTATTTATAACATAGAACATTATAATTTGAGTTTAAGACATTTTTTTTTATATTTCTAGTTACAATTTTTCAGATTCTAAAATTTGATGAAGAAGTTCGCTCAGATAGAGCGCAACATTTGTTTTTTTTCCATTATTTGGACATTCAAGAACTATCTAAACGGAAATGTCCACTCATATTCCTCAAAAAATATACTACAATAAAAATCAGTATTTACTGATAATATACAAAGTAATACTGGTACAAAGAACAAATAAATAGATGTAGGTGGAGCAAGAGGATATGTTTATTTGTTGTCATATTGCCTCAGCTTATACAAGATTATTCCAACATGCAGTAATTAGGAACAAAAAACAACTTTGAATAAACTGATGAGGACACATCCTAAAAACTTGACTCATGTCTCCCTTAAAACTAGGTCTGCAGTATGTTTTCACAGAAATGGGATCTGACAAATCCAAATCAACATGGTATAATTGCATACTGTAGAGTTTCAGAATTTTTGTTTTTTTTATTTTATTTTTTTAAACATGCAAATTTAAAAACTGATTGGTTTATTTAACACAGCTGATTATTAGCTCAGCAGGGTTTGACCTCTGGGTGACCTCCGTAGCCGTCTTTTGCCGGAACAGGGTCTCTGAGGAAGGGTTTGGGGGGTACGACTCTGTCCCGACCTCACTGTCCCATGTTAATGATGACCGATGTTCCCCAATTAGACGTGGTGACGGGGCCTAAAGCGCCGTGCCATTAATCACAGCGGTGGCGTTCACAAAGAGAAAATCACAGCATGATTTATGGCTCCTCCGGCTTCCCGTACACACTCCTTTCCCATCTCTATCTCATTCGGCTTCATTGTTTTTCCTGGTCTCTGTGCAGTGGTGATCTGGCCTGCTCTGCTCTGCTCCTCCAGACTTAATTCGTCAGCAGGTGAAGGGCCGCAGTGTGAGAGTGCATGGGAGCTGTCCTTGCACTAGACTTGGGTTTTCGATTATAGAGGCAACTACTGCTACAACTGTGGGCTTTCAGAAGCGATTTTATTGCACTTTTCTACAGAGAAGTGTGCAAACTGTTATACTAAAGCTGAGCCAAAGTAAGGTTTTAATCTTATTAAATGTCTTTGTAAGTCTCAGTGAAAGGTACCTATATTTTTGAGGCATTTAAAGCCCGCCCTGGCAACTTCTCTTTCTGATCCAACAATAGTTCTTCTGAGAAACCCAGGCTCTTTTATTTTTTATATTTGGCTGCAAAAAGTGTATTTAGATGTATTTTTACTTTCCTATTCAATAAAAAGGATAAACAAAAATAATAAAGAAAAAATAAATCTTGTTTTAGCATGGAATTCATAAGTGTATACACCAGAGAGCTGTAGAGGGAGCGCTGCCACTGAAGTTGCTTATTTCTTTAATGTTTCTTTTCCTCACACTTACCCATATAGGTAAAAATCTATTTTTCTGAGTTTTCAATCAAGTTACTGTTGTTTAACTCAATGTTGTATTTGGTTTTATTCATGTTTGTATTGTCTTGCAGCAGACCCGAGCATGCTCACCCTTTACCCTTGCCCTCTGTATTTATTTTCAACTACTCAAAAAATCAACACTAAGTAAAACATAAGATTTTAAATAGTCATGTAGCCACTTTCCAGCAATAATAAATTTATATGTTGAAATCAGCAGCTTTTTACAATGAAGAGGCGAGGCTTATCACTTTTGCTGATCTGACAAGAAGTCAGTGAATCTTTGCATACTTTAAGTGTTTCTAATCGACATTTATCATTGTTTTTTTTTGTTTTTTTTTACTAAATACAGTGGGAAAAAACACAATATGACCTGTTCTTCAGATCTTGAGACTTCTGTGCAAGTGTTGGATTGTCATTAAATTGGATTGTGAGTTAAGATAAACTAAGCAAAGAAAACCCATCAGACACAGAGAGAACATGCATATCCTGCACCAGACCTGAGCAAGCTGCGGCAGTGTGGCTCTCGGCACAAGTGTTTGTCTTTATATTCGTTTATTCAATTGACTTGGCTATGTCTTTGTTGTCCTATATATGATCATAAAACTGTCAAAGTAGAAAATTAAAACCTTATGATTTATAAAAATGTGCCACATTAATAATATTTTTGGCCTTGCACAAAGGTCAAAGCATTTTCTTTTATATTTTCTTTTAGTTTTTTTTTTATTAATTGTCTATTTCTGTGCCGTTCTACCTTATTTTCTGTCAAACTTGCTGGATGTCACTCATTTTTACGCTTTACCAAACACTTAGAATCTATAAATCAGCTAATAAATAAGATCAGTTTTTCATGATGTTTTAGTTTTTGTGTCTTGCAATTGTTTCATAAATTATACAATATATTCTTTCACAAAGTTGCACCTGTGTCAACCCATTCAGACATTTCTGTATCAAAAAGAACATACTGTTAATCCATGTTTAAGCCCAAAACAACACATGCATTCTCGACCTCTCCACACGTTCTTCTGTCGTCAGTGGTTTTGTTGGACTGGACACAGCACTTGTCACCATGCCTGTAACTGTGAGGACCACAGGGAGAGGACTGAGCGTGGGCGGTGAGGGTACAGGGAACATCCGGAAGCAGGATTTGAACCGGGACAGGGGGAGGACAGCCCAAATTACCGCCACATGCACCTGCCCTGTCAGAAGAACTCACCATTTCTCTGGATATCCTTTCACTAACTCGCTCAGACAGAAGAACCTGACACGGAGAGGAGCAGACCAGGACGGGGCGCAAAAGGGGTACAGCAGGAGGAGAGGGTGGTGGTTGTAGGTTGCAGGTTTTTGGGAAGGTTTTCAATTCAAGGCAGGCATTTCGAGGGGCTATAGGGTCACGTGGGGCTCAGGCAAGTCTGTATTCACTGTACTCACATAGTCAGAATCCGCTTTGGAATCGTAGTATGAAATGGCATTCTCCTGTGAGGAAAAGAAAAGTGAAAAAAGAAGACAAAGAAGTGATGAGAGCAGAAACAGCTTTTACCTATCAACCCCGACTCCTACAGAGCTGGAGAGAGCCACAGTTATATTCTATCACAGAATATAATCCACATCACATACACAGGAAGTAGTAGTGTGATGGTGAATGGGACTCAACGAGGGGGCGAGTAGGAAGCCAAGTCTGACCGATGCGATGCAATGTGAGCAGCACAGAACATGTTTTTACAAGACTGTAGTAACATATTCAGGATGGTCGTCGGAGAAAATGATGCGTGTGTTGGCACTGAGGCACGATGTCATGGAGAAATGTGGCTTGCGAAAGTGAAAAAGAGGAAACTGAAAAAAATATTACTGGCTCACGGAGGGCTTATCAGTCTCGGCTGGCTGCGTGTGTTTGGGTCTAGGTGGCAAAAGGGATGGCAGAGCACAGTGGAAAAGGAGAGAATTCAAATTAATGTCATTGTTGTACTGTGTGCTTGTTGTGTTTTTAAAATAGAGCATGGGTTCTGAAAAATGTAACCTCATTATTGTTTTGTAGTTGCTGTTTAAAGGTTTCCTGCCACCTGTTTCTCCATGGAGATATTGATAGTTTAACAATATGGTATCACATTTCTCTGTCATGCGTAATCAATTGCCTCTGTGCACAGATGGTTTCAAAATAGCCAACTTATGTACTTGAGTATTTCTTGTCAGCGTTAGAATTAGACATGTCTCATTATAAACTTACAATTGTCCTTTAGTGAAATATTCTTCTGATTTTTACTTTTCTAGAACATACACCCCAATTCTCTGTTCACTGTCTGTTCTTCTGAATGTTTATTCATTTATATAGAAAAGATTCGAAAAGGAGCTATTCATATAAAAAAAAATTAACCATTTTGATTATAAACAAGTCAACTGACGTTATGTGCACAGAGTCTGTTTTTGTACAGGTGTTTTGCCATTCACCTTGTCATTCCCCAAAAGAGCTATTAGTCTAAATAAGAAGTACAACATAAATCTGAACAAACTGCATCTCAAGGGCAGAGCAATAAATGGATTTATGTTTATGTCAGAACTAAACCAAACATACAGTATGTAAGCATAAAAACCATAAACTAGAACAAGACCACAGGACTAAACTATAATGTCACCAAAAGATCAACATCACTAAGTGTAATGTCTTCTGCCCACTGCATGACTTTGTCTGTCTGCGGCAAAAAATATATATTTGTGACAAAAATCTTGTGGCTCAATATTGTGTAATGTAGCTAAGTGAGACTAAACAAATTCTAAACTTTGAACCTTGTACGATCAAAACAAGCTGTCTTTGCTATCAAACAGCATATACATAATATTTGTCGAACATGTAAACTACAGCGCTGAACATGACTTTATTATTTTCTCTTTTCTTCCGTAACTTATATAGACAGGCGCTAGCATTTTGCCTGAGCACGTCTCACCTAACAGGTAAAATGACTAATACACAGAGCTAAGAGCCTGATAGTTGCAACCGATTGTGTAAAACATTGTGTGACTTAAGATTCATATTTTCTCACATGTTGCAGTGTGAAATATGAATCTTTGATCACAGAAATACAAAATTATGCAGTGGAAAGCAGGTCTGAATAAAGAAAGCATTAAATAACGATGAGCCATGCATGAAATCTGTTTAATGCAACTGCAAACTAAAATAGTTCAAATGTAAATTTAGATGCCTGCAGACTGTATTAATTTCTTGTAGGTTAATGGCCAAAAGGCTGTTTGCATTGGAATTTTCACTGACCATGATATAACAATAGATAAATACTATTTCAGTGCTAGTTCCAGTTTTCACACCACAGTTTGAGAACCACTGCTCAGTTTTTCTCTGCTTCCCTCGCTTTGTCTCTCTATCGCTCTCTCGCTCCCTCTCCCCTCCCTCCTTTTCTGTCTGTCTGTCTGTCTCTCTTTCTTTCTTTTTTCTCTCTCTCCCCCTCTACATCTCCCTGTCTCTATTTTTCTCTGTCTCTCTCTTTCCCTCTCCCCATCCCTCACTTCCTCTCTCTCTCACTCTGTCTCTTTCTCTCTCTCCTAGGTCTCTCTCTCCATGTGTCTCTCTCTTTCTCTATGTCTCTGTCTCCCTCTCTCTCTCTCATAGAAGCTGCAGAAATCTTTCCCCGGCACATTTCTCTTTGGGTTCATCGGCCTCTCGCTCTCTCTCTGTCTCTCTCTCTCTTTCTCTCTCTTCATCCCTCTCTCTCTCTCTCTCTTCTTTCTCGCTGCAGAAATCTTTCCCCGGCACATTTCTCTCTGGGTTCATCGGCCTCTCTCGCCTCCTGCTGCATGTTTGGCCTGTTTGCCGTCCTCTGTGAACTGTGCTTATCTGTCCTGGAGGAGGCGGCCAGGGGCGGGAAGGGTCGACCCGCACACAGAGCAGCCTCTGTGGGGTCGCTTCATTATGTGTGGAGGATTCTCTCAAGGGCAACGCACTGACCGACTGGACCAGAGGCGAAGGGCTGAGGAGGCTGCAGGGGCTGTAATACATTACCATAGCAAAGACTGCACGGAATTACTGCAAAGTCTGCTGTGTTTTTATTTGTGCCCTGCAAATACATGATTATCTAGATGACGAGTAGGTTTACATGAATCCAGGATACAGTATTTATTATTATAATACTTTTTTTTTTTTTAAATCAGTGTAATCCCTCATTAGTCCAGTAGTGATCCATAATAAAACTTCAAAGTTGTCATCAGGACAGCGTATTTGAAAATCGAGACATTTCGACTCTCATCCGAAAGTAATTTTCATTCTGATGGAAGTGATTTGCTGTACCTGTACTAAACTTATACTAAACTTGCTGTACTTATACTAAACTGAGTTCAGCCCTGCCCCTGAGGAGAGACTATTCACTAAAATCTGTTTATAAACTGGTTCAGTGGGTCCTGTGCAAACAACAATAGAGAGGAAGCAGACAATAATAAAGAGGAAGCATAGGACCCACTGAACTTTATAATGTACAGTATAAATACAGCCAGTCTCAGGTCACTTCCATCAGATTAAAAATGATGAGAGTCGAAACATCTCGATCTTTAAATATACTGTCCAGATGAAAACTTTGAAGCCTCTCTACTACTGAGTGCATACATACAAAAAAAATCTCTACTGTGACTCAATGATAAATTTAACTTAAAAATGTTTGGTCATATATATGACCTAGAAGTCAATTTAAGATACCTACATAGTATATGTTTGTGTATTGTTTGTACAAATTTAGTCAGAATGTGTACCTTGGACAATGTGTGTTAGAGGTCCAGATTCTTTTTCATATTAATTCATATTATTGGAGAGCTTTTGCCCTGGGCTCTGAAACTTCTATCAACAAGCTTGGCATATGTTTGAGCAGACTTCAGGGTGGAAATGACATCTGGATTATTTTAAAATCTGTCTGTGTTCATGACCCCAAACAATGGATAACACTGACAGCATTTTGAATACGAATTAATAAAAACTAAAGTAAAATTTGACTTTGCCAGAGTATTTCTCATTTCAGAATAAATTGTTGTGACATGTTCAAATAGAGAAATACTGTACAAATTTTATAATTAAAATAATGTATTAAAGTGCTGAAAATTTGCTGACTGAATCTGTACCAGTAACAAACTTTTTGTTTAAAATGATATCAATAATTTAGTGAACACCAAGAGTCGGTTCACAAGTCACTTCATGAGAGAAAGCATAATTTTTTCTATTGTCCATTATCAGCATTCTCACAAAAAATTTGATGCAGTGATTTGCATATAACAAACAATATTTGGAATTTTGAATACCTTGCCTTCTACCATGAAAATATCTTTCTCCCTGTTTCTTTGTGACTTTTAAATCTGATTAAAGCAGAAACATTTACAAATTTAAATACATACTTCAGTTGTTTTGTCTTGTTGCCCGTGTCAAAACGTAACAGGTGTATCTAATGTAAAAGGCCAGTATATGATCTAACTCCTGCACAGGCATATCAAACTGATATGGATGAGTGGATAGCAGAGGTTACTCTGGGTCATTGTGAAGGGGAGGATGGAGGGTCTGATTCAAAGTAATAGATGGGATGGGGTGATGATGCTGGTGGGTGCAGTGGAGCTAAAAATAGTACATGACTCCGCAGAGAAGAAATGGGCAGAGAGAAAAGGATGGAGAGAGACAGAGAGAGAGGGAGAGAGAGAGAGAGAGAGAAAGAGAGAGAGAGAGAGACTGTTGATCAGATTGGTCTCTCACTTTGTAACTCACTTTATAAGACTTTGGGGACTGCTGCATCACAATGTTAAGAGCTACTTCTAAATAAACACACCAAAAGTACTAGAATAGTCACAATAATGCAATTTCAACTTCAATTTAAAACAGTAATAGCATCTATAATCTAATTTGTTTTACAAGATGATATAAAATAAAGGAATAGGTCCACAAGAATGGGACAAGACAATATTTTGACATAGTTCATTGTAGTTAATCTTCACAAAGTGCAAAACTGCTGACAATTTTGGCTGCTTTTTGGAACTACAACCTCTCAAAATGTCAAACTGTCTGTTTTGTTTCCAAATGCGATAATACAAGATGGTTCTCAACGTGTGCACAATTTTAAAGCAGTTGTGTTGTAATCTCGTCTCATTACTGTTGTTTACATTTTTATTCTAAAACTAATTAGACCAATTTGTTTTTCCACACAGCGTTTTTTTAATACCTAAACTTGTTTTTGTGATTACTGTAAATTTAAATGCTCTGGACAAAGCTGAACTGACTTGACACTAACAAATCACTGACTTTGTTGTGCAATGAGCAGTATCTTTCCTCGATTATAACTGTTAAACCCATTAAAACAGTAATTTCCTTATGACTTCCACTGTTGCTTCAAAGCAAAAGCACAAGTTACATACACAAGTTACATAATGCCAAAAGCCAAAGATGCTTGTACCAAATTATAGCTTGAAAGCTAATTTAAACTTGCAGTCCTTTGCATTGTTACCCGTCAACTAACAGACACTGTCCTGAGTTTAATGTACTTCTACAGAGCCCTATACTTTAGGGCAAATCACACAGTACAGACTTATGAAACAAACCACACAAAAAAGACACTTTGATTGCTATGTACTATATTACGTATTCTTGTATCTTTGAGTTCCTGATACAATTGAACGTTAATGGCAGTGCTTCTGCTTAACTGATCAATGAATGTTTCTGTTTTTCTAACGTTTCTCTTTGCCATTCACCCACGGCTGTTTCACTGTTTGATTTTCTAACTAAATCAACAATTTTGTAAAGCCCTCAGTGTCGACTGTTGTGGTAATTTTGTCCTCTACAAAAATAAATTGAATTGAACACTGCAGTCTGCATAACACAACACCTTTTAGTAACAAAAAGCTCCAAAAATGTGCATCTACATGAGGACTGTTGAAGGACTAAAAGCAGTAGATTGCAGGGCTACAAATAATCGGGACTATCAACATCATTTACTTGCCAAATTGAAAGTTAAAATGCACTGTAGATAAAAAAAAATATGTCTTTGTAGATCTCTAATTGCACATTGACTGAGACAACAGGTCTGAGTGGTGGGTCCCAGACTGCATGACCCTGTGATGACCCTGCGGTAACAGTGCCATCTGCTGCGGTCACTCACAGGTCTCTCCGGGACCAGGGCCGAGCTTAAACACATCTGATACCGGACAAGCCAACAATTATCCTGTTATCGCCACCGGTAACCCACAAACCAGCCAACATCACAACCAAACGGCTTTACAGCGCTCCGTTTACAGCCTGAAAAATTTCCCCTGACACAAAGAGCTATCAGTAAATTAAATCTATCATGCTGAGTGGAGCTACACACCCTAACACGAGGCAAACGCCCAGGTCAGGTGATCGTCTCTTAAAAAGCATCCATCTTTTTTTTAGCCCCGCCCCTCGTCAAACCGCTATCTGCACACACCTCCTCCTCCTCCTGCTGCTTCTTCTTCTTACTGGCCCGTCTTATCTTCATCTCTCTTCCAATCTCTCTATTCTCAGTACCAGTCCTCCTTCTCGCCAATTTCAGATTTCAGCAAAGGCTTCTGGGTTAGATGTTGCTATAGAAACCGCCTCTCTGCTCCAGATTACAATGTGACTTTGTCTCTGTTGTCGCCAAGGCAAAAAACGGCCGAGCCAGGCTGTGTCTGGCTGTTCCACCTCTGGATCTCAGACGCTGCTACAGGATTTGGAGACCTGTTGCTTGTGCTGTTTACACGACATTTTTGTAAAAGATGGAAAAACTAAACTTCATTGTTTCCTCTAATTTGCCTACAGGCCTATAGGAAAGTAATTTACTCCATTTAAATCTACTGTACATTTGTTAATAAAATAACTTTATTTAGCTGTTAGTTTATAAAACGTTTTCATTATTAAACTGCTTTTTTAGGCGTTACGTTAAGATATTTTAAAAGGTTCTCTACCTGGCATTTGCTTCCTTAAAAATGCAAGCAAACAGAAATAATTAATTTTAAACTAGATGTTTTGCTCACTTACCTAATGCGTTCTGTGCTAATGGCAGTTAGCCACAATGCTAACAACACTGCAAAAAAGGCCTTTAAAAATAAGAAATTTAGCTTATTTCAAGGTAAAAAATATCTCATTTAAAGTTAAATAATCTGCCAGTGCAGTAAAAAAATGTGATTAAAAATGACAAATCTTGTTTTGAGCAGAAAATTCTAGTTTCAAGTGGTATTTTTAAGCAAATCTATTCTTGATTCAAGCAATTATGACTTAAAACAGATACACATTTGCTTAAAATAAGTTTTTATATCTAGACAAGGTAAATCAAGATAGAATATCTTAAAACAAGTCAAATAATCTTAGTAAGATTTAATCTTATTGAGTGAAAAAAGCTTTAAAAATTGTCTTTTAAGATTAATATATTTAATCAAGTCATTTTATCGAAGTTAGATTTTCCATTTTTGCAGTGTACAACAGACAAACGGAACAATATTAGACGTAGTCAGGACATTGCGGACTAATTTTCACCTGAATATATACATTATTTTATCGCAAAACATTGGGTATAGTCCCTTTAAGTGTAAATAACATATATGGATAAAATTACGACATGCGTTTCTATTGGCAATAGCTTTTCATAACGCTATCATTATGTTGCAAAAACGCAGTACTAGGATAATTATTAGTGCAAAAATGCCTTAAAGTCACATTAATAAACAGCAATGAGAAGTACAGCAAACAAAAAAGTCATGGTGAATTTCTTTTGAGCAACAAAACTGGGCTATGCAGAAAAGTATAGGTTTATAAAATCGATGGTAGAGAGTTGTATTTGTTTTTTTCAAGCTTCTGAAACTTAACAAGCAGATAATCTGAAGTCCGAATATGGAGAGACTGAAATGGCTTGGTGCAGAATTGCTACTTTGGAAATTAAAAGTTTAAAAAGTATATTGAATAAAATAATTTCCTGTGTTTTGGATAGTAACTTGAGCCAATCACATGTCTTGAGAGGTCTTGAGTTTTGGACGTCTTTATTGGCTGTTGGTTCAGAGCAGCTTGTCATCACCAAAGCAAATGCCAGACAGACAGACTGGGCTGGCTTCATCTGCTCACACAAGAACTGCACAAGAAAACATTGGCAGGGTTAGATTTGCACAAACCAAAACAATATTGTCAAAATCTAAATCAACATTGATTAAATGTATTTTAAACTGTTTAAGATATTCTTACTTGACTAAAAACTAGCTTTGTGCATCAAATGTTGCAAAGTGTATGAACTGCACTAAGAAGATTCCTGTACTTCATGATGGTGAAACAGTGTATCTGTCTCAGTGTGCGCTGACAACACCACAAGATAGTAAGAGGTCATTTGCAGAACACTTGGTTTGGTCCTGTTCTAGTCTAGTTTAAAATCGTCTGTGATTTTTACACATGTCAGAAAAGCACAGACCAGAGATACAAGGTCATTGTACGAAATGTATTAGTTTCACAGCCGCATCCTGTCACAGAAAGGACAGACACACCACACAGGCTGAACTGAGCGATTTCAAGCAGAGGACAGTGCTTGTGTCACTAACACCATTACCTATAAAAGTGAAACAACAAGAATTAAATCTGGCATAAAAGGCAGGAGAGTTGGTCCTCGTGCAACATGTTGAGAATCCAAAAACATGAGGAGAGAAAATATAAATAATCTCTCGTTACTCAGGCCACACTCCCTGAACTCTAGAACTTTGTAATGAACTGCCCAATGAGTCGAGAGTCTTAATGTAGACACATTTAAAAAGGCATTAAAGTCAGTATTATGAGTTACTGTGTTATTAAATTATATCAAACTGTTGTTGTCATGTTATTTTGTATTGTACACGTTTTAAAAGCCTTATTTCTTTTGTGGACCCAGGAAGACTATCAACCACCTCTGCAAGCTAATGGGGTTTCTGGTAATAAATAAATGAATAAATAAATAAACTCGTGGAAGGACACATTTGGCTTAAAATCAAGACTACTGTAATTTCTGCCCTATTGAGCGCACCTGAATATAAGCCACAACCACAGATTTAAGTAGGAAAAATGATTAAGTACATATATAGGCCGCACTAATAGTAAGTCTATGAGAATCTATAATTTTGCTGCATTGCCTTATAAGAGTTCAAAGCTTGTGAAAAAGTAGCGGCTTATAATCCAGAAATTACGGGTAATCTCTTGTCCGTAGTGCATATGACAGGTTAAACCACATTTTTCAGTAACACACAGTGATTGTACAATGTTCATTTTTAACTTAACATTCGACTTGTTTTATCTTATCTGATGACGTTTATCATTGTCTTTTGTCCAGTAAATATGACTGTATGCAGAGGTAATTCTACAACTGTTACCTATCATCCACATTGTAAATATGGGCAAAAATCCAGATAAATGACAGACATTGTTAAACTATTGTTTGAACACCCAGGAACCTGTCAGTTGTCTCTAAAATATCTTTAGATTTTGGTGCTTTTTGATGACGTATGTGAAAGGATTTTAAGATTTAAATTCCTTATAGCTTCTATCTTTTACTTGCCAATTTCTTCATAAACTGCCACTTAACTACTGTAAAATAATGATTAATATTCACCACAAGAACTATCACATCAAACTCAAAACTATAAAAATGTGATAATCTGTCATATGGGCTTTAAATCCTCATTTTGTTGTCTGTGCAAAAGGAATTGTGAACACAACATTACACTGACTGCTCGGCGCCATGAGGCATTACCTTTTCTATTTCATCTGAATAGTTTAGAATTAGCATGGCCCATAGTCAACCTTCAACACAAAATCATTAACATCCATTCTGCATTCGGTCTAAACAAACAAACCATTATAGGACATGTCAGTTTTATGAACACATTCAGTCGCCGGGCCCAAACCTTTCGAATGCTCATTTCGACTCTGCTCTCTGCGGGCCGACTGCGACAGGTTGACATTTGAGTGCGAGACGAGAGCTTCATCACGGGGCGGGGAACACGCTCATATCCATATCTTCTGTGGACACCTGCTAATGATTTTATAATTACACAACACACTGGCTGCCTCTGCCGCGCCCTGGGGTCCGCAATAACATCCACACGCCATCTTTCAAACTCTCCCCCGTCTCCTCCGCGGCCCAATACTCCGGCAATCGCTTCCAGTTGGCTTTCCCTAATAGAAGCTGACGTTACATCAAAAACAATAAAGGATTTCATTTAGTGCTCTTCATTAACCCGTGGACATGAGCCCGTAAGGTTTATCCACAGAAACTCAACATCCGGCGGCAGGCACGAGGCAGAAATAAGAGGAGAAATGGCCGCGGATTTGTTTTGGTGATATACCATTTTCTTATCTGCCTCAGTCCAATCTGGGCTCTTGTCTCAAACGATCTGTCCGAATGCAGCGGTTTAGTATCACGCAGAAGGTCATCGTTTAGACAGGAGAATCCAAGATGTTTAGAGGAGATTTTTCAGCCGCAGTGGAAAAGCAGGCCGAATTTGTCCTTTGGATTCACAGAGGATAGCCAGTGTTAGAAATGTTTAGGTCATTTGGCATTTACAGACATGTTCCTTAAATACACTACAATCTCATGATTTTAACTTGGTACATGTTTGTGTTCTAACAAGTAATATATTAATCTTTAATGCTACCGCTTTCATATGCTCAGGGACACATTTATTTTACTATAGAATTGAGAGTTTCAGTTTGTTATGTGTCTGTTGTTTTCTGCATTATTAGTGCATTGCTAGATACAGCATACATAACTTTGTGCATTTAATTCACAACTAGATTTCAGAATAAAACAATACGATTTCTTGAAATGTCTCTTATGGAAAACATCTTAATTATGACAGATTATCACATTTTTCTAATTTTGACATAGTTTGGTGTGATAGTCTTTGTGGTAAATATATATCGAAGTAGAAAATGACTAGGAAGTAAGTTCTAAAACAGAATCTCTCTACATGTCTCGTCTAAAAGCGCCAAAATACAAAGATAATACAAACAAAAGACAGTTTCCTGGAGTTTAAACAATCATTTAACACAATTAAAGTTCATAAGTTATAATAACGTCACATGTCATCCTGTGTTATTTATGTTGATTTTGGCCCAGATTTACAATGTGGTTGCTAGGTAACATTAGTGGATTCCCCTCCACATATGTCATATTTACTGGACAAAAGACGGTAATGAACTTCACCAAAACAAGCTAACGTAAAATGTTTAGTGAAATGAATCATAATCATGTTTACTATGTTTTACTAAAAATGTCCGCCACCTGCTTGTCACTATAGCGATGTCGTTTTGGAAACATATTGTAATCGTAGAGCACCAGCTTTATCAATCACTGCTCAACAACTACAACTGCAAATGTGGACTTAAGGAAATATATTGTGTCAACTATAGATACGAAGACAAGTAGGAGAATTCAGTGATCCACTGGCCCAAGTTTGATAATGTATCCAAAATAATGCCACTTCAACAGCATCCATCAACTTGAAATATTTGTGCTCAAAATATGCTTACATTGCCAGAAAATGTCTTAAAAAGCGCTGCATTTTACAGTAAATAAACAGGGATCTTTCTCCTACGGCAAGTCAAGCCCCCAAATTTGACGCATTGCCAGCTGTGTATATGTCATTAAACCTGTCCATCTCCATGGAAAAGAACTGTAGAGAAAAACTCAAATGTCGGACTTAGTGGTAAATGCAAAATTAAGATCTTGTAACAGCTCCATCAGATAGAGCATGTTTTATTCCTGGTTTGACTGAAGTCTGACTTTGAGAGCAAAGGTGGATGTGCGACATGAGAGGATTAATCTGACATGAAGATCACTTCTGATAGTCCTTTGATCTAGTGCTGCTCTGTCTTACACCTGCACTGTGCCTCTGCAGGGAAACACATGCATATGCTACAGCTCAATTATGCACTGGATCTTACACTCTGCTTTAATTAATGCTCATGCAAATGTGTATTTCTCAGTATGTTTTCTGTTTTCTTTATTAGAAGAAGCGTTCTTAAACATACAAGGACAAATGTGTCAAAAACTACAGTGCAAAAGCATTTTGTCAATAAAAACATGAACAAGCTACTTAACCACCATTCCACAAGTTTAGGATGAACACAAAAACATTTATTTTTCTGTACCTAAATAGAAAACATTAAATATTGGAAGTACAGATCGACTGATATGAGTTTTTCTTTGGCTGATGCCGATATTTCAAAATTTTGTCCGTCGATGTCGATATCAATGGCCGATTATCAAGGCCGATTTCTGGGGTTGATTTTTTATTTTATTTTAGCTTTAGCAAAGCATAGCTGGGGTGAAATATAACAAAAAACTTTCAAACTAAACCCAAGAAACAATCATGAAAGTGTCATGAAAGACACTTATGCTGTTCATATTGACAAACAATCACTTATTAAAGATTGTGCTTCAGCCAAAGTCCTAGAACAACAACAAAACCTAAAGACATGTTCATGAGCAAATCAAATTTTCAGACTTAGGAATGGAGAGAGATATAAGAAGTCTTATTGTTTCAGACTCAGCTGATCACTGTGAGTGCCACTCTCAGAGGAAAAGCCCAAAAACTGCCTGATCAAATATCAGCCAAAATTGTGGCCGATAATCAATATGTCAAAAAAAAATCCAAACATCGGCCAGCTATATATTGCTCTATATTTGGAAGTAACTTTAAATGTGTTTTTGTCTGACAAGATCCATGAAACCTGTGGAATATTACTTTATGTTTTGTACAAAGTAAATTGGATTATGCACAATCAGTAAACTTAGGACCATTTTAAAATGTAAAATGCTCAAACTAAATTTGTTTTTGATTGCATCACAAACTTTCAGCTTCAATCATGTTCTCTAACTTCTCCCACTTCAAGTCAAACAGCAGACAAGCAATTTTCAACAATACTTTTTCCACAATGTTCTGTAATTTCTAGTTTATTCAAAGTTGTATTTTGATTGTTTCATCAAAACTTGTATTGTCCTGCAGCTAATGTTCGAGTGCCCATCTACCACCTATCCCCACCCACTTGTTTGTATTTACTTGTTATTTTTCAATTCCGAGTAAAACATGTAGTGTTCAAAAATGTCATGTAGATTCTTTCTAAAACCAATTATTAGTAGCTTCAAACCTGCTGTTTGTTTCACCTAAATTCTAAAATAAGAAGGCGCCGCTTGATCAGAAAGTCAATAGATTTGTTATATTTCTAAGCTGTTTTAGTAGATCAATTTTGTGTTTTACATTGAACAAAATGTAAATTACTGAGAGTGTATGTTAGTGTTCATTACTTAACAGAAAAAACACTGTGCGTCTCCTTTAAATTCATCTTAGTTAAACAGTTGTTCATCTTCTCAGTTTATGTCTTGTGTCTAGTCTTGAAAATACGTCTGTTGCTTCTCGTTCATTACTACATCATATTTTTTATAATGCCAACACGATAAAGAATCATCTGCTAACTGCAAATGAACGCGTCGGCCTGGAAGAGCGGCGCTAGTGAAAGTGGAAGGGGTGGTGCTTAACAAGGCCCTGGTCTGTCTGTGTGTCTCTCTCTCTGGCTCTCGCTGCTGCTCCTGTGGGCTTTGTAAATGCTGAGGGAGCGAGGTCCAGCGCAGAGCCGTGCAGATGTAAGTCTGTGTGCCAATAAACAAATGTGGCCCCAGATTAGAGGCTGAATACACACAGCACATTCAGCAAAGTGAATAGGCCTCTCTATGTGCACGTCTCATCAGTGTGCCACCGGCTGCACTCGGACAAGCAGCGGCACAGAGCAGTTTATACTTCTAAAGTCTAGACACAAACCACAAGATGATAGAAGTTGTACAAAATTATTTGAATGGTGTTCAAACGATCCTCAGATGTCAGATTATAGCCCTAATTTTGACATATAATGATATATTATTAATCCAAAAGTGATAGATTAAGGTTCAGGTCGTGTACTTGTCAGTTTTGGTTTGTTTTTTTGAATGAAAAGCTCCACAGACAATCTTCAACCACGAAAAACAAGTGTTTTGAGCAATCAATCAATGGATGTTTACTTGCCCATAAAAGACCTTGAATGAAGACAATAGACAGAGTTTAACTAAGTGGCATAATGCACAGATATCCTCAGAAAATGCATTCTACAAGTAGGAAAGTACCTTTTGTGAGTACCTTTTTCACTCAAAGACTTAAAAAATATTGGCATTGGCAATAATCTTTTCGTAGTCGATTAATAATACGATAATCATAACTGAAATTTCAATTTCATTAATGGCACAGCACAACTTTAAACACTGCAAAAATAAGAATCTAACTTAGATAAAATTACTTGAATTAAGCGTATAATCTTAAAAGACTAATACATATCCTGATTTACCTTATCTAGATATAAAAGCTTATTTAAGCCCATTTGTGTCTGTTTTAAGTCAAAATTGCTTGAATCAAGAAAGAATTTGCTTAAAAATCTTGTAAAGAGTACTTGAAACTAGCCTTTTCTGCTCAAAACAACTAGGTTAGTAGGTCTTTTTTGCAGTGAAGTATAGAAATTTTCATTTCCTTGAAAATCCCATTTTAGATAATATCGTTGTTTTCAAGAAATCCAAAATGTAATATTGAATATATCAGTATTAGCATAAAAAGGCAACAAAAATAGTTGGTTAAAATTATATATTTAAAAAGTGTTGCTGTAAACTTTGAACTAAGGGCGTAAGTCAGTGCTTACACAAGTTGATACATAGACTACAGTGGTATGAGTGATCCAAAACTGAATATATTTATTTAATACAGTTTTTGGGGTGTGAAAGTCCCTTACTGATCAAAAACATTTATTATAGATTACTTAAAATTGACTTCTAGCTACAATCATAAAATATAATTTGTTACACCAGGGAAACACTGACATAAGTGTAATATTTTACAAACTTTTTACAATTGTGTAACAGCATTATGTTCTCGTCACTTCCCAACATTCTTCAGGCCAATAAGATTTACCAAAGATGCTTGGCAGCTAAAATCAAAATAGTTTTAATGCAATTTTTTGTCATAATACAAAAAGTTAATGAGTCTAGTCAGATTTTTACACACTGTCTAGCGTTACAACATTATCAAACTATACAAACAACAAACAATTAAATCGAAAAAAAAACCCAAAACCTTTACACATGTCTTAGCTTATTTCTGTTAGATCGACATAATATGAGATATTCATTTTTGCCCAGCCCTATTTACAAAATGTTTAGATAGTAATATAAATACCAGTGAAAACATCTGACATAAACGTCAAATTGAAATAGGATACAAGCTATGAACCTAAAAATGAACAAAGCATTATATTTTCTGATCAAACAACATCAAATTAAACTTTTAATGATGAAACATTGCGAGTTCTAACTAGTCAAACTGAACTAACATAAGGTGATGGTCCTGTTGCAGCTGAAGCAGTGCTAAAGCTGCTTCTGTCCTCCATCTTTGCTGCGCTGTCTGTTTCTTTCACCGGCTGACACTTCCCTTCAACGCAGGCAGTTAAAGCAGCCTGAATATTCCCATCCTGTGATAAGGGCACGCGGCTTTGTCCCGCTGCACTCTGGGTAATGCTGCTCCCCATTGTTGGCTGACAGAGCTCCATTGAAGGGCAGGTTCCAGGTCCGATAGCATCAGCGCGTTGCATGGACACAGTGACAGATAAAGAGCCTATCCGCCATGACACACGCATGCCAACACCTCCCAAACAAGGCCCCAATCTGATCATCGCGGCGGAAGCAGGAAAGAGGAGCTATAATACCAAATAAAGACAAATAAGATAAACAGGCAGAGGCAATACACAGCCATCGACAATCCCCGAAGTGATTTGATAGAGAAACGCAATTACCCATGTAGGAACTTGGCTGTGGCACATTGCATCTGTAACTGCAGAGGACCAATCAAAGTCTCAACGCACACCAGTCAATCAGGTCAACATTTGCTCACGCTACTTAAGATCAAATGATGGCAAAACCTTGATTATTTACATGAAACAAAAACTCACAAAGTCCTCTTTATCAAGATATTTACGTCACCACAGGTCTGACCTTTTTGGCTGCGATACTTTTTTGACATATTTCGATTATGATATTCAGACGATACTTCAAACCAAGTACAAGCATGTCTTTAAATGTATGAGTTGAAGCTTAACGATCAAAAAATGGGCTTGAGTGGCTTGACCAGAGACATTCTTGGTCGACTTAAGACATGTCCGACTCCAAGGAAAACTAACAAGTGTCTCTATGATTTGACCGGTTAGAGCTCTGGCCTCGTAGCAAGAAGGGGTTTGATTCCCAGTCGACCTGGGGCCTTTGTGGAGTTTGCATATTTTCACTGCGTCTGCGTAGGTTTCTTCTGGATACTTCTGTTTCCCATACCTCTAAAAAAACATGTCCATTTATGCCTTTTCTCTCCCCTCCCCCAGGACTCCCCTGCATAAGAAATTCTGAGTCTCAGTGGGACTTTCCTGGTTAAATAAAGATTAATAAAATAATCTGACCCAAACTGTCTTCACAAGACACAAGCTCAAATGTTTGCATGATAATTAACTACTTGTACAGAACAACAACAAAAAAACAAACAACAAAATGAGATTGTATTGTTAAAAAAAATATCCGAATCAGTTTGTAATGTGCTTTCTAAAGAACAAAAATGTAGGTCAACTATGACCCCAAAGAGTGATTAATTGACTAAAATGTCACTGACTAACTTTACATGAACATTCACAATGTAATTTTCTTAATTAGTTGTTTTTAACAACCTTTCTGGTGCCTTTTTACTACAAATGACCATATTCTGTGTTCTGAAGAAAAAATGTATATATGTAGACTCTACAGAGCAACAAAGCCACCAATCAATCAACTTATTTCATATAGAGCCATTAAAAAAGTATATATTTTAAGCTGATTTTAGCAGTTCACAGGTATACCTCACATAATGTTCCAATCTTTCCCATTTTTAACTTTGAGATGGTAAGTTTATAAAGTTGAGCTCAGATTGTGGAGACAAGACAGAATGTCATCACAGTAAAGCTAACAAGTATAGCAACAACACAATAGAGTTTAACAATGAAGTTTAAAATAGAAGTTTGTCTTTGTCTGAAGTAATCATTATCATACGGTTTAAAAGTCTTTTTGTTACTGTATTCAAAGAATATACATTTTTCTGAAATTTTCAATCTTGCTAAGGCGTTTTTGCAATTAAAGTTCACCGCAATTACATGTCGTCAAAGGAATCCATGCGTAGTGACGTGCATTTGTCCATTATAGTCAATTACAGGGCTAAAGTTAAATGTGCTCTATTATAAACCGGAATCATCATGTACAGTCCATTGTTGAAGTTACATGTGAAGCAGTTATGGTTGTTATCACATTTTTCGTATGTTGAGTTTTTATGGAATTAGTGCCATCTGTTTGTCTTTGTGAAAATGTTATCATTTTGCTTGAAACTGCCTATCATAGCAAAAATATGTACCAAAGTAAGAGTAGAGTTATTTCTAAATAATATAACTTAAGTATAATTTAAACCTAATGGACGAGGAGGAAAAAAGTCCTGAATGATAAAAAGTAGTGGTCATGGAGTGTTGCACTGGATAAAATTGAGGTGCAACTTACAGAAAGGTGCATCTTACAGAAAGGTATATTGAATTTTAGATAATATTGTGATTGTTACTTTCAAGATATGCAAAAATAAATATCGAGTATATCATGTTGTAAAAGAAAAAAAGTACAAACAGATTATTAACAAACTGTCAAACAGACAAAACAAGAAACTGCTGCATTAAGAGATTTTTATCTAAATTTGGATTTGTTTTTATGTCTTACAAAAAGATTTGTAAGTAGAGCAAACTTTGTTCCTTATTCAAGAGTGAATTTTTCTTCCCAATTTTATATTTGTTATAATAGTTAGGCTTATAATAATACATATAAGGACATGTTTTAACATGTTTTAACATTTGACAATTACATCCAAATATCATATTGAGATATACCAAAAAATATCAAGACATTAATTTTCATCAGTTACAGATTTATATAGTGCTTTTCATGACACCAAAAGGCTTCACATTATGCATGATTCATTCACTCCACATTTACCACCAACCATTTACACTCACACCAGATTCATTCAAGAAGTGTCTTGCTCAAGGACACAGCAACTTCCTCTTTCGTCCCACTGTGGCACCTGAGGTTCCTCCAGCGGCCTCCCCTCCAAGTACTGCCCAGGCCCAACACGCTTAGCTTCTGAGATCTGATGGGTATGGCTTTGGCAAACTGTGACAATCAGCTTTTTTGATGAAATTGTCATTCTGTGATTCATCTTTCTGTTCAAACACAGACTATTTTCCCACATACATGTACTTCTTATTTGTCAGAGCCTTTTCTCCTGCTCTGAGTGACTGACAGCTGGATTCAGACAATCACAGTGAAGTAGATACTTTCTGACAATTTTGTTCACTCTAAAGACAATAGAAAATATACAAGAATCATGATCAAGTCTAAATCATGATCTGACTCTAAGAAAACCGTAATATACATTTGTTGCCATATCACTGAGCGTTTAGTATTTTTTGCTCAGAAATACAAGAAAAACTTTCGATAACCAAGATTGCCTCTCTACAGAACAGTACATTAAATATGCACAGTCACATTTAACCTATAGTGCTGCAAACAAATACAGGGAACATTGTAATCATGTCATAGAGCTCATTCTTCTTAAGTTGAATCGTCTTGCTTCTATACTCTTCTCTGTCTGTCCGGCCTGTCCTTGCAATTCGTCCAAAAAGCAGCTTTAGGCAGCCTTTATCATTTGAATGTTCAGCTCATTGTGGGAGACAGCAAGGCATCTGATGGAAATGATTACAGGCTTGGAAATAACAGGTTTCCTTTGACCGGCGCTGATTGTTGATTGGACACTCTCAGTGGCCTGTAAAGAGGGGCTGCTGGCTTCTCAGGACGCCCAGGACCAAGAAAATGGCTGAAAGGCTCCGGCAAAGAGGACGTTTAGCTTAGCATGTAGCCTAGCGCTCATATCCTGATGGTTTTTCGGTTTTGTATCAACAAGTCCATGTTTATTTGATTCTTAAGTCTGGTTTTTGCAGTCTTAAAAACTTCAAAATGTATGTGTAGAGTCATGAATCTATCAGAAAAGATTATTCAAGCTATAATCTGTCCTAAAAAGAGTTCTGACCGATTCACCTCTAAGTTGTGGAGACGCACACAATCTAGCTTTTTTGTTGTGTGTTAAGATTAGTCTTGTTTTAATCTACCTGATTGATTAATACTTAAATAAATAAACTTAGTTTAGTTTTTGCTGCAGTTTAAAAAGATATTGCTAACTCTCGTGGATCCAGTACTTCATAATAAAGACTGTATTGAAAAAAGAACAATAATTCGATTCTAATGGGGTTTTACTGATAATGCAGCTTCAATGAAATTCAGCAATTCATTTTTTTGTGATATTTTCCTTTTCATTTTAAATGTGCCTAGGAAAACTGGCAAAAAAATATAATTATAGGCTTAGAAATTGACAAATGTATGCAAAAATGTAGTTCAGAATGTGTGTACAGATCTAAATTTCAGAGACAAAATATTTAGTTTGAAGAAAAATTGCAGCTTTTGCAAATTGCTACCAATTCCTTTCGAACTGTGATTTTTATTTGATTCACAATCAATCTTGCAACTGATTATTGACTGCAATGAGTTTTAACAGGTGCAACAATGCTAATAACAACTAGCATGCTAACAGTGTTATTCCTGGTTTACAGATGTGTTTTATGTTTAAACACAGTCAAAATCATCTTTTGTTAATACAAAGTTGGGCATTGAGCATTACTAAGATGTGCCCCAATTGTAGCAAGAAAGCATTTTCACATAATTTCTGTTTTTCAGGGAAAAGGGGAGAACCACTTAAAACCACTTTGTTTTCTGTCTTAGCAGGAGCAACTCTCGATTTCTGAAGTCCATTTTCAAACCTCTCTTCATCACTGATGCATCATTGCGAATTCCACCAGAATAATGACATGGCATTATTTTTTCTCAAGCAAAACAGATTTTAACTCACTGGACTTGAAAAACTGTCGAAAAATGCAAATTCTAGATCAAATTGTGGCTTTAAAACTACTGTTTTCTTTTTTAGCGGCAACTTTCAATTTGTTTCACATCAAAGAAAGTCTACTTACAAACTCTCTCTCTGACTTTTTTTTTTACCACGGATACTTCATTGAGATTTCATTCATGTTCTACCACTTGTTTGCATTAAAGGCCACCTGTGTCTGCAACCTAGTGACTTTGGGTCTAGTGATTAACTCGTTACAGGGTTAAAACAGACAGACACAAACAGACAATCATTCTCATAAATCATCTCATTCAGAGGACTATTTTCCAGTGATGCCATTTCATTCTTCTACATGCCTATAAACTGTACATTTTTGGAGGCGTAAAGAAGCCAGAGTACTCGAGGAGAACCGACGTTTACACAAGAACATGCACCCAGAGACAATATGAGACACTGATTTGACTGGACCAAGCAATCAAACCCCTCTTCTTATTGAGAAGCCAGAGCCAACCACTCTGCTACTGTACACTCTTTATATACCAGGGCAAAACAGGACATGTCAATGGAGCTCAACAGTGGAAGATCAAACTGGTTCTAGAAGAAAATTCCCCATTATAAAATGCCATAGGCTTTTCGAAAAAAATCAAGTTTAAAGACATATCAGGGGTCTAGCTGTGTCTTTATTTTCTCTAATGCAATTATGCCGCTACATGGTTAGCATATCTTTCCCAAACCCTAAAATTTAACCAAGTTAACTTAACCTAAGCCTTACCTTAATCCAAATCCCAGAAGTGAATATTTTTAAATATAAACTTTTGCCAGCTTAGCCACCAATGCAAAGTGATGGTGTATAACTCAATCAATCAATCAATCAATCAATCAATCAATCAATCAATCAATTTATTTTTGTATAGCCCAAAATCACAATAACAGTCGTCTCTGAGGAATTCCCAAGATTATTAACTGGGTTGGAGAAAAAAATCAGGCGGTCTAATGTAGGTCTTATGTTCATTACTCACCAGATAGTTGATTAGCTTCGAGGACATTTTCAAACTTTTAATATAATTTTAGCTGGAAACCACTATGGGTATTAACATGGGAGCCGAAGCTTGTTGAACTAGGAAGTGGGCGGTCACCCCAGTTAATTTCTATGGTTGTTGTTAAGTTATTATTTAAACTAAACTTGTCCCCACGTGGCTTCAATCAAAACTCGTGTTTTTTTGAGGCTATGAAATAAGGTGTTTATTTTTATGTTTTTTTTCTCATTGTGCATTATATATGGCGTAACATACATACGCAAAAAAAGTCGTGAAATTGTGCTCATCCTGCTCTATTTATGCGTCGTGATATATGAGACTGAGACTGTGTTGCATAAAGACATGGCTTTTTTTTTTTTTCTCAAACAAAACATGTTTTAGCTCTCTGGACTTGGACACAGTCTGACACAAAAATGCAAATTCTAGATCAAATTGTGCCTAAAAACCTCCCGTCCAAATGGGCTGTTCCGTGTGGAATAATGGCTGCGAGTTCAAGCAGATTAATCCATGCTTAACTAATTAGTCCTCCCATTCAATCAATTGTAAGCTTCAAATTCCCATTTTCAGTGCAGCCTTATAGCCTATTTTCCTCCCTAATTCCTTTGTCTCCACAATGAGGGTGCTCCTTCACTGTACACCACACACACTTTGATCAGCCTGTCCGTGGTGAGCCAGCACTTTGGTCAGTACTTGATTGCCGGCCATTGTAATTAGTGTAAGTAGCCCCTCTCCAGTGTCGAAATTGTGTTTTTTTTTTCTTTCTAGACGGCAGAGAGAGCTCTCGAAAACCCATGCTGCTCCACACTCAATGCTGGGGAAGATTACAAGACACTAGACTGAAAGATGTGTTCGAGGGCCTAATCAGAAAAAACGAGATAAGAAAGTTAAACAGTTCAGTAATTGTTTAGTCCCCAAAGAGCGTCTGTAATGCCGGCCAAGAAAGTGTATTGAAGAAATTGGGCACCATGTCTAAATCCTGCTAATCGATGGCTGAGCCTGACTGAAGATGAGAATCAATAGGCAGAGAAATCCTCCAAGAGACACTGTAGACGGAGCGTGAGTTTTTTCAATTTCAACACTTGAGCAGTTGGCATGGGCTTTTATTTACAGGAAAATCCGGATTTTAGGAGAAATATGGAACAGAGCAGTGCAAAAGTTTGACTGAAGATTGAACGCTATTTACCACATTAGCTTTCAAGATTTATCAAGTGTGTTTCTTTGTTTAACTCATTGAGCAAGGTATACTTATCCTACTTTGTCATGTGTTAGTCTCACAATGAGTGCATGAACTAAGGTAAAGCCAACAACAACATAGCATGCTAACAACAACAGTTTGAGACATTGATATTTTTCTTATTCAAGCTGTTACAATAGCTAAATTACTATAGAGCTCCTGCTGTTTAATTATGGCCATATCCACTGATTTTAACGATAGCAGTCAAGAATATTAACGTTTTTTGGAGTTTCAGATATTGTGGAATATTTTTGCACACTGGGATTCACATAAAATCAAAGACGGAACAAAGCCAGAGCATTTCTGAGGATTGTTAAAGCTTCATTATGACGGGAAAAGCAGATTTCTGCAGCTATCAGCCTAGAAGAGTTATATTAATGAAAGCAACAGAAACTTCAGCACTGTTTTGTGTTTTTATTTGAAGAATGATTTAACCATTGTCTTTTATTATTTGTTTTTCTGATTGTGTAATGGTGACTCCACGTTTACACTGCAAAAACGCAACAACTATATATCTAGACTTACTTAAAATGAATTAAAAGGAGAATTTGAAAACAGATTTAAGCTGTTTTAACTGCGTAAGATGTATTTGCTTGTGTAATGTAGAATATTTCACTGGTTTCAAAGCATTTTTAACTGGTTATAAGAGAATTTGGCTTAAAACAAGAACAAAAATTGTTTTCTTAACCAATTTGCGAATCATTTGACACTAAATAAGAAGCAATGTCTTGAAATCAGTTCAAAACTATTTGAAACAAGGAAAATATTCTAGGTCTCTACAATAAATCATGGTAAAATTAGTGAAAATGCTTGAAATAAGGCTTAAATCCTAGAATCAAGCAACTTTAACTTGTCTTGAAATTCATTTTTTTGCGGTTGTAATTAGTCTATTAAAGAAGCAGAGAGAAGAGTGACAGAAGAGTGACAAGAAATCCATTTTAAACCTAAATAAATAACACACAAACTAAAGCAAAGTTTTGTACAAAAGTTTCACATTAGTCAGAGCCCAACATGTTTTTACTGATCAAGGCGTCTTAATAGTCAATATCAATAATGTATGCTGGTAATAAAATATCATCAGGAAAACTTTTATTGATGTAAGAAAAAGGAATCAGATCCAGAAATAGCAGATTTAGGATGAGATGTATGTATTATAATCAACTTTGGGCCACAAAATAGTCTCTAATGTCTAAGTTTGATTAGATTGTAAGTATATCATTTTTTACATCTATATTTAATAACAAACTCCAAAGGATTTCCAGCTCATCCCTATTAGTTTCCACTGTGGGCGCAGAAGCTCTATTGAGACCATTTAGAAAACCAAACTACATTATGGGCTGCAGTTTACCCACAATTCTCTCACTGGCTCTGAGACGAAAGATAAAACCCTCCAGTTAAACCACGGAAACAGATAAACTTGATTGAAAGCACGTTACCATAAATCGACCACTTTTAAGAATTCCCCTCCTCCACGATTTTCGCTTTTGCTTCTCAACAACCAAGTCCATTCAGTCCCGGGATTGGGTGATAACACTGTTTATGACTTCCATTACAGTCTTGGTGTATTCTGCCAGCGCTCAGCCTCGGGAAAAGTGCGAGCAAAATCAGCACAATAAAATAGATGCCGTTTATTTGTGATTATACAATATGGCCGGCGCTTATCAGTGTTTGAAATAAGCAGTGTGCATTTGAAAAGAGCTCATACTCGACGGGGACAGCAGCCTTCTCCAGCTCCGCCAAGAGATACTGAGACATGCAGTATCTGTTCACTATGAAACCAGGATCTAAGTCAGAGCAGTACTAGTCTAACTAAACCAATAAATATGTATAGATTTGAAGGTTACTGGTAGAACACAAAATGGAAAAAAAAAATGAAGGGAGCCATATCTACAAGTTTAAAAAATGGCTGAGGTGTTCTCTCCTAAAAATGTGTTTGTTCTTACTCTTTGAATAAATCTACGTGTTTCTCACTAATGCATTCCCAAGAATTCAATTGTGATGACTTTACTTGTGCTTTCCAGTACTATCAAATACCAGAAAAGGTTTTGCAACAACAAGATAAGATAAGATATCCTATATTTGTCCCACAATGGGGATTTCCAGTGTTGCAACGCACATTTAAGAACAGCAGGGAAAATAGAAACATGCAATCAAACAAGATAATTTTAAAATAGACTTAAATATATATATAAAGTTACAATAGTTAAGACTCTTAATTACAATAAATGTTTGCTATGGCACAGAGGCAGCATATGGCTGGATAACTATAAAGTATGATAAAAGCACACTTGCTGATTTTCAGAGAACAAAGCTACCATTTTCTTCCTCATGGATCTGTACTGGGGCAAAACTACTAAGTAATCATTTTGGGAAAAACAAAACAAAGACACCCCCCCCCCCCACCCCCCGTGAAATTTTTCATCTACATGAAGGATTTTTTTTTTTTTTTAGAACAAACCCAAACAAACACAATAAAAAAAAAAAGCATATCTGAACACTGATCACGTTTGTGTAGACACGTGTCAATATCAAGGTGAGTGTAATGTGCATAGCCTCTATGAAATTATAAATTCTAGCGATCATAACAGGTACACTCGTACCCACAAAATTGATGGAAAGGGCGAGAGAGACCGCCGGTTAATCAAGATAATGTTAGGAAGTCTCCTTACCATTGGAGAAAAAAATAACAAAAAGTGAAATAGTCGGCACATTCATGAAATACCGAATACAGTTTACGATTACGACAAAACATCTGCTTTCACTAGATCTAGTCTTGTTTTCTTCCGAAGTCGTTGTAGGGTTTCTGCCATTGTGAGGAATTTATGTACAAAGTATCCACCAATACTTACTTCGTACCAATTAGACCCGCTTACAACCAGACACACATGATTTTTGACTAAAGTTGTAACAGACAAATCACTCTTTGTAGGCTATTGCATACATAGAGATGTCGTTGTAAACTGTATTGGCTTTATAAGAAATTCTCGCGAAACAAATAAACACGTATGTAAATGGTCAGTGTCGTAACAACGTCTGTTGGTTTTTGAGGACGCATGGGACAGGCATGAGAAACCTTTTGCTGCTAATACTAGCATACTATAAGCTGTAGCAATTATTGTGTTAAATGCTCATAAGTTGCTAGTACGCCATTCTCTACCCACCTTAGTCCAAAGTAAACCATGCGGTGCACAACTAGTGCAAATTATAACTGATCGGCCTCTACACAGAGTACACACCTCTCAACCTCCTCCACAACAGCGCAGCCGCAGCTCAAAATAACAAAAAATGTAATCATTAATTCCATCGCCTGGCTGTCGACTGACTTTACCGCATAGAGATAACAAAATCACGTTGTTGTCAGATTTCTTGATCTTGGAGGAATGAAAAGATCAGACATACTTTTCTTAGGATGTGCTCTGCTAGTAAGCAACTAGCAAACGATGACGCGGATATCAAGGCTGACAACGAAGCTGGACAGAAGAGAAGCCTCAAAAAGCAATTCGTACAGTACCGCACATGTCCAATCCTATCCTAATGCTATGAAAAGGAAACATTTTACACAAGCTTAAACTTCCAGGCCCAATTGTATTCGCCGAGCGGATGCCCAAAGGACGGTTGTCATCGAGTTGATTCCCAGGGCAACCAGATCGCACAGATCTGTAACAAATCGGGAGTCAGGAAATTGGCAGAACAGACCATTGGCAGCGGGATCTATATGTGTCTGGATTGAGGTCTCCATTGGCTAACTGCCAGTTTGCACATGGAAGCTTATAGTGGTACCAGTACTGGTTGAAACCGCTACTTTCGCTTAAAGAAGTCACTGCTTCACCTTCGCGCCACTCAAGTGGTATTTCCCAGTTGAGCGGGAGTGTCCTGACATAATAGACACCAGAGATAGGCTATGTTTCTATACTCAAACCACATAAATGAGAGAAGCTAACACCTGGAAATGCATCCGATACGGTGCCTGCAGTGCCAGAACATCTGTATAATCACTGTAGGTTCCAGAAAGATAGAAATAGATGTAAAGGAGGCAGTGAAAAATGAGTGAGTTGAATGCACGAGAATCTTCAAGATTGAGGACATTACCCATGAACGGTAACGATCGGATGGAAAAAGAAAGAAAGTACAGTTGAATATGACTGTAAGCTTAGGTAATCGATGTCTATAAGTTATTTGTAAGAGTGCTATACTATGATCGAAGACCAACGTCGTGACGACACTAATATGCCCGGTTGTACCGAGACATCCTTCGTCTATCTTGTCAACTGTGTCCTTAGCAATGTCTATAAGAATAGACGCCAGTGAGTCGAGCAAGATTCTGTCAAAGCACATAACGTAATAGTGTATGTCTCTAAATTTTTTGAAAGATTTACAAGCTAGGCCTAAAACTAAACTAAGAACGTGTGCCTTCATACATGTCGGGAAACGTAATATGAAGAGGGATAGTAAACCACAACATGGTGTACATTAACATTAGAGTATGGCATTTCAGCACATGCAGGAAGGGCTTGAATCAACTATGTGACACACATTCCTTTAGTCCTCGGGTATATACGCTGCCTGTCAAATGGGGTAATATTCAATTTGCTGCAGTCATAGTGCTATGGAAAGTTGCTCCAAACCTGCAGCAGGTATAGTAATGTTCTCATCATTGTGACGTAGTTTTGAGTGTTGACCTATAAACGTTTGTGTGTTCATGTCGACTAACTCGGGACATAGCAAGTCTTGAAATCTGACCTATATCAAAAGGCTTCAATATCAAACAGCCAGTTCATACTAATCATAGAAATTCGTCGAGACATATTTTATTGGCGCAAGAACAAAAATACTATCATCAATTCATTAGTAGAAATTACAGAAAGTATATGTCTCAACGTTCATCAATCAGATATCATGGGGCCATTCTAACGCTATGTCTGAGATCATAGACACTGAGCTAAGCCATAATTCAATCGCTGCTATACGCACACTTTAGACTTATTATGTATAGAATAAAATTTAGTTCGAGCATGATCCAAAAATCAATACTATCTTATATCTGCAAAGTAACTGTCTAACATGGTATACCACCACAGAAACCTAGTGCTGTTATTAACTGATGCTGTTTGCGAGATTTCGAGAGAGAGAGACCTTACGATTCTGCTAAGCAATGCAAAGGTCGACATCTAGTGAAGAGGTGAACTGAATATTGACGATGACAACAGCCATTAAAGAAAATTAATAGAAGTGTATAGGGTAATAATCATGTTTCACTGTGAAGCACAACAGAAGAGTCTTTTTTGCTACCTTTCTCCTCTTTTCCATGTAAAGCATATTGTGTCCTGCCGTCTCTGATGGGAATGACATTTTTCATTTGGTTTTGAAAAGGTTAAGCAAAATCGAAGCAAAAACCGAGATCAATCAATATGAGAATTTTTTTTTTTTTTTTTTACCAGATCACCCCCTACTTAAAGTCACTGGGTAAATTTACACAGCAAGTAAAAAATAGGAGTTATGCTATTGCTATTTAACTGTTATATGTAAAAAAATTGAATAAAACTTTGCAAAATTTTTCTTATTCAGTTTTGCCACATTTTTTGCATTATTTCTTTGTCAAAACCTGTATAAGCAGGTAAATGAGAGATGAGAAAAACCTTACATTACTCAGATGTAGATGACGTTTCATTACTCTGATAATAAGCATGTGCAGATATACTGTTGCACGTCCGTGAGAGCAGAAACACACGACTCAGTGTCTTGTGCGTGTCCCTGAGAGCAGCCACACTGTTGTCCTATGATGAAAGGCCTGATTGATTAGACAGTGATGATTACGGTAAATGGCCTGGAAGATGGCTCTATCTGCAGTTTCCCCATTTCTCTGTCGCTTATACCTTCCTCTTTCTCTCTCCTCTCCTCTATGGCTTGTCTTTGCTCTCCTCGGTTTCATCATAGCAACCCATCCACGGAGTGCCTCTTCGCCTAATGGCACAGCTATTAGCACTAATGCATTTCAACATACAGCAGCTGCCACATCACAATCATGGAAAGTACAAGTCCCACAATCTTGTCCTTTTCTTTTGCAGACACTTTGCGCGGCTTTAATGGTGCGGCTCTCGGTGTGAGACCTCCTGCGGCTAAAGTCACAGCCTCCTTACAGCTTAACATCCACGACGAGTAGTTAAACACACTTACTAATGTGGATATACTGTAATGCCAAGGTCACCTCAGGCAGGAAAACCTAGTGTTAAGATTTGATTGTCGATCGCTGTCAGTTTATCCATTTCTGCTCAACAATTTCAGAAGTTAAGGTGTGGACATATGAGACTCATTTTTCAGTTAAGACTAGAGATGTCATTATTCTGAGACAAAATATCACAATTTTGGTATTATTTATGATTATGCTTGAGCAAATAACAGAGAAATATTTAATTTTTTTTGCATTCTTATGGTCTAACACAACACTTTTCCTCAAGATTTTGACCAGTTTTGTGAAATCGAACTCGAAGCATTTAAATGCCTTGGCTTTAATAGAGATTAGGGAATGACTTGATTTTGCCTTAAAATTCTAATATTATAGTTAGTGCTGTCAAGCGATTAAAAAAATTGTGAGCTTAATTAATTATGATCTGTAATTAATTAATCCAATTAATCTATTTTTAATCTCAACAAAAAATTGCTGAGAAAAACACTCAACTTATGTGTTTTTGTCCAATTTAATTATTTTATTATTGTTGCAGATGGAAATTATTAATATATTGCAAAAAATGAAGACTTTAGGAAGTTTTTGAACATAAAATTCCCGATCATCAGTCTAATAATTCTCGCCTGCTCCTGTATTTTTGTCTCGTTGCTACTTGTGACCTTTGCCCCCGTCGCTCAGGTCAAAGGTCATGTGCAGACTTTCCTCAAGTCAAGTTGAACAACCCTTATGTCCACTTTGCAACTCACATATGGAAACAATGAAGCTAAAGATTTCAAAATAGATTAATGCGATTAAATAATTAACTTGATTAATTTGTCTGTAATTAACTAATTTGACACCCCTAATTATAGTATACCCAAGCCACAGTCCGAATCTTACTCGATTTAGTAACTTGAAGCCTAAACTTACTTGAAAATGTCCCTATGTGGCTTCAACCAAAACTTGTGCTTTTTTTTTACGCTGTGAATTCTCATGTCATTTTTACACTTTTTCATATCATGCTAAATGTAACTAAGTATACGCAAAAACGGTGCGTAATCGTGGTCATAATACGCTGTTTTTGTGTTGTGGTAAATGTACGATTTCTTGTGAGCATGTTGGATTATTAAGTACTTGGTATGGAATCAGTATCAAAGAGAATCACTTATTTGTATCCTTAAAAAACACTCTTGAATATTAGTATTATCATGTTACTTCCATTAGCACAATTCACAAATATAAGATTAAAAACACTATTAATTGATAAAGCTGACTATGATAAAACACCATAATTAAGGAGGAAGAAATGTCACAAATTTCATTGAAGCTACAACCAAACAAAAGTAATTAATTATTTTTGACACGAATGACCACAATTATCTATAAAACAAAATCATCCACAGCCACATTCCTTCACTGCCTAATCTCCATCTCTGCAGACGACTGTTGCTAACACAATAGTCACACAGGAGCGGCCATTTGACCTTGAGAAATCAGAATCAATCCAGCACTTTAGCGTCCATTTCACACACCATTACATTCCAATGGATTTAAAACCCTCGCCGGCCATCACCGCGGTTGTTACCATTACCAACATTTTTAGACATCCAGAGTGCTTGGCCGAGGAATGCTTTCAGAAACTACGGGGGCATACTGGAGTGTCTGCGTGCGTCTGAAATCACAGACGAAGAAGACATGGAGGACTTCTTGGATGCGGTGACAGCTGTGGCGGCAGATGCTGAGAGGAGCAGGCGTATCATTGACTTTCTGTGATGTTTCGGAGAGGAGCAGATGGGCCGGGCCAGGTACCAGTCTGCAGTTAATGAACACATACAAATAAATACCCAAGTATCCCCCATGTAGAGAAAAAAGCACAGAGCAGAAGTTAACCCCACAGCAAAGGACAAACAACACAGGGGCGTACTGTTTACTTACAATACAGTATATGACAGATATAAGTAGTAGTAATGTGAATACAGTGAAAAACGCACTGATAGAAGTAAGATTTGGTGCCAAAGCCAGTAACTAACTAACTAAAAATAAGTGTATGAGCCATAATTGCAATTACTGATGTATAAAAGAATTTAGGAAAGGAAGCCGTCAGATTTATACATAAATCATGTTTGCAGTGTAAAAATCAGCTACGGCACCTTTAAGTAACTGAATGCCTGTTCCAAACTACATTTCCAATACTATTTTGACTAACTGTATTCCAACTTGGATAGCAATTTCAAAAACTAAATAAAAAATGCTTTTGGGTAAGGATTTCTGGAACATAAAGTAAGCAAACTTCTAATCTTTGCCACTAGACACAGTAAACAATCACATTTTTTCTTCCAAAGTCTGCTCCTTCTGCTCCAAATCTCGTTTTATTTTATTATTATGATTTTTTTTTTTACAAACATACAATTAGCAGTGGAATTCCTGATTCAACTAGCACACCTAAATAATTAACAATCTGACATGACTAAGTTGAGCTCTTTCAATCTGCCAATTAATTGTCCACCCCTGATTGTAGTCATAATGTAATGTTTGGTAAGGATATCACTCAGAATACATCACAGTAACTGGCAATGGACTATAAATAACACTTTAATGTTGTTATTACTGTAACATTTGTCCAAACACAAAGACAATAGGGAGGGGAGAGCCAAGTCCACCTATGAAACCTAATTGCCTAGTGTACCAATAGACAAGTATGATTCTTATTTCACACAAGGAATAAAGGAGAAGAAGAAATTTAGTGCTAAATTCTCAAAATATTCGAGGGTTTAGCACTTGTGCCACGTTTAAACAACCCAGTGAAAATTGTCTGGCCACGCCCATGTTCAAAAAACACCTTTAGTCCATAACTGAGTATAAAAGAGTCGTTAGAGGTTATGAAGATGACATCACAGCATTCTAAATGTCAGCAGTGAGTGGCAAAAATAAATGAGAGTCAGTGGAGACAAATTACAGTTTCCCCTGTAAGGGTTAAAACACTAGCCTGATGCATCAGCCAGTTTCATTTCACTTTGTATAAACAGCCTGACATCACATGTCATCACATCATTGGGGCTCATTCGCTTCAAAGGAGGCAGGGGACATTTCAAAACTTGCTTTTTGGCCGTTTTGTTGTCCAGGAAGTAGTGCATAAACATGTGGTAAACTTGCAAATTAACAGGTACAATATCATTTTTAATATCTGACACAAGATATCTCAACTGATTGGACACCGTACATCCTGCTTTTGGGAACCGTTTGCAGTCTGCCAATATGAAATTGAGTGGAGGCACTATGTGACGCCAGCCCAGCTATCAAAACACAGCTAAAATAGGAAAAGAGCAGCTTAACTGGTAATAACTATAAACAACCACAACAACTACTAAATACTGAGTTTGTATGCAACATGCAAAAAGCATATTCAGATAAACAGTGGCAGACAAGCAGAAAAACTACAACCTTTCATTTTCATTGACACAGACAGTGACACAGTTAAACTCATTACCGTTCTATGCTTAAATAAAATCTTGTTGTACAACAGTAAAAATGTCCTAAAGCTCCAACCGTTGTTGGTAAAAGCTAGGTAAAGTTTGCAATGTTGTTTTTTTTTTTTTAACAAAATTTCTACCAAACAAATGCTTCTCAGAGGGAAAATTAAGCCTAACAAATTAAGAAACACATTTTCTCAGGTGTTCTTATCATTCTTTTGCCTGTGCATAACCTCTATAGTAGTAAAGCCGTGCATTATTGAACCACACATAATGCAGTTTTCTTGTACACACAGTTTGTCCAGTACTTTTACTTTCCCTCCCTCTGCAGACAGCCTTTCTTCAGGACAATACTCCAGCTGCTAGTTTAAGATGCAGCACATTTCTTCTAATATGCCCATAGAGCATGCTCCCTAATCTAATTAGTGTGTCAGTCAGCGCGCCGCTCATCCAGAGAAAAATTAGCCAAAATCTACAACGGCAAAAATCGTCTTGCAGGCATGTGGCATATCTACCTCCTCCTCCTCCCACCTCTTTCAGATGTTTTAATGGTTTCAAAGTCGCCCCTGCCGAGATTCATTACCTGAACTAATTATAAAGGCAAATGAAATCAGCTCCAATACATTATTAATAGGAACGAGACATTAGAATTCATTTGCAGTATTTGCCACAATATCATATAGTTCTGGCTAGCTTGATTGAAGACACGTGTTGATAAGGAAATGTCTAAGAGAGAGAGAGAGAGATGGCAGATAAGAGAACGTAATGAAAGAAATGATGGATCAAAAGGGTAAAATATTGAGGATGGTGTTTGGTGATGTGTTTCAAAGAGAGCAGGCTTTTCCACTGGATGAAATATTGACTTGACTGTTGCGTGAATGAGGCGGTGTGCATGTGCGGTCACCCCTGGAGGTCCCGCTGGATACAGGCGATCGAAAAGCACATTTAAAGGCCTCATGTACAGACCTGACATACCTTCATAACCGCATGGACGAAGTGAAGGACGCAGTTCGATCGTTTAATGTTGGGATTGCTTATGTAGGAAGTGAACGCTCAAGGAGAAAGCAATGGACAAGAACTAGAACAGCTGTATAAGGCTCGGGAAGGTGACATGACACAACAGTTGGTCTAACGTTAAACAAATCTAGGTTTTTTAAATTCTGAATGCTGAGAATGGTGTTTATTAAAGCAGATTTTGACAGCAGACGAGGGCAAACTGCTGCCTGAGACGAAACAGCAACATATGAAGAAGTATAACAGACAAAGAAAAAATCTTCAGCTCTGAGAATAAACTTGCAACACTTTGAGATTAAACAAATATTTTTATGAGAATAGAGTGAATACAGTGGAAGCTTGAATTTTTTGTAATTACAAGATAAAAATGATAATTTAGCCAGAGTGAAATCATAAAAATACTCTTACATTTTTTCTAAGAATAAAGTTGAAGCCATGAATTTTTTTTGTTTTGTTTTACCAGATCAAATCTCTTATTTATGGTCATTTTTGCAACAGTGAACCTATATTCTGTTTTACTGTGGTGATAAAGACTTTTACTAAAGTAAGTAAGTAACGTAAGTAAAGTAAGAAAGTAAGTAAGTAAGTAAGTAAGTAAGTAAGTAAGCAAGTAAGTAAGTAAGTAATCTTTATTTGTATAGTAGTCACAAAGCGCTTCACAGTGAGATGAAATCCCTCCCGGGCTTACTTTCACTTTTCTTCTCATAAGATTGTGTTTTTTCTCGTAAACTTACGATTTTGACATTGTAAAACGTCACATTTTATTTTGAAAATTTTGGACTATTGATGGCTTAGACTTTATTCTCTCGTTCATTTCAAAATGTATCAAGTTTACTCTCGTTGGCCAGCCTTTTTTTTTTTTTTTGCAAAAATAACAATTTGATATTTCAATGCTTACAGTCTGGCCCACTGCCACTTGTCTGGGTTTGAATTTGGCCCTTGGGGAAAAATAATTGCCCAGCCCTGCTATAGAGTTACAGCCATTTATTCGGTTGTTCCATGGATGTTTTTTTTTTACTCTTTAAATGTTTTTTTCCTAATATAATATGAAAGTTCTGCAAACGGATTTGCCATTATTTCCATGTTGCCGCTTCCCGAGCCTTGTTGGTTTGACCAGTGGTTCTCAAACTGTGGTGTTGCTCTATTCACTCTTTTCAGGAAGTAGCCATAGACTCAACTTATGTTTAAGATGAGACACTGCAGGTAAAACTACTTAATAGTTCTAGGGGACAATTCTAGGGATAATTGTAGTCATTTTAGTCAATCAAAACTGTACTAGTCAACTAATTATTTTACTTAAATGAATACATTTACATTAAACAGCAACACAAAGGGTTGAATTAGTTGAAGATTTGGAATTAAATCCTTAGTCTAATTTGCCTTCTTAGAAATAAATCCATTGCTTTCTATTCACTTTCTGTATCATTTGTTGTTTTTGCATGAACTGTGTTGTAGTCTTTGCAAGCACAGACTTGGTTAAATACGTGATCAGATCAATAAGATAATAGCACACCTTTGTAGCAATGATAAAGTGTACCTTAACCTTAATCTCAAAGGTCTATAAGGTCAACAGGTTGGGTGTATAATGAGACAGGATCTGCTTGCAAAAGTACATTATTGGTGTCTTTGTAAATCGCTAATTGTGTGCTAATGGCAATTTCTATTTATTTTCATTGCATTGACAAATTTTGTTTTGAAAGACTAAACATAGTATTTTATAATTGGTAATTTAATGGTATTACTCGTTCACTCATTATCCAATTTCAGTCAGTTTTGTAAGTGTGCAAATCAGTTATCAATATAGAGTTATTTTACTTTTTAAAGAGAAACTAAACTCAGAATCAACTTTTTTTCACTGTTAAACTGTGTATATGGGGTCAAAAATGAATTATCTACTGTTTCCAGGCCTTTTTTGGACATTTTTGTGCAAACTCGCTCATTTTGCAGTTATGTGTGTAAAAACCGCGGCTGTACTGCCACGCAGGGCAAACGCTTTCACTGCATTTTCAGTACCCTCTGACGTCACAGTGACTTGACGCGGCAGACGAGCCGCCCAGAGGGAATAAATAAACTCCTCCCCTTGACACCGCTGCTGCGGAGTGCTGAAGAGCGATCACTCGCTGCGCATTGATATACGTCGTCATTTGGCTCAGCTTGTTGAGCGAGTGGTGCGAAATGCAACTGCTTGTACAACGATGCGCTGGTTCGAATCCTGTGCCAGTTAAGTGTTTTTCATATTCATTTTTAGAAAATACCCACATAATGAGCTCATGTGCCTATGTAGACTAAAGCAAAGGTTTAATACATATGTTTTGTAAAGTTAAAAATATCTTGACGTGCAAGTAAGCAAAGACTAGTACAGCTTCCCTCAGATAGACTGTCAGTGGTCAGGACCCGGACCGCTCCGTCACATCATTTGCCAAGCTCACTGTTCATATTTGGTGCTGTCAATCAATGTCTGTTCACACCCACTGGGCGTCTCTTAAAAGGCCTCCGGGCATCTCCCACTTTTGCGAGCCTGTTTGAGGTGCAGTTGTGGGCGGAGTTAGTCTCTGAACGTGTGTTTAGCCTCACTTTAAAGTTCTCATTGTCAAATTCTAATAAAGACAAACCAAGAAGCAGTTTCCTGGGGCACCACATGATGAAGAACAGGGGTCTCAAACTGAAATGCAGCTCGGGCCAAAATGATCAGGCCAGATTTGAAAAAAATATATGTCCACAATCATTCTTTTATATTGTTTTCTGTTTAGTCCCCCATCTGATTGAAGAAAAAGTGAATAAAAGAGGATAACTAGGGTCAGACCTTCCTGGAAAAATGTTGTCAAACTGTAAGAACATTGCTGTATTGCAGTGAATTTGAGAGGTTTTACACTCACTAGGATTGTCATGATACACTAAAAATGTTATGCAACCCCAAAAAAACATATTTGATTGAAATTGTTATGTGCAGTTAATTGGAGGGCCACTATCAAAACTAATCAGAAATCATCTTGGGGGCCATGTAAATCATCTCAGAGGGCCGGAATTTGTCCCTGGGCCGCCAGTTTGAGACCCCTGATGTAGAATGCATAGTGTTTAGCTTGATTGTGTGCATACTCTCTTTATATATACTGTATATATAAAAGTACGCACACAGCATTTGTTGCAGGGGGGCGGAGTTTGCAGCACTCAGCACAGCACGAGCTCCAGAGAGTAAGCAACCATGAATAAAAATGGACTTTGCAGCGAAGTAGGGCTCATAATTATTCGTTTTAAATCAGTTAAAGCCTTTTCTCAAATATCCCCCAGGAGGCGCGGGGTTAAAAATCCATTTGTGGGAAGTGTACCATGACAGCGAGCTCGTCTCCCGGGAGACAGTGGATACGGCAGCCGAGACTTGTCTATTGGGGCTATATATATACAACCATGTGTGTGTGTCGGGAACATCAGTATGCATGCGAGTTGGCCGAGCTTTTGAGTGTTAGCAAATTTGTCAGTCAGCGAAGCATGAGAAGTCACAAACAGACAGACAAACTCAGAATGATACCATTTCTCCTCTTTGAGATTTCAAGAGCGGATGTGCACTTGTTTTAAAGGTCACATGTGGAGAGATGTAACGCTGCGGTCGCTGTGGCCTGGAACCAAACCAACAGCAACCGGTACAGAATACAGACTATGTCCCTGCTGCAGAGGTGGGCCTGGACTTAAGTCACATCAATACATCTTATTTTTTATAACTGGTAACGTTACATTTTAGTACTTGAACAATGCAAACCATTAAAGCTACTTCACTAGAGCTGCAATTAACAATTTGAAAATCGAAAAGTCTGTCAAGATGATTTTTACAAAATATGAATATGAATGTGGTTTCACTACACATTTTGAAAGTTTTCTAGAGTCATTTGGAGGTTGTTATTGTTCTCTAAGCACATAACAATCTTTGGGTTTTAAAAAAGTAAACCATTATTTGTGTCGGATTTGCTTTGATAGTATTTTCAGCATTAGCTATACACTAACAAAAGTATCATCTTAAAAATATTTTGACAAGAAAAACATCACAATTTTGCAGTTACTGATGATTGGCTAAACAAAAGTCACTTAAATTCACTCGTTCAATGGATCACAATTAAATAAGTGATTACATATGCACATAAAAATCCTTAAAAATAACTTTACATCAAGTTTTAAAGTTTTTACTTTTCCTGCATTTGTTTTATGCCATTATTATTTTTCAATGATTTTTCTTAATTTATTTTATGAACAATAACGTAACATTCCAAAGTAGCATACTTTGCTTGAATGAAATGCAAATCCTACTTGCATTGAGTATTACTGTTGTTTCAACTGTAGCTTTACCAGTTGAAACAACAGTGGTTGAGGTGTTAGCTAAAATAACTTCAGAAGTGGGCCCAAGTCATTATGTTAAGTCTTGGCCTCAAGTTTCAAGTCAGTGACTCACAAGTCCAAGTCGAGTCCAAGTCTTCTAAATTTAGTTTCAAGTCTTTTTAAGTCTTAATAAATACTGAATATATTTATGTTATTCTACATTTGTAATTTTTCAAAATATATTTCCGGTCAGAAAAACGTTGTTTGTTGCTGTTCGTTAATGTAAAATAATCCTTATTATTTTTTGATGAGATCAAGTCGTCTCTAGTCACAAGGTTCCAAGTTAGTCCTAAGTCACTGACCTTTAATTCCAAATCAAGTCTCAAGTTCTTCAAGCTCCAAGTATTAGTCCATTTTATCAAGTCAAGTCTTTAGAAATAGTGACTTGAGTCTAATTCAGGTCTAAGCTTACAGCTCTTGTTATAGTAGTTTCCATTGTTTAGTAATTTAGTTGTACTAATAAAATGTAATCACAATATTTATTTATTTTTTTGCAAGAGCTGTGGTGGTGTTAGAATATCTAATGATAAATTCATCAAAAATCCATCCATATTTTGAGTGCTGGCTCCACCTCTGCTGTACATATCTGTCCCTCCCTGACTTAAGCCTGTGTGTGTGTGGACTCTGTGGTGCTAATATCATTAACTTGATCATAAACTGAAACAGAGAAGGGACTGGGGTCAGATGTGAATGAACAGATGAGAGCCTGGGGAGGGAAACGCACAGAACAGAACAGGTTTCTTGTTACAGAGAAAGAGTAAAGAGGAGAGTTTCTGTTGTATTTTACCGTAACACCATCCTGCCACACGTGCTCCTTCTGCAGCTGCTCCGCCTCTCGGGCCAGTTTCTACAAAAACAACACAAAAACAACAGGATGAGTGTCAGGAGTCGATTGAATATTGATCTGTGTGAGTTTTGCTGTGAGTGAGGCTGGTGTGAGCGCGCAAAAGGTGTCAGAAAATCATTCAAAATCAATGTTTGTTTGGTTAGTATTACTTCTTGGAGTACGCGACTGCACATATATCTAAAAAAATGTTCTAATAGTCTCCAAAACCAGAACTAATAATTTATGTACATTATGTATAAATTATAATTCACAATACAACTTTCTGTGATGGAATTTCTGAACAGGATAAACAAACCTACAGTCAAAAACACAATGCTGACCCCTATATATAAACAACACCACTTTTTCCTTTTGATAATTACATGTTGGCAATATTCATTCATTCAGGTGACTGGTGTCTATCCCTGTGACTTTGGAACTTAAAGTTAGAGACAAACAACCATTCATTCTCTCATTCTTTTGCCAGGGCTAGGGTCTGTAACCTTCAACAGCAAAAGAGCCGCAATGACACGATTCGAAGAAAGAGCCGCAACTACTAAAATAAACAAGACAAGATGATTATACACACATTTTTACAAAGTAGACCTATTTGAAAATGTTTGAGCAAATAGTCTGACACCACTTCCTTAGATCCAATATTGATAATAAAAAAATATGTCAACAACCTCTATATTTTTAAAGTCTTTTGGAGATTGGCCAAGATTGGAACAATTTACATATTTTTTTTATTGACATTGTACTGTTTTATGTATTGTATGTCTCTTTACACAGCACATATATTTGTATGTTTTATCAAGCACTTATCACAATGTGAGTGCTGATAATCATAAAGAAGAACATTTGTACACATTTACACATTTTAATACCACAGTATGTTCTTTCTTTTTGCTTAACTTTTTATAAAGTAATTTCTCATTCACAAAGTAAAAAGGTTGTGTTTCTGCTTAGGCACAAAGAGGAGGGTTTGTTTTTGCACAAATTCATTTAAAGACTTTTGTGTTTTAGCACATTTCAGTTAGATTGAAGCAATATTGTCTGACTTTAGTTACCAGGATAGGTCAGACAAAAACAAAATGTGGAGATTGAAAAATATCCACTTTTGACAATATAACACTGCTCTATTTTATACAAAATAATTAATTTATGTTTGATCTGTAAGTTCTGTTCACAAGGCACCACAACATTCTATTCATCTTATTATGCCCCACCCACTTTTGTTGTCAGCCCACTTCCTGTTTGGCTCTTGTTCTGCATAGTAATCTCAAACAGATAGAGCAGGGTTTCTCCATTAATAGAGAAGACTATGGTGGTCCCCCAAAGTCTAAAAACAACCTGGGCTACACATCGGTTTAAGTAGAATACCCATTTTACTACAGAGCATTTTAGCAGTAAGCAAATTGGTCTAGAAAACTGCAAAGGTCGATAAAGGTTAGAAATAAGTTGCAAATGGTATTAATATTCCAAAATTTGAATGGTATATATACATACTAAAATGACATTTATTTGTGCCACCATAGTCTCACAAAAATGAATGGGAAACACTGTAGAGAGATTATTTGTTTAACAACAGCGATGTGTGCGGTACGGCGCTCCATAGTACTCACGAAAAAAAAAATATTTATCTCGTAATTACGAGATAAGATCTCGTAATTACGAGATAATTTAAATGGCTTTTCCCACATTCTGTATACCCACACGCTTCGTATAGGCTAAGCTAGTGACTTTATCCACAACGAGTAGTCTTTTCTGTGCTAGCTTGATGTTTCTAAATAGCTAAGATGTACTTGTGGATTTCGTTATGTTAAATTAAGTGCCTGTGGTCTTCACTGCAATGTTTACGGTCGACAAAAAGTATGAAAATAGCTAATAACGTGACTGTCAATTAACGCTACAGTTAGCATGCTATTATAAAGACGGCCAGTGTGTGGAGCTGTTCACCCACCAGAAAGAAGCTAGTGGTAATCGGCAGGTTTTTTAAATAAAACTCGATCTTCTTGACTGTTGACAGTCAGTCTCACTCATCCTTAGAAATGTGCGGCAGTTTTTCTGTGGCTCCAGCGTCTGGTTTTCAATTTATTTGGCCATAAAGGAGAGAAGTGCTGCAACAGACTTGCAACATACGGGCATTTTTGCAGTACCCACCCACTCTGGGTGATCCATGCGGAAGTGTAGCAAATGTGCAGCATTTCTCTTCTTTTTGGCCAAATAAATTGAAAACTAGACGCTGGAGCCACAGAAAAACTGCCGCACATTTCTAAGGATGAGTGAGACTGACTGTCAACAGTCAAGAAGATCGAGTTTTATTTAAAAAACCTGCCGATTACCACTAGCTTCTTTCTGATGGGTGAACAGCTCCACACACTGGCCGTCTTTATAGTAGCATGCTAACTGTAGCGTGAGTTGTCACGTTATTGGCTATTTTCATACTTTTTGTCGACCGTAAACATTGCAGTGAAGACCACAGACACTTAATTTAACATAACGAAATCCACAAGCACATCTTAGCTATTTAGAAACATCAAGCTAGCACAGAAAAGACTACTCGTTGTGGATAAAGTCACTAGCTTAGCCTATACGAAGCGTGTGGATATACAGAATGTGGGAAAAGCCTTTTAAATTATCTCGTAATTACGAGAAAATTATCTCGTAATTACGAGAAAACTATCTCGTAATTACGAGATCTTATCTCGTAATTACGAGATAAATATTTTTTTTTTTCGTGAGTACTATGGAGCGCCGTAGTGCGGATCTGATATGCAAAAAAGCTGCTGACCAAATTAGAAACAACTCCAACTAGGGCTGTTGTCAGCTAACTATGAGATTTTATTACGGTGCAAAACAAAAGTTATGCTGCTAATTCAACATTTGTGAATTAAATTTGACCCAACGACCCTTTAAAGTTACATTCAGGTGAGTGAAAAAACTGTGAGAAAAACACTGTTTCAAGCTTCAGGAGACAGACGTCTGTCAGACCGGTCCATACCTGATCCACACAGCTGCTCTCGTCCTGTTTTTAGTTAAAGAAGTTTCCCCAGCTAAGCAGATCGACAGTGTATCTTTTTGCATAGAGCATGTGCAGTAGGGCGAAAGTGACGTAGACCGAAAATACCCTCTGTTTTAAATAAACAGAAATAAACCCTAAATTCTACACAGCTAAACAAGAAGTGTGCTGCCAAGAAAAGTTAGCAGGGCAGAAAAAGGTGAATATGTTATTCATATTTAAAACAGATAAAGGGCAGCTGAAATCAATATTGTTTAAAAGCAGTTTTTGTTGTATAATGATAAGTGGATGCATAGTCTAACAGAAAAATTGAGAAATTGTGTTTTATGGCAAAATACAAGGTTATAATTCAGAAAAACTGTCCACCATCTTATGATATCATCAGATTCAAGAAATTAATGCAACCTATTAAACATATGTGACTGTAAAACTGGGTCAACATTTTACTTTACCTACATAATTTAATTTGTTCAATCTAATCCGCTTTATGTATATTGCACATTCCACAAACTAAATATGCTACCCAAAATACATCTCAAAATAAGTAAACAATAAATATAAGACCCTAAAACATAAATCAATACTCTAAAACTATAAACATTGAGAATTAATGCTGCATTGTAGGTTACACAGTTTGTTTTGTAGATCCACCAGAACTGGAAGCCTAAATTAAACACTTAGAACCATACCCACAGTAATTAAGTTGATTTCACATTGTTATGACTAAAGCAGTTCTGTGTTGTATTTTTAGGGCACAGGGGAAACATGACACTGTAATCACAAAGTCTGTCAGATCCAGTTAGAGCCTGAACTCGTGAACTTGACTTAAAAACACTGTAAATGAGAACGCCACATGATTATTTTTGGTGACTCGACTCGTCAGAGCAAACAACAGGAAGCTCATGAATGACTCACACTTACACTGACGCTCAAAGTCTGAGGAGTGAAGACAATTAGCCAGGATGGGAAAATGTATTCAACGTTAACAAGCAACCATTCAATTTACAGCTACAGTAAGCTAATGTATAATAATAGAATATATCAAATTTGAGATTCTATTGTGAATGTTGCTTTGAAGATATAGAAAATTGGATATGTATCGTTTATAGTAAAAATGATGATTAAAAATATGAAAAAAATGTCATATTGCAAATTTCAAATTAAAGGTAGAAAGATTATGTTTTTATTCACATTCACTAATTGGTGTCTTATCAACTAACATTTGCATTAGGATTTGACAACCTATTGCATTTTTATTTGCATATTAAAATCTCATTTACCTGCATTTTTTTTCTTTGTGGTTCTTTAACACATAAACTTCTGAGCTTGTGGTCTTATGAGTGCAGTCGACTAAAGCAAGTGATAAAACTTGTCTTAAATCAATTAGAAATTGACCCTTTAATCGATTACAACCCTGATCATTTAGCTTCAACAACTTGTTTAGAGGTAATATATCTGATTTTACTTTACAATGAAATAACATAAAATCAATTGCACAGATATCTTGTTGATGTATCTTTTCAGGTGAAAATGAGTCCACAATGTATGACTATGTCTAATAATGTCCTGTTTGTTCACCCATCTGCGCCAAGTTTGTTTGTTGTTGTTTTTCGCATTGTGGCTAAATGCCGACATGTCGCTTCTAACAGCTGTGAAAAAAGCCTAAATCACATCCTGATGAAAAATTCTGAGGTTCAGAATGCATTAGGTAAATGAGCAAAACATGTGACTGATGTAAGACATTTAAAATTATTATGATTTGCTTAAATATATAGGCAAATATTGGGTATAGGTTTTTTAAAGACATGTTTCCTGTTGCCAAAAGGTATCAAGACATTCTTTTTGTCAGTAACACCCAGCCCTATCTGTCTATACAAGTTTTTGCTTTTGTGGTGTCTCACATTTGTGCACTTTTATCATGACCTGAACCCAACAATGTATATCAATGTCTACAAACACAAAAGAACTATTTCTTTCAAATATTGTCAACTGATCTGCCTACATTTGTCTTAGTGAGAACTTTTCCTTTGCCGAGATAATCCATCCTACTTCACAGTTTGGGCATATTGATGCTGAATAGAATGTGTCCTAGGGCCACAATAAAAGAACACACTGTTCAGCAAAATGACAATTTGTTTTTCTTTGTTCAGGATATTTTCCTCAAGATAATCACTATAAGCCAGTTTACAGTTTACAGGCCAGCACAGTTCACAAAAGGATTTTTTAAGCACTGTGTACAAGTGTAATTGAATAAATGCAAGACAGATGTGTTTAAATTAGCTATGGCACTGTAACATCAGCTGAACTACCAAAAGTAAAATGTTAGCATTATACTTAAATTGACTAATCTTTGTCTAAATATTTTTGCAGACACTATTTTGATACAGCTTAGTCTCATAAATATCTGAGCCTTTATGTAAATCATATTAAATCTATTTCTAAGTAATTGAAGACTGAACTTTCCCACTGCCTCTGGGGAACGTGCTCAACCATAAAGTGTCTCTGTTCTAAATGTCTGTCCTATAGGCCCACGCACAGAGCCGCATGTGCCAAGTCGATGGAACGTGTCCACTGCCACGGGAATCTTTTTATCATCACTAAACATGCTCATGTGAAAAAACAACAACAACCAGGATTTCTGAAAAAACTTAAGCTGGCCCACAACCAAATCCTATTGACAATGGCCATAGATACATATTCTGTAAAACTGTAACAGTGGGCAGGGTCTGGTGTGGGGGAAAACTGGGCATAAGTACAACACCTCTTTAAGACATTTTCTGGAGAACTATAGTACGAACAACTACTGGTAATTTAGGTCAAGTCACAACTGAGTTCAAATGGAAGCAAATGTATCTATCAAAGAGATTTACAAAGACGTTTAACAAGATGAAAAAAGTTACTTATAGCTTTAAAAGAACACACAACCCATAGACTACCTTTTTTTTCAAGCACAAAATAAACATTGACACAAAACTTTGAAGGAAAAAAGTGACAAATTCCCTGATGAAGTTATGTCTGTAATAAAAACATTAGTCCCGTGTGATAAATAAAGTACTTTTATCATTTTAAAGCAGGGGTCTCAAACTGGCGGCCCGGGGGTCAATAATGATTATTATTAAATATACCAATCAAATATACATATCATTAAGATGTGACTTTAACAACTTCTAATACAACAAATTACTTAAAATGTGTCAATTTTTCCAGGGCAAAACAGTTGAACCCTGGTTACCCATTTTTATCTACTTTAACACTTGTGTGATGTAAAATGTAAAACAATAAATGTGAACATATTAGAATATGTGCTATTAGCCTTTACATAGCCTAATATTCTTATTTATTCAGAATATAACATAATCCTGTATTTTAAGCTGTGGCCCACGACCAACTCTGACTTTGATTATTCTGACCCAACTCCATTTGAGTTTGAGACCCCTGCTTTACAGTGCCTAGGATCCCTTGTTTTTCAAGAGTCTGTCTGCAAACACATACCGCTCACCTCCATTCTGTGGACAGAATCACCTATGCTAGCAAATACTGACGTTTTTCTATATTTATTCCTTAAATATGGATAAGGCTGGAGTGAGGATAGAGATGGGGTCACAATAAGTAATTTGGCTAAATTTACAGTTTTGTGAAAAGGAGTTACAAATATGGGTGTCCATTGTGTACAGAGAGGTGCCTCTTGTTGAAGCAGGAAAGTAAACTAGGGGTCAAAAATATCGATCGGCATATATCGCGATATCGATCCCGTATCGATCGATACTAAATTCCGATTCGATTCTTTTGATGACGTCATGCTTTAATGAGGATGCTTTTATTCATTGTTTCACTGAATTCAATGTCATAGTGGTTCAAATGTCATATTCAGCCAGCAGTAGGGCAGCCTGTTTTGAACATCTATGTTACCTTGCACAATTTTTTTTTTTTTTTTGTATTTATTTTATTTTCTTTATTGTTTTTTATCGTATTTATCTATATGATAGACTCACATGTTTTCTTTGTACTGCTTTTTTATTTTTTCTTAGTGCTTTTTCCGTATTTATGAACCTGGTCCTTGAAACCACCTGTTTTACATTTTTACTGCAGATCTCTTGCAATATTACATTACTTTCCCTATGTGCTACATTTTTATTATTGCATTTCGTAAAGGTTCTTTTAAGCAGAAGTTCACAGAACTGGAAAATTATGCTTTTTCATTTCTTGCATTTACACTATCAGTGAATCTCATTTTAAAGACACAAAAGTGGGCTCAAGTGAGAAATTATTTACAATTATTATGTTCCTTTAGAAAATGTACATCGTATCTTTTTAACATTCAGTTTTGCCTTTAAACGTAGTTCAAATATGTTTACAATCACTTAATCTCTGAGCAAGAATCAAAACCATAAACCACCATTCTCTCTCTCTCTCTCTCTCTCTCTTCTCTCTCTGTGGTATTTTCCTGCCCATATCTCTTCTCCTGCAGCCTCCTAACAGCCATGCGTCTTCATGTGTCTCTCGCTCTTGTGTTGGACCCAGATAGATGGCCAATGCAAACAGTGAGTGAATCAGTATGAGCGATGTGCTGAGGTGGGGGCAGGGATATATCATGTGTGCTGTTGGTGGTGGTGGCTTAGTGCAGTGGAGGAGCCATATAGGCTTTCCATTATACTGCTTGGCCCTACTCTACCGACTCGACTCTACGCGCTCTACCCGCTTGCCCGCTCAGAGGGAGAGCATTTCCATTACAGAGAGGCTGAGTGGGCTGTTGTGAAGCTGGCGGTACTTGCCAACACGTCACTCCCAAATGGGACATGATCAACTCATAGAAAACACAGAGCTTCAATGCGCATCGGCTTTAAGGATAATCAGACCGTTCGTTCTCCACGTTCAAAGCGTAATATAAAACAAAATCCACCGCGCATTGGCCAGTAGAGTGAAGCTTTTCATGTCAACACGTTCACAGACTCACCTCTCTTCACGTCCGTCCGATACGTCTGTCAAAAATCCCGCTCTAATCCGATGTACAATCACAAGTCTGCTGTCCAATCTTCTTCCTCCGTCTCTCTGTCCTGACGAAGCTGCATTATAATCTCTTGCTTCAAAACGTGTGCATCGGATGTCCATCAGTGTTTACTGTGAGAAGCAGGACCCCGCAGCAGCACAGGTAACCTGCATGTGCCTACGTACAAGCCCGTGTGGTCTACGCACATACTCATCGAACTACTGTTTATGTATTTAGCGGATAGGGACAACGGACTCGTTTTTTTATGTCAGTGAGCTGTTTTTTGCTACAGAGAGTACGAAATGTAGAAGCATTTCGGTGCTATCGGCAGCTAGCTTAGCAGCGACTCACGTTAGCGTACAGTAACAACAACAACAAATCAGCGGCACTTGTGTGACGCAACAGGCGACGTGCGTCTGACGTCAGGTTTAGTATCTGCTCGGCTCGACTTGGCCCTGGGTAGAGCAGGTACTAAAAAAGTACCTGGTCGGCGCGATCAGCTCCAAATGGAAAAGCTCCGCACCGGGGCTAAGTCGCGCCGAGTAGAGTAGAGTAGGGCCAAGCAGGTACTAATGGAAAAGCCCAATAGTAGATCAGCACATGCAGCTCTGATAGTGATAAGCCCACAGCAAATAACACTACAGTCAGAACACATGCAAAAGAGCAGAAGAGAAAACACAACAGAATAGAAACTAGAACGATTGCAGTGCCAAGGCTGCAGCTTTTGAGGTTGTGTTGTGTATAAAATAATCATGTTCAGACTTCTGCAAGCATGTCAGAAATAAAGATTCTAGTTTTTAATTTGTTAGCTCTCTTTTTTGTCTAAAAGGGAATCTCACTCATTCCATGTGCTTGTTTCAATGGAAAATATGTATGATGTTATGGCTAAATTAGCTCAAAATGACCTAAATGGTGTTTACAAAACCACCTTCTGCCCTGTTGACTCTATTGTCTAATCTCTAACATCGGGCTCACACTGCATCAAGTCCATACCCCGGTCCGGCGTACAGAGGCTTTCCGTTTCTTGAAAAGTAATGTGTGGCTCTCACACAGCAATCTGTCCGGTCGTCCGGATCTGTTCAGCTGGTGGGTACTTTAGCCCTTTTTTGGTGAAGTTGTGAAAACAAGACACAACAAGAAGGAAACAAGCAAGCGAAGTGAATCCGTTGGTTTTAAAAATAAAATGATTACATTACTGCTACTACAACAAATAGATCAAAAATGCTCGACCTATACGCGACTATATAACACACAGATGTAAATAAACGTCCCGTGCTTCCATTGTGTGGCAAACAGAAAACTAAGTGGCGTGAAAAAAGCCCGAAACTTGGCACAAGTTGAGCGTGAATCCCGAGAACTCGTGAGGCCAACAGAGTCCGTACTACGGATTCATATTCTGGTTGCAGTGTGAGTGACCACCAGACCCAGACGGATCCGCATCTGAATTTGAACTGGAGGCAGTGTGAGTCCGTTGTAAGTGCGCCGATCCTCTCATCTTTAACCTGTTCGTCCATGGGAGAGAAGCTCGTTTTCACTGTGGTTCTTCTTGGCGGTCCTCTTTTTTTTCACTGGGTTTTTAGGAGATTTTTAGAGTCTAAGAACAGGGGACGCTCTGTTATCCATTTGCCTGCTTGCTGTCAATGTAGTCTATTCAATGACTACATTATTCAAAAGCTACTGACAGCCTAGACCTGGGTTTTTGTGTATTACGTTACCTTGAAATGAAAATAAATACTGCCTCTATCATCGTTTCATTTCTAATGATTTTGTTTTTTCTAAATCTTGTGGCGATCTTAAAGACGACTGCCGTTATGCTTTTGGGCTCTACAAATTGTTACTATGAAAACCTATTGACATCTGGAGTATGTACATTTTAGGTAATACTGAGATATACTTTTACTTCCTTTTTACATACATAGTGCACCTTCAATACTCCATCTATTCCAAACAAAACTGCGGCACAGCAGCTCTGCCATATATAGCCAGAAAGTTCTGAGTTCGACTTCCAAGTGGCCCTATGGAGTTTACATGTTCCCCTCGTGTCTGCCTTGGTTTCCTCTGTGTGCTCCGGTTTCCCCTCTAAAAACATGTCCAGTAGCACCTCCCCTTGCTCCTGGACTATGCAAATTAGTTGTAAAAGCTAGAAGCATCTCTGCCATTGTGCTTCATGTAACTGTATAAACACAACCTTAACTCAAATCAGATATATTACCAAAAGCAAAAGAACTGGTTTATTTTTAGACAAGGTCGAGATGAATAAAAACATAAGAGATTTTCCTACACACGCAGGGTTGTAGCATTATGTAAGTGAGTGTTGCACATTGTTACAGAGGTCTGAAATAGGCAGCGTGGAGTGGGCTTTGGAGTAGGCAGCAGCAGCAGCGTAGTGGGAGACAGAGAGGCAACACAGATCACAATAAATACAACATTTGCTCTCAGGACATACGGATGCAACTGCAAAAGAGATCGCAAATGTTATGAGACAGGGCTTCAGTATCAGTCTGGAGGCTATGAGGATGAAGTTGGCAAAATATAAAGTGAATTATTACATGCTTAAAGTAAACACTGATGTAATTGCATAGAAAAGTTACTAAATAAGCAGCTAATCATAATCGTATCGTAAAATACAAGGCTTTAATCGTTGGTTGACTAATTGATGTGACAAAAACTCAAAAGAAAAAGTCTCTCTGATCTGATCATATACATTGTGCTTTAAAAGACTAAAAAAGCTCAGTAGTTCATGCAAAAAGGTTCTATAAGATTCATAGAAAACAGTGTATGAATGAATGGAAAACAGACAGTGTAATTGACATGACCGTAAATTTAAAAACTTGTAGCTAACTGTTAGAAAAAATATGTTCTATGTGTGTTAATAATTTGTAATCATTCAAATGCTTTAAAGGTGATGTGATGTAATGTACAAATACATTATGTGAAAACTGAACTATAACTAAGGGTTAGTGTGTTTGAAGCAACAGCACATTCCAAAAGGACTGGTTACAGTTGACCTTGTGAACTGTCACGAAGTGCTGACTTGCTTAGGTTTTGCAATCGACAAGGCTCAAGTTGAGACTGTGGTCTCCAAGTCTATGTCTGAGTCTGGGTGAGTCTACACTGAGATGAAGTCATCAAGTGGACATTCTGAGAAGAGACAAGGGACAGTCCAAAGATGGCAAGAACCGAAGACTTGGACGACCAATCAAAGGAATCCTTGCAAAAAGGAGAGTCTTGAAGGACTGATAAAAGAGACATTTTCGACTCTGCTTCTTTGTGAACACGCAGGGTGAGCACGTAAGATGTAGGCGCAATGTGAAGACGCATTGTGAAGACTGAGGACATCGGAGAAGGACAAGATCAAGATGAAGACGTTTAGGGTTTAGATCAGGAAGGATATGTTTTTGTAACTTTGCGTGTTTTCCCTTTGATCAAAGTAAATCTTATCCTAATTTAAATCTTTTGAGTCTTGGTTGTTTTTCTAAACAGGGATTACAGTCCAGAGGAGATTATTAATTAATTTCCCTAACACTAACTCACTCTGTTTTGTTGAGGTTCTATATAAATCGAACCAAGGGCATATGTGGGGTACCTCGCACTTCTCACAAATGTTTACATTTTGTTAGTTTTCTCATAAAATTAATCTATTTACTTTCTATATATTTAGAAGGAAAAAAGTAGATGTAACCCTCTTACTTACAATCAAATCAGCCGTTCTAAGATGGCTCATTGTTTGTTTAAAGTGAGGCTAAACACGCTTTCAGAGACTAACTCCGCCCACAACCGAACCCCATACAAGCTCGCAAAAGTGGGAGATGCCCGGAGGCCTTTGAAGAGACGCCCAGTGGGTGTGAACTAGGGATGCAACGATTCTCGATATAATATTGAATCGTTCGATACGCTACCTACGATACGATACACGCAAATATACGATACTTTAAAATTAATATATAACGTAAAAAAAAGTTTTATTCCGTGTGCCGAATGTGTTTTTTGCTTCGGCGACAGCGTCTCCTCACAGATGCTGCTTCAACGTGACGCATGTCCTCCCCTCCCCGCACTGTAAAGGGGCGGAGACAACAAGCCCCAACCTCGCGCTAACGTTAATTTTACAAACACAAGTCACAGAACGCCATGGCTGCGGCGAGCGAAAGCGGGGCTCCTACAACAGACAACAGACCAAAGTTCGAAAACGCCCCGCCATCGTTTAAATCTGTCGTGTGGGAGCATTTTGGTTTTGGAGTCGAATTTAACGACAAAGGAGAGAAACTTGTGAACAAAACTACCACAGTCTGCAAGCTATGTTTAGCATGTACACCGTACACCACGGGAAACACAACAAACATGAGCGCTCATCTTCGGCGCCATCATCCTCAAGTGTCGCTAACAGGGACAGGCAAGCAACAGGTAACAGGACAGAAATCTGACCAGTCTATCGCCGATTTGTTTCAGAAGAGTTACAGTTTCACCTCAGACAAGCATAAGAAAATAACCCACGCTGTCGCTGTGTACATAGCCAAAGCTTTGCAGCCGTATTCGATGGTGGAAAATGAAGGGTTTTGTTACCTTATGAAGACGATGGACCCGCGCTATGCTGTGCCCTCTCGTACTTACTTTACAAGCAACGTAATCCCAGGACTGTACGATAAAGCGCGTCAAAACATTGTAGACGATTTGGCTAAAAGCAACAATCTGGCGTTAACCACGGATAGCTGGACCTCTCGTGCAACAGAGAGCTATCTTACAATAACGGTGCACTACATTGTGGATTCGGACTGGCAGATAAAAAGTGCCGTGTTACAAACTCGTCCCTTGTATGAGAGCCACACTAGTGCGCATTTGTCAGAGGAGCTAAAACAGGCAGCAAGAGAGTGGAAGTTGGAGCGGCCGAATGTCACTATCCCGGTCACTACAGATAACGCAGCAAATATTGTAAATGCTGTTCGCGACACTGATGGACTCGGGCCACAAATAGGATGCTTCGCTCATGTGATTAACCTCGCTGCAAAGAGAGCGGTGTCAATCAACGCCGTCTCCCGCCTCCTTGGCAAGATCAGGAAAGTTGTCGCTTTTTTTCACAAAAGCACAACAGCCCACCACACGCTGACCATGAAACAAGAGATGTTAACCCTGCCCAAACATAAATAATTTCATGATGTCATTACACGGTGGAACACAACACATGATATGTTGGAAAGATACGTAGAGCAACAAGCTGCCGTTTACTCTGCGTTGCTTGACAAAGACTTGAAGACTATGACCAAAAACCTGGCTATGTTGACTGATGATGAGCAGAGAATGGCAGAAGATCTTATTCAACTCCTAAAGCCACTAAAAACAGTGACCACTCTAATGAGCAGTGAAACAAGTCCTACCACATCAATGATTCTACCTCTGAAACATCTCATTCTCAAATCTATGGTCACAGAAGATGGAGACAGTGCAACAATAAAAGAAGCTAAAACAGCTATAGCTCAAGACCTAGAAAAAAGATACACAGACCCAGCTCTCACAACCTACCTCCAAAAAGCCACAGCTCTGGATCCTCGGTTTAAATCCTTGCCTTCCCACAATGAGATGTCCAAACTACAAATATACCAGGATCTCATCAAGGACATTCTGCAGGTGAAGTTTATTTTCATTTATAGTATTATTTTATTTTATTTCAAGATATACTCTTTTAGACTGCATTTACAATTATTATTTTTTTCTCTTTAAGAGTGAGCATTGCATACAGTTAACAAACTTAATATCTAACTTCCTTTATATGTATTTATCTGACAGAGTCAAGCAATGGCAAGACCATCCACAGAGGAGCAGCATGCAGCCTATTCTCCTCCCCAGAAGAGGTCAGCCATGGCAGAACTCTTTGGAGAGGTTTTCAAAACTCAAGAGCAGGAAAAACCCTTTGAGGCCATCATTGAGGAAGAAGTCAGCACATACAGATCTGCTCCTAGCATCCATGTTGATGCTAATCCTTTCATCTGGTGGAAGACAAACAAAGCCAAGTTTCCTCATGTGGCTGAACTTGCACGGCGTCACCTCTGTGTACCAGGAACTTCTGTTGCAAGTGAACGAATTTTCTCCACAGCAGGGGACATTGTAGATGCAAACCGCTCTCGTTTGGGAGCAGATAATGTTGACAAACTTATCTTTTTGCAGAAAAATATGAAGATCCAGTAAGTTGTGACAAAGGGAAACTAAAACATAGTACAAATACCAATTTGTGTTAACTGTTGTTTACTGAGCATTTGTTCATTTGTTCAGGTTAGGTTGAGGAAAACAGACAGCTGATTAAACTTAAAGGCACTTTCTTTAATATACAAGTATTTTGCTTGCATTTTAAGATGTTTTATTTTGACAGAGTTAATGTTTATTATTTCAAGAATGTTCTAAAAATACTACGTATTTTTAAGGTGCGATTTTGTTTAATTTGCACTACAAAGTACAAGTATGTTTCAGACTACATACACAAGTCTCTGGAATTCTTTATTTTGTTGAAAAAACATATACAAAATAAAATATATGTTAGAAAAAGGAAATTATAAGCATTTTTATTGAACATAAAAAGCATTAAACATATCGAAATCGAATCGATATCGTGACCAGCATATCGAGATGTGTATCGAATCGTGGGCAAACTGTATCGTTGCATCCCTAGTGTGAACAGACATTGATTGACAGCAACAAATATGAACAGCAAGCTTGGTAAATGTGAGTTTTGTGTCGGTGCGGTCCTGATCCTGACGTGAGATTTGCAGTGGAGGGAGCTGTACAGCAACAGCACCAAATCTTTGCTTACTTGCACGTAAAGATTTTTTTTATATTTGCTTTGCAAATCATACGTATGAAACCTTTGCTTTAGGCCGCTACATAAGCGCATGAGCCTATTATGTGATGAAAATGAAAATCGAAAATGAAAAACACAGGCACAAGTTTCGAACCAGCGCATCGTTGAACTGGTGGTGGCTCAACGCGTCACTCGCTCAACAAGCTGAGCCACAAGACAGCTACACTTATTACACAGCGGGTGATCTCTTTTCAACTCTTCGCAGCAGCAATGTCAGAGGGAGGAGTTTAGATAAATCGTCTGGGCAGCTCGTCTGCCGCGTCAATACACTGTGACGTCAGAGGGTACTGAAAATGCACTGACAGCGTTTGTCCATCGTGGCAGTACAGCCGCGGTTTTTGCACACATAACTCCAAAATGAACGAGTTTGCACAAAAATGTCCAAAAAAGGCCTGGAAACAGTAGAGAATTCCATTTTGACCCCAGATACACAGTCTGACAGTGAAAAAAGTTGATTCTGAGTTTAGTTTCTCTTTAAATGCTCTCATGACAAACATAAAAATGTCTAAAAATTTTCTAAAGAATTAATAGGACTTTTTAATGGGCTTAAACTTGTGTCATCCTGGCTCCAGCAAGTGCCACTAGCTAGCTATAAAACTGTTTATATTTACAAAAAAAAAAAAAAAGGCGTAAATCATTTTCTGATTTTCTTTTGTACAGGTATAGTTCTCCTTTATAATTAGAGTCAATTAGACATCAGAAGACAAAACTATGGAGCTTCAATTTCACAAAGACCCCAGCCATTTGTTTGTGCTCCAAAGGTTCAGAAATGGATTCTATTTGAAATTAGACAGTTTTTCTAAGGCGTTTTAGTGGAAAAATACTGGTTCCTTATGGTTAAAATCTATTAGCTGAAAAGATGCTGCAGCTGTATAACTACAAAATAAAGAAAATTGCATGCAAACTATGGCTTCATCATGGATCTGCTACAAAATACAGATGTTTGTTTTATTTTATTATTCCAAAGATTTTGCTCTGAGTCCAATAAAAGAGCAAATGATGGTTTGAATCTGTTTTTCAAATTGCACGATTCTTCCAGGCACATCTGTCAGTCCCTCGGGACATGCCCACATATCGCGCTGTATTAAAAGTAACGACTGTAGAATAAACTACTCTTTACAAGCACAGTCGTCTCTACAAACGTGCTGAAGACACAAGTAGTGAGAGAGATGTGTCTATTGTTGTCTTGATATATTTAGAATGACTTTATTATAGTCTGGCTACTGCTACGCAAATATACGCATGACTTTTAGACATGTGTTCGGTGTTTTGTGCCAAAACACCTTTGCAAGCTGGGTATTTCACTGATTTAGCCTTTAGAAGATCAGATATTCTTTATTTGTCCCATCAATAGGGAATTTCCAGTGTTGCAATGCACAGTTCAAAAACAGCAGAGAAATAGAAACATGCAATCAAACAAGATAATAATCCTAAAATAGACTTAGACTTACAAACAGAGTTATAATAATCTTAAAATCTCTTATTCGCAGAAAGAGACGATGTCAGTCTAGTTTGCTGGGGAAACTTCTTTGATAAAAACAACAAAATGGGACGAGAGCTAGATGTTTCGATCAGGTGTGAACTGATATGACGGACATCTGGCTTCTGAGGCTTAACACAATGTTTTTTTTCTGCATTTTTTCACTCACCTTAATGTAAGGTGTCGTAAAGTCGAATTTCATTCACAAATGTTGATTTAGCAGCAGAACTTTTGTTTTCACACAATAATAAGCTGTTAGCTGATAACAGCGCTGGATAGTGTTGCTGCTACAGCTTGTGTCAAAGGAAGTCACGACATAATCACAAACTCGCTTTTCATGTTATTAAAAAAATAAAAACTAAGCGTATTTATCTGGGAAATTAAGTGTCTGTACCAAATATTGCTCCTTTTTTTTATATAAACTTGGAAAAAAACAGTTGGAACAGGCATCATTGATTAATAGAATGAATTGCTTCTAAAATTGGCACAAATATTATTCTTTTCTTTTTCAGATTATATTGTGACTTGACTCATCACGATTATCGATTAACCTATCTTGACATCCCTATCGTGTCAATCAGCCGCAGCTCTTTCTGTTATCTGCACACGCATTCCCAGTAAAACAAATGTCCTCTATATCATCAATCATATATTTGCTTTTATATATTGTTCATTCATTTGCTGACACTTTGCACATGGTGGTTGAGATCATTTCTACGAGAACAAAACTTCTTTATGCAACCTGACAAACTTTGACAGAGTCTTCCTATATCTGCGCACATATAGGTCTGACGCGCTGCATGACTAATGGCATTATTGTCATTGATATGTCACACGCAGACTCACACCCTGCAGCTCCACCTCTGCTGTCTGCACTGACGGCAAAGCTTTACGCTCCCTGACTGTGAACCCGAGAGTAAGAAGACATGACCAAAAATCATCGGCAAGATCTCAGCGTGAGACGATTAGAATCTTTAATATTCATAACTGCGCTCTGTTCTTCTGGAGGGGCGCGGTTTAATCACTCAAAGTCCTGTTTTTTCTGTGAGAATGACAGCGCACCGGGGACGGTTGGCTGCACACTGCTCTCAGACGCTCTTATACGCTCTGTGAAGGCTGCAGCCTGTTAGCCGGGCCTTAAGTTAAAGGACACTTAAAGGAGCAGTGCATTGTGGTCCGTGAGATCACCAGGGACTCTTCAACAGGGATGTAATGTGGGGAGAGAGAGGGGGGGGGGAAAGGTGAGGGAGGGAGGGAGAGAGTAAGAGAGAAAGAAGAGGGAGAAAAAAGGGAGAGAGAGAGAGACAGAGAGAGGAGAGGGAGCAAGACAGGGAGAGAAAGAGAAAGGAAGAGAGACAGAGAAAAGGAAAGAGAAAAGAGCACAAGTGAGACAGAGAGAGAGAGAAAGAGAGAGGAGAAGGAGAGAGACAGAAAATAGAAGGACAGAGAGAGAGAATAGAGAGAAAGAGAGAAGGGAGAGACAGAGGGAAAGAGGAGAGGGAGAGAAACAGAGAAAAGGAAAGAGAGAGGAGAGGGAGAGACAGGGAGAGAAAAAGGGAGAGAGAAAGGGAGGGAGAGAGAGACAGAGAGAGGAGAAGGAGCAAGACAGGGAGAGAAAGAGAAAGGAAGAGAGGGAGAGAGACAGAGAAAAGGAAAGATAGAGAAAGAGAGAGAGAAAAGAGCGCAAGTGAGAGAGAGAAAGAGAGAGGAGAGGGAGAGAGAGAGACAGAAAATAGAAGGATTGAGAGAGAGAATAGAGGGAAAGAGAGAAGGGAGAGGGAGAGAAAAAGAGAGAGAAAGAGGAGAGCGAGAGAAATGAAGAAAGAGAGAGAAGAGAGGGAGAGAAACAGAGCGAGAGAAAAAAGGAAAAGAGAGAGAGAAAGAGGGGGAGAGACAGAGAAAAGAGATGGAAAAACAGAGAGAGGGAAAAAGAGAGAGGAGAGGGAGTGATATAGAGAAAGAGAAGCAACGAGAGAGAGAGGGAGAGAAAGAAAGAAACACAGAGAATAGAGGGATAAGGAGAAAAAGAGAGAAATAGAGGGACAGAAACAGAAAGAAAGAGAAAGAAAAGGAGCAAGAGAGAGAAGAGTTAGAGAGAGAAGAGTTAGAGAGAGAATGAGAGGGGAGGAGAAAAAGAGAGAGAGGAGAAGGAGAGAGACAAAGTAAGAGAGAAGAAATAGAGATACTGAGAAAGTGAGGGAGTGAAAGAAAGAGGGAGAGATAGAAAAAAGATACAGAGAATAGAGGAAGAGGCACTTGCGAGACATGCCAGTTTATGTGTGAGCAGTAAAAACAGAGGACTGGGTTATGCTCATGTGTTATGTGGACGGATGGAACAAAGTGATACCACAATATTGGCAAAAATTATAGGTAAATTATGAGCTGTGGCTGAAAAACATGAGAAATGTTTTGAATATGTGATACAACTGATAAGTGTTGCAGTGTTGACAATAGTGTTGCAGTGTTGACAATAGTGTTGCAGTGTTGGGATCGTAACATCACACATTAATTTTCAGTTTGCCCAATGTTAAACCATTCATTCATTTTTTTTTCTACCGCTTAATCCCGTTAGGGGTCGCGGGTGACTGGAGCCTATCCCAGTGACTTAGGGCCTTAGGCGGGGAACACCCTGGACAGTGGCCAACTTGCCGCAGGGTTAAATGTTAAACCAATAGATATTTTAAGATGCAGAATTCTTGGGGTTTTATCCAAATTATTCTGACAGTACAGAGTGATAGATATTCTGTATTTAACAGTAGTGATCCAGCAGTTTATCAAGTTGTTCATTTTAGTTTCTGACATTGTTTTGAATTTGGGAAACACATTTTTTAAGTTCCTTTGCAGGCTCTAGTGCAGTAAATATGTTTATTAATTTGTCAATTCCTTAACAGATTTCATTTCATTTTGGCAAGATTCAAATCCTGTTATTAAATTATGAATTGCTAATCAAATTACAAATGCAAAATATTGCAATTTTATATTTTTTTCAAAAATTTTACAACCATCCCAGATATATTGACCAAAAGAGAAGGCCATGCAATCTGATCGACATACATTCTGCTATAGGTCTGCATTATTTTGGTAATCAATTAATCTGTCAAATATTTCATCAAAACAAAATGTCAATTATTAATTGATTTGTTCTTTAAAGGTACACTGTGTAACTTCCTGGAACTGAAAAGTGAGCTACACATATTAGTAAAAATAGAAAGTTAAAAACATACTTTGGAACATTCTGAATGTGGATAAACAAGCTGCCATAATAATAATAAAAAAGATAAGAAAACTGCTTCGCCATGGAAACATATAAGAGGAGGCCTTCCTCCAGGCGTGTCGAACTCATTTTGACAAAGGGCCACATTTTCATCGGTGTTGTCCTCGAAGGGCCGCTTATAACTGAAATTAACCTTACTAATCTTTGACATACTACAACTAATAGTAAATATTGTATATTTATTTAAGAGACGATTACTGAATAAACATCTGCATTAGTTTAAAAATGAATTACTCTTTAATTCTCAGACAAATAATTTCATTAGGTTAAGACACACAGATTGCTCCTGGCAACACTAATATAAAATTAAAGTAAATCTTATAAGACCTTGAGGACCGCATCTGGCCCCCGGGCCTTGAATTTGACACATGTGCTCCAGGCCAAGCAATAATCTATTTTGTATACCTGCTCGCTCAAAACAAAGATGCAGTGTGTGTGCGCACCCTAAATGAGAAAAACTAGCTTTTGTTCAAGTCTATGTTTTGGTCAGAAAGTTACACAGTGCACCTTTGAATCACTTTGAATCACACACACAAAAAAAACTGAATTTGATTTTTTTTTTTTTTTTCAAAATTAACACAATATCACCATTTGAGAACATTTAGTTGTGTTTCCCCTTATTTTCATTAAAAACAAACTTTTGGAATAATCTGTGCTTTGTCTGAGTTTACATTGTCTTCTCTCAGGCTTTGAAGCTTGTATCTAAGCCATCTACGATTTAGAAATGAGTTGATGATTATTCCATAAACTGTTAAGTTGTGAATAATCGATTAACTTGTTGCAGCCATGTTCTGCTCTTTACTCAAGTACAAGTAAATGTGAATCTCTGTAACATACAATTTGTCCCCCTCTCTCTCTCCAGCGCAGCTATGGCTCAGACTGCACCAGCCTGTTGTGATTGCTGCAGCCCTGTTAGCCTCTTATAGCGCACATTAAGTTAAAGGCCACTTGGAGCCGCACAGAGAGGCCCACACTCCACAGCAGCACAGTTTGTATGTGATTGTAGCTATAGAGCCAGGCACTCAGCATGTTCCAAATGACCAGCTCCCATCGCCAATCGCTTCAGTCACCTTGGGGACCACAGACTGTGAAATGGCCCGGCTGTAAGGTCACTTAACCTCTCACAAGATTCACATCAACAGCAAATATGCCCACTTTTTACAAGGATTGGTTCCTCCGAGCAACTGCGGACAAGTTATTAAGCTGTAAATGTATTTGTGTAAAGCTGTAGTGGGTAAAATGCATTGCTTTGTCTTCCTGTTCACACTGTCATGGCCTGCAATAACATGGACAGTATTAATGTGTGTGTCATGTCGCTCTCCATGTTACAGTAAGTGATCCGCTGTTTTATGAGTAAGCAGAAATAGTCAGCAGCACAAAAGGTTATGTTCACCTGACTTCATTGTACAACTGGAAATTGAGCTGCTAGTTTTTAAGAGTTTTTACAGCCAGTATTACAAATAGTATGCTAATCCCAGTTAGCCAAATGCTATATAACATTTTAGTTCACAAATCTAAGCAATACTTTAACCCAAATAGATACTATGACAATCTATGTGCTAAAATTAAGTTGATTTTAAGTTCTCTTTAAAAATCGGGTATTGTGTAGGCCTAATACCGGACAAATGCGCAATCAGGCAAAACTTGCATTATTAACCGGTTTGGCGTCATAATTTGGGGATTTAAAAAACTAAGTTTTTAATTGTTAGAAATGACCATTTTATTATTGTTGTTATGGCCAAGTCTGTACTTATTTCATTTCATCTATCCAATTTATTGCTCACGACCATATCCAATGGTAAGGAGCACAAACAACTATTTTCAGAAACAGAACAAAGCAATACAACACTATTTTAAGAAAGGAATGAGGGATGTACAGAAACGTGTACTTTGGTGCTATGAAGAGACTTAAACACAAGCAGATCTGTTTTAAAGTCTATTCTCTGAACCACTGTAAGCCAGCGCAAAGACCTAAGCACAGGACTAATGTGATGGTACTTCCTGGTTCTGGTCAGGACTCGAGCAGCAGCGTTCTGGATGTTCTGCAGCTTTTTACAGCTCGTTTGGATAGGCTGGTGAGTAGGCCGTTACAGTAGTCTAACCCACTGAAGACAAATGACAAGTCTCTCCAAGTCAGGCTTTGACACTATGCTATAGTGTGTTGTTTGACCAAATAATACAATACACTATGGGCCAGATTTTTCAAGCATTTGCTCATGTGCAAACAGGTAAGGGGGAACAAAAACTTGGCGTAGCTGACATTTTTCACACAGACACTGAAGATGCCGAATTTGAGGTGGTGCATATCTGTTTTGTGTAATATGTTATAAGTACATCTTCCAATAGTTAGCATTAGGGTTGCATAAAATGCTCACAAATAACACTTTTTTTTTTTACTTTGCACCCGCAATTTAGCACCTGGCTTGATAAATTAGGCCCTAAGTGTATTGTATTATTTAACCCAACCCCTTTTTACTGTAACTTATCTTGTTTTACATATCAGCTGTGTGTGTGGTTGTTTCTTGTACTGCTGACAGAAAATGAATTACCCCTCGGAGATCTATAAAGTCAAAAGTCATCATCTCTCTCATCCAAGTCTAGAATGTGTTCACTTCACCAGCTGAATGTAAAAGTGACATCTCCTTGACTCCACCTACAGTATTTCTGTCTAGCACAGTCCAGCAGAGACATGCAGTGTTGCAGTGTGACCATGAGGGGGCAGTAGACCGGAGCAGCCCCTCACAGCTCCAGCTCCAGCAGCAGTGTCCAGTGGAGCCTGTCGGAGAGAGCAGTCTGCTTTAAGCTCTTCATTCTGTCTCCTGCACTTGGTCGGGATTAAGGCCAATCATAGAAATCATTGAGTCAGAACCGCAGCACAATAACAGATGGAGAGACTTTTCAGCACAGAATTTCAAACCAGGGCAGAGTGTTGTCGCCCTCACAGCCTCCTTCTTCTCTAGTCTCTTTCATTTTTCTGCCTTTATCTGGGCTCCGCGCTCGACTGCTGCGCTGCTATCCTGCCATCACGCGCCGTAGCCCATTTCTCTCCATCTGTCTCAGTTTACTGCCCACAAACTTTATTCCTATTCCGCCGCTATATGCATTTTCACAACACTGCGCCGAGAGAGGAGCAACAGCAAAACAATTTAAGTGACTCCGCCGCTGAAGTCACCAATAAAGCATGAAAGTGTGTGATGTGTTTTGGGAATAAAACATGGTTTGTACACTCAACGGGCCACAAAAGAGCTGCCTGGGATTTCATTTTTCTGACCAGTGGTTATCGTTTTCAATGGGATAACAAGGTGACAGAAATACACAACTGCGTTTAACCAAAAAACTGAACTAGCCAATTCAAGGGGTCACATGTGGCTTTTTCCAAGACTCCAGTGTGAGTCTTTGCACTTTGACTCAGAATAAGGAATTTGACTATTAAAAAAAACTTTCTTTGAATATTGGCAATTCATTCTTTTAAAATATTTCCTGAATGTATTGATGTATCTCTCTTTCTCTCAAAAGCACACAAGTCTATTTGGAAAAAGGTGCTAAGTAAAACAAACTCACAAATTTCTCCATCAGAATCATTTAACACAAACCTAAAACAAGGCAAGAAAAATAGATAATCTTTATGTCATTTTGTCCAATTAAAGTTTTGGAACTATACAGCTGTAAATCTTTCTGACTTTAATTTGAGTCAGGTAAATGCGGCTCTGTTAAAGTTTGCAGACCGCTGAGCTAGGCTTTTCTGTCAACAGGTGGAAACAGGCAAGAAAGTTAAAGTAACTCTTTAAATCAACATTAATGTTTATTGGCTGCAGCGCTCCATCTCTCCAGAGCATGTCCAGGAGGTGATCAAGTCGGACAGCAGCGGACCTTTCTCAGACTGGACACTCCCCTCGACCAGAAGGCTACAGTCCATCTGGATCAGAAAAGTTTTGTTCTCACAGTCTCTGGACTTCTACGCAATTCTAATTCCAAGTGGACTTTTGTACAGTGCACTATGTAGTGTTACAATACTATATTTACAGCATAAAGGCATATTGAACAATAAAAAAACAACAACAAAACCTAAATAACCAAAAGTGATATGATGAAATATTGTGGCTGAAAGACTCTTAATAGAGAATGTATTGTAATGAAATGTAATGTGACTTTATAGTTCAGCAATTGGTGGGTCTAGCTGACATCAACTTTTTGCAAGTATGAGCCGGAAAAATTAAAATAAAAAACAAAGAAGAGTTTGAAATCAAGTCATGTCAATTTGTCAATTATTTGGTTGCATTATTTTAATCTAGAACTCCACAGACAATTCTCTCTCAGTGAAAAAATTTAGTTTGCAGCAGAACTCAAACTTTGGGAGAAGAAATTATAATGTTGTCTGTATTGGATTTTCCATCGACACCGCTTTCCACTCTATTGTGCATGTACGTCACCTGCAGAAAGAGACGCTGTCCGTCTAGTTGGCTGTCAAAACTTATTTGATAAAAAAAAAAAAAAAAAAACAGGACGAGAACTAGCTGTTTTGATCAGGTGTGAACCGGTATGACAGACGAATGTCTACTGAAGCTTGAGACAGTGTTTTTCTCTGCGTTTTTTCACTCACCTGAATATAATGAGTCGTATAGGCTAATTTTGTTCACTAATGTTGATTTAGCAGCATATTTTTGTTCACAGTGGTAAACTCTTGTAGTTAGCAGACAACAGAGATGGTGAGTGTTGCTGCTATAGCTTGTGTCAATCAGGTGCGGTTCTTTCTGTTGAACAAATTATCTCTACTAAATAGCACAGAATAGACATCTAATAGCTGATGCTTATAACAAATTTTGCTGGATCGAGTATCGGTCTCACAATACCCGTTCATAAATGAATTTATGAGATATGAGAATGAATTTTAGTCACATAAAATAACTTCTTAATTAAAGTTACATACAATTATATGATCATTTTCTAGCAAGTTAATTGAGTTTCAAGATGAAAATAGCTATTTTCATTTATCAGTCAATATCAAGTATCAGTAGAAAAACCAGTATCTAGATCTGTATCAAAACTGAAAAACCTCGATCTGTGCATCTCTTTTTTTAAATTTTGTTTTTCAAAAGGCAAAATAAAAAAATGCGAAGTGTATGAGTCTAGCCTCTAAAAGAAAACATCAAGTTCAAAGTACAAAAGAACAGAATGGCTTTTGCCCACCATCTGAACACATTCTATAATTGAAGCAACCTATTACAATTGTTTGCAGGTGAAAGATGAAGCGTGTTCTATTTAGAAATCCTATACAAAACTATCCATTGTAACTTGCGTCTCTGATACAGTCCCGCTTTTGTCTCTGTCATAATCTTCTTTGCTTCATAAATCTAAACACTTTCTTTGCCTTTGGTCCTTACAACTCTTTTCCCCTTGAATGCTGTTTCACGGAGACAACGACGTGGAAAAGACACAAGCTGCCACCAGCCCGCCGCTTCTCCAAAAACCAACTCCGCCGCTTTTCAAAGTCAAACACGGCGAGTCTACAGAACGGAGCGGAGAGAACGGCGTCTTTTCAGCGCGCTCTGCCGACATTGTGTGCAGAAGCTTTAGTGTGGAGTTTCCCCCTCAGACAAAAAGGCAGCTGTCTTTGCTTTTGGGAACAATGACAGGAGCTCAGAGCTGAACTAACTCTATTCTCATCCGCGCAGACTCAACCCTGGATCAAGAAATCAGTCTGCTTCACGTCAAGAGAAGGACAGATACGCCATGGAGTAAAAGAGATATCTGAGAAAGTGTTTCAGTATGGGTTAAAGGCCGTATGACAGATTAAAGCTTTTTTCTAGTTCAATTAGTTTGGTTTGATAGTCAATGTGGTAAATATTTATTATAGTTGTGTTGAAGAAATGTCCAATATTAGTTTAAATTAGTTGAAATTTGAGTTCTAATGACAGAATCCCTCCACATATGTCATCAAAAAGCTTCAAAATGCAAAGACAGTTTACACATAATTTACGTTTCTTGAGAGTTTAATCAAAAGTGTTACAAGGCATTATCATTAGTCAGATTCCATCGTCTGTGTGATTTATGTGGATTTTGGCTCATATTTACAATGTTGTTGCTATAACATTTGTAGAATTACCTCCATATATGAAATTTTTTGGACAAAAGACAATTATAAACCTCTTAAAATACCAAAGGTGGATGAAAACAGGCAAAATGTTTAGTGAAATTTTGAGTATAATCATATTCACTACTGGTGCCAGACCTGTCATATGCACTTTAAAAGCTGTTTTTAAAAGCTGAAGATTAAAAAAAAAGCTTAATGTCAGACTTGGTCGGAAATAGTTGTATATTAACTTTTATGCCAGATAGATCTGTGGTGAACTCCAATTTGAGTTTTTCCAGTATCCATCTGTAACTGTTTGGGAAAAGGTGGGATGTTTAGTGAAACACATCGAGCTGATTGGGTGTGCGGCCTACCTTATTTTTTCTTAACGAATCATAACAATGAATCGTGATGGTGTATTTAATGTCCACCAGGAACAGAACAAGTGTCACACACAGACACCTCTCTGCTCTTCTTTCAAAAAGAATTTACTCTGTATTTCTGCTAAAACAGAATCAAACGCAGCAGAAACATGTACATTCATAGGAGCTGCCATCTTTGTTTTGTTTGATTCAGGCGCTACTTCCTGTTGTCATTACAACCAACCCTCCTCAACAGGCCCTTCTACAATGTGATTGGGCCGTTAACCAGTTGATTCGGACTCCAAACCAATCGGGCTGCTGGAAGGCCACATGGTTTATCTCGAGTTTGTGAATTCATAAATATTGTGAGATAATCCAGCTGTCTGGTTTAGTTGTATACATATTTATTTTTAACAGCCTTGTACTTCTGGAAAACACAAAAAATAAAATATATAGATATACATAAACTATGAAAATGGTAAGGCCAGTAAAACATTGGCCAATAGAAATGAGGCTACTGTATGTGCTAATTCAATCAAAATGATTTATTTCTATTCTCAACCATATACACTCCCCCTGCTCACAGCACATGAAAGTCAATCTCTGAGTTTGTTTCATCAATCTAAAAAATCTAAAACAACACTCTTTCTAAAGCAGTCCAGTTGGATTTGAAAGATGAGTCAATAGGCCTGGGTGTTCAATTGTTACAGCATCCTATAATGTATATAATTTGCTTTTTTAGTGAAACTTTCACATTTTTTCCCACTTACTGTACATGTCTCATATCTCTCAAAAACGTAAATAGAAAAAAAAATTAAGATGCTAAAAAGTGATAGATACAACAGTTTTCATTGTAAATTAGTAATAGTGGTGTACTATACAGCTGAGCGGTACAAAAGAGCGTGGTCCTATTCATGCATGCACAGCCCACTTACAAATGCCATACATTAACATGCCACAACAAAAGGTTGAACAAGGTCAATACAATGACTGAACCACACATCTCTCTCTCTCTCTCTCCAGCTGTAGCACAAGACACGACCAGCAGGGGGCCTAGGGTGCGCGTGCAGAGAGAGAGAGACAGTGAGACAGAGGCAAAGGCGAAGGGTCCTTGGGCAAAACACTCTGGCTGATTTGTAAGGCAGAAATTAGCCGGAAATTGGGAAAGAAAATATGTTTGTGTAAAATAGTCCTGTAATTGTGCCATTGGCTGAAAATAGCAGCTGAATTTGCCCGTGCAGCTGCTAACAGGTGTGTGGGCAATTGCCTGTGTGACCTGCTTGTTTCATCCCCCTGGGCAGAGCGCTGGGACGGGAGGGGCAGAACCAAAGCACATCAAGAAGGGGGTAAATGGCTCCTTGATCAAACAGAAGTGATATGGGCACACGCCGAGGCCAGAGAGGTAAAACGTGACAGAGATTTGAACGCAGAGTTACCCACGGCTATGCAAACAGTACAAGAGCTAGCAGATATTCAATGGAACAAAACCTAAACTAATACATGTAGTTTGGGGAAATGCAGCTGTTTTTAGTCTCTTTGTCAGAGTCTTTAATAGCACTGTCATGGTCTTAATTTGCTCTGAGTCGACCTACCTGGTTAAATAAATAAAATAAATATGAGTGTATGGCTCTGTACATTTTTTTTCCTGTGATATAAAGTAAGTCTCTCAGAAATGTGCTAAAACATGTCTCCAGTTTATGATTTGTGGCTTAATTATCAGACAAATGTGAAATGTCTGAACAGAATCAGGTTTATGCTCTAATTTGAATATTTACAAAAAAAAAAAAACTCTTTATTACTTTTTAATAAATGATAATTGATGTTCAATTTTTGCAGATCTTCAAACTTATAATAAGGAACAGGATTTCAACAAGAAGTGACGAGTATAATCAATAATCTGTTCCGCTCACAATTTCAGTTATAAAGGAGATGATTGTGTAAAATCTTAAGTTTCTAACCTTGCTATAACTGCCTTCTCTCATCATCAGTTTACTCAAAGTTTTATTAAGAATGACCCATGCATGTTTGAGTAATCTTGTATTGTCCTGCAGCTGATGATGAGTGCTCAGAAAAGCCCTGTCCTCACCTACCACCTATCCCCGCCCACTTGTTTGTATTTAATTGTGATTAATCACAAAGGTCAGATTCATAGTAAAGCATGTATGCTCAAAATAGCCACATTACAACACTAAACATTTAAAATCAGCTGCTTGTTTGATTAAAATCTTACAATGAAGAGGCGGGCTTATCAGTTCTGCAGTTTTGAACAGGAAGTAAATCGACCTCTTTCTGTTTCTAAGCTCTTTTACATAATTTTGTATTTTATAAAAACAAAATGTAAATTACTAACCTACATACATTATATTTTTCTTTCTAAATACATTAAAAGAAAAAAAATCATAGCTCCCCTTTATTGTATGTTATCATGTTTCTGTCATTATAGTATGGTCTGGGAAACTTTAATCCTTCATGTTGATCAATCTTGACTTTTGAAATTTGAAAATTGCTTTTAGTAATGATTTAATGAACATAGACAAAAGAGATGTTTAAAATGCTCAATTTCAATTTTAAGTAACAAAGGATTCTTCTATGCCTATAAATGTTTACGAAGACATGAGGAACATCCTAACCTAACAGAGGATTAGTTATTGACCTTTCATTTCCAAACTGCTAACCAAATAACCAGGGGTGTATACCAAATTCTGGGCCCTAGGAACAAACTTTGTTGATGGGCCCCTCGTACATAATCTTGTGTTTAAATTATTTGGTCCACTCTTATAGTTTTCAATTCATTTGGGTTTAGTTAATTTATTTAATTAAATTCTACATTCCACACAGGTTTTTTGCAGGCTTCATATCTGCACAAAACACAATATTTATGCATTTTTGGCGTCAAGATTATTGGGTTGGAACCACTGAATTCACTCGCATAAATATGAGAATAAAACGAACAAGAATAATGTTTTAGCTGACTTGTTTTAAGCAAAAGCTTGTCTAAATTTGGCCAAAAACCAACTTAAAAAATCCCTGTGGCATTTTCGACACATTATAATGTAGCTGTAATGAAAAGTTGAAATTGAAGTGATTTATTAATAATATTAATAATACAATCTATCTCACAAGCAAAAAATATCTGCTTTTGGGGGCCCCTTTCTAGCCTGGGCCCCGAGGAAACTAGCACCATTAACCCCCCCAATCCGACGCCCCTGCAAATAACTGACAATTCAACAAGACAGAATCTCAATCTCCTGTTTGTTTGTTTTTTTGATTAATTGCCAAGCCCTAGATCACAGCACTGCTTTGTGCAACAGCTGTTTCTCCACATATTAATCTTACATAGTCTTTTGTTCTCTTTTTTGTCCAATCCAAAGTAACTAGACAGAAAAACACAGTCTTATAGCAGGCAACCTTTCCTCATTAGATCTTGTCTCATTGCTAATTACAATAAAATCAAACATCTGCTTTGGCTGTGATAAATTTCTGTGATATTAATTCTTTGGCACGTCGGCTACTCCACGTGTCGCTGTTCCTAATAATGACATTGGACAAAAAACACAGGTTGGCTGCTTGTCCGACTAAAGTGCTGTCAAAAAGCCACCAAAGCACTTCTGATTGCAGCTGCACATTTCTTCACAAACACACCTTTTAGACTCGCTCACACATGAGCACGCACACACACACACAGAACATGCAGACACGGCCGTCTCTCTGAGCAATTACACCAGATTGAAACCAAATTAAATTGGAAGCCTAGAGCCACAGCAGCGAGTGAGCGTGTATGACAGATATGACAGGGGGAGGCGGCGGCGGCCATGATGGAGAGGGCGGCAGGTGTGGGTCACAGAGGAATACAGAGCCACTGGGAATGAGCAAATGTATATAGATTGAAGAAGGGCAAAGATGGGCTGTGTAGGTGAAGAAGACAATACAGAGTACAGCCCAACATCTATGAATAACAATGTGGAGGTAAAACAATCTGATTTTTTTTCTTGTACAGTGTAACTTTGTTGGTAGAAACTTATTCATTTACTTGTTGCCATAGAGATGTTATTGCTAGTTTGCATTAAAACGCTAATATGAGGTATGAAATGGCTATGTTCTTGTCTTTTAAATATGCTTTTCAGAAGCTTTAGTTTGGCATTGTATATAGAATATTTAAACTTAAAGGTGCATGGTGTAACTTTCTGGAGGTGAAAGGTCAACTACACAATGCATGAGGAGAAAGTCAAACACTGCAAAAAGTGAAATTCAAGACAAGTTAAAATTGCTTGATTCAAGGATTTGAACCTCATTTCAAGCATTTAGTAATTTAAGCGGTGTTTATTGTAGAGAAGTTTCAAACTGATTTCAAGACATTGCTTCATATTTCAAGCCAAATTATTTGCCAATGGGCCAGAAAAAAATGTCCTATCTCATTAGCAAGTCTTTGTTCTTCTTTTAAGCCAAATGTTCTTAGAACCTGTCAGAACACCTCGAAACAGGTGAAATATTCTACATTACATAAGCAATAACATCGTAATCAGCTAAAACAACTCAAATCCACATTAAATTTCTGAAATTAAGTCACTGAAAGCAAGTTCTAGATACAGTATATAGTTGATGCAGTGGAGGCCCTTCTCATGACCAAACAACAGGTTAAAATTAACTGCTATTTGGCCATACACGCTCACTCAAAGTAAAAAATATTAAATATTAAAATATTTCTTTAGTAAAACAAAGAAATCTAAAATAATTTAAAGTCTATTATTGGTCAAAAAGTTACATAGTGCACCCATAAACAATGCTAAAAGCACATGGCATGTGCTTCTGACGTTACAAACTGAGGTAGAGCTCCATCTACTGACTGCAAAGTGGATATAATCAAACCAATCTTGCCTGATATGCTAAAGCTGCAAAGCAATTCAGCAGAGTTTGCTTAGGCTCAGAAGGAATAGTTTCTCACAGACAGAACTTTTTGAAGATAAAACAGCATGTTTTCAAGCTCAAAAAAGTTTATTCTGTATGATATGTGTTTATATATCGTATTCAGTTACAGTTGTTGCATATTTTCCATTTGTATTACTCAAATTCTTAGAAAAACATGTATTATACTGTGAACACTCCACAGACAAGTACCTTGATCTCTTGTCTGTGAACATCTCAAAAAAAGCAATAAATAATAATAATAATAAAAAAAAAGTAAAATCCTCCATCAGAAAAATATCATCATTCAACATGACACTTGAATGAATGAGACGTTGTTTTATATTCTCCACAATGAATATGAACTCAAATCTATTCTTCACAAAGGAAACTACCTGGACTATAATATTAAGAGAGGGCATTTCATTAAAAACCTCAGTGTAGTGCATGATCATTTGCTTTGATTTCTAGCAAAGAAACTGTATTCAAATCATCACTTTTTCTATTACACCATCCTCGACAGAAATACTACAAATTTCAACATAAATACGCTAATCTGCATAAAATATTTCCGATCCAAGTATCCAGTTCAAAGCTCCAGTTCTGTGAGATATCATTCCTCCATTTTTCATTATTCCGGCAGAAGAAATGGCAGGATTAGTTGTGGAGGCTTTTTAACATCTGGTATCTGATGGTGCTCCTCTGGGTGAAGAATTAATCTGCTCTGACTCTCTCTCCTCTGCTCTACCGGTCGCCCCACACACTATCTCTCCCACTGGATGATGTTTTTTATAGACTGGAGACATGGAGCTAAGTGCCCTGGCATTTAAATACCTATGTGTGCTGCAGTGGGTGTGTCACCATCAAAGCTGTACCACTCACATTTATGTAAATGCATATGGTTCTTTTTAGGCTTAGTTTGATCTCAGTTAGTCCTGATTGGGCCTGATTTGAATTAAAATGTGAGGTTTAGGTCCACCTTTTGATGTGGCGTTGATGTAAATAGCAGTTATTATAGTTATTTGAATTTGATACTGTGTTTTAGTCTTACAGAAGCTAATTCTGGTTTATTTGTGCGTATCAAACTGTGGACTCACTGCTTGTCAATAAGAGGTGCTTAGTTTCGCTTCTAAATCTATTTTTACTCATACTCTGATGCACTGGGCAAACAGTATTAATGTCAAATATCTGAAAGATCTTCTCTGCTACATTTAGATCATTAGGTAACAAAGTGATGGAAATGATACTTCTCGACAATCTGACTGAGTGGCAAACCTATGCAGAGACCTAATAAAATGTGTTTATTTGCTTTTATGGTTATTTCAGTGGTGCCCAACCCATCGATTGCGATAAACTTGTCGATCTTTGAGGCAGCGGAAGTCGATCTCAAACCCTGTCTGTTTATACGAACTTTAGCCGTGAAACTCCAAGCGTGAACTACACTTGCAATCTACAAGCGTAAACTATAAGCTTGAGCAGCAGGACTGCTCCTGTCATTTGCTGGAGCGACAGTGACCACACAGCGCAGTTACTGAACGCACACACTCAAAATAGGGCTAAGATAGAGGAGAGGAGGGGACAGATAGGGCCACAGAATCCAACCTGCACATGCTGTGTTGTCCAACCTACTGCAGTTTACTCGTTGCTGATGCAAATCAAAGGAAAGTTGACCTTCCAAGCCCCTTCTCTCAGTGTTCCATGGTAATTATCAATCACTCATAATAGTTTGAAGCGCAAAAAAGTGAGGTGATGATAGCTTGAACTTTTGAATGGACTTTTGTTTTTACTAGCCACAATAATTATTTTTAATGTACTGTAGCCCCACAAGACACCTAGTCTATTTTTTGTCAGAGCTTGATTGCTTATGATGCAAAATTGAAACTAAAGTAGCTTTGTTATTGTTGCAGAGCTTAGCTAGCTTGTTTGCTAACAGCAGCTGGAAATTTATGGCATTTATAGACCAAGTTAATGTGTGTACTAAACTATCTGTCATGATACTAAAATCTATCTGTCAAAGCCTGTGCTTCCTTCCAATGGTTATCAAGCATTTGTGTACACTCATTGCTTAAGTTTATAATGTTGTGATGCCAACATTAACTTATAGCTAACCAACTCACGAATACACAATTTAAACATGTAAGACTAATTTTAGCAGTCTCTACATACAGTATTTTGACGTGAGTGGACATTACAAAGTGAATGTGGAGCAGTTAGATATGTCAAGATATGTCATTTAACGGAGGAGGCTTAAGCTAATTAATGCTGACAAAAAGATACGGCAGAGCAGAGCTTTAGCACCCCGAGCGACCAAGTCCACTCTCGTCCAATCAGTCCAACTAGACATATATACTTACTGTAGGACTTCCAGCTATTAACATTAAATTACACAGGTGCTTCTGAATATTGCATGCAGTCCCGTCCAGACAGTGTGGAGCATACGTTACAGTAAAGCCGTGACAACAAGATCTTATTTAAATGGAAAATCCCAGTCTGATTAGAATCTATTACTGCTATTGATTTTTCTGCAGCTCTTAATGTGTGCATTAGGCCACTGCATCCGAACCACATCCTCTGCATTGCAATGTGGCCAGCAAGAATACTTTTCTTTTGTTATCGCTGACTTGCATGTTTCTATATTAAAACTTTTCAGAATAATAGTTAGAGGGATAAATATTTTGTGTATTATTGATACAGCTATTGATACATTTATACTCAAAATTTGCATTTGCATGTTCACTCATACGGGTTTCCTCTGGGTGCTCCGGTTTCAGATAACACTAAAAACATGTCCACTAATGCTTCCCTTCTCTTCTCCCTGACTCCTCTGCAAAAGAGATTTTGAATCTCAGTGAACAGACTATCCTGGTCAAATAAATGAAATTAACCTATTCACTAAAAACCTCTGATTCTGAAGTGCTAAATCAAGTTTAACAGTTGTAGAGCTAGACATATCCATTTACAGAACTATGTAATCTAAAAAAACTATCTTAAAATATTTATAATAAATACAATAAGACTCTTGATGCATTCCATAACTGTACAAATGCAAAAAAAAAAACCTGTTTGGACAGTGTGCAAAAACAGGATGGATTAAATCAGTAAAGTCTGGTTGAATAAAAACGACAATATGCATTTTCACTCTGTAAAATATTGGAAAAACATCCACTTTCCGCCTGACCGTGACAAGAAATCACACATCACCTAACCTTGACAGAGAGCGTTTTGTGACAAGCATCTGGCTGCTGTAATATTTCAGAAATACTGTGAGTGCAGATCCCAGCAGTGTGCCTGATCGATCAGTGCGACTGAAGCAGCTGCCTCCTCTTTGTGATCCAGCGCGCATTGATCCAGGCCTCTCCCTCCTCAGCCGCCCCACGATAAGGCAAGCCGAGGGGATAAAGAGGTGAGAGCCACTGCAGATAGGGCCAGAATGTCAGGCCCACACAAACAAAGATGGTGAACGAAGGGAAAATCCTGGAGCAGATCAGGGAAGGGAATTAAAGGGGACTCACATTAAAATCTCACATTCAGACAGTGTTTTCGGAGACTCTGATGGGAATGAAAAATATCTCTCAGACAAAAATTCAGCCTGGTTTATGACGAGGAAGAAAGATTTGAAAGCTATTTACTCCACATACTGTATGTTGTATTTTGAGTATGGGCTACTAAATTCTTCGAAATATCAAGAGATAGAAATAAAATCGAATCAAACCATCATTTGATTGCGGGTTTTGAATTGAAAGATCGAAAACCAATTCTTTGTCGGTAAAATAACTTTGAGGCAGAATAATGTAAAGAAATTTCCAAAAAAAAAAAAAAAAATCTAATAAATGGGACATATTTAAGGTTTTGTTTTGTTCATAAATGTAATTTTTCTTTCGTTTTTGAAAACGTTAAACAAAATCAAATCAAAAAACGAGATCGATCAATATGAGGGGAAAAAAATGGGCTTATATTTTTTTTCCCAGATCGCCCAGCTCTAATCTTAAGCCTCCATTTCTGTTTCATAATGGCTTACCTTATTTTACAAACAGGTAAAAGTAGGTGTAGCCATATTTGTGAACAAAGGACGCCCCATTGGCACAGTGGTTAGTGCTCTGACTTTATAGCAAGGAGTGGCTTGATTACCAAGCGACCCGGGGCCTTTCTGTGTGGAGTTTGCATATTCTCCCCGTGTCTTGTCTGGTTTCTCTTATCACAAAAACATGTCCAGCAGCGCCTCCCCTTCACTACCCCAGGACAAATTATTACAACTTGTAACACTTTAATTGTGTTAAATAATTGCTCAAACTCCAGGAAATTGTGTCAGTTTTGAGTAAATTTTGACATTTGTTGATTCTTTTTCATTCTGTTTTAGAACCTAAATTACTTCCTGTAATTTTCTACTTTCAGTTGGCAATTTCTTCATAAATTGCAACTTAACTGCTGTAAAACTATATGTATTAAATATTTACCACAACGACTATCACACCAAACTCAAAAATACAAAAATGTTATAATCTGTCATATGGGCTTTAAAAAAACATTGGTAAGCGCTAATGGAGGCTTAAGAAACAACATACTCAGAGTTTTAGCATTCTTACGACCTGGTTTAAAAGGAATTAAATCAAAGAACTTAAATACTGTTTAATTACTGTAATCAGGCCAGTCAAGTTGTTTAAAAGACTAGCTAGTTCCCAGGTAGTCAGGGCAATTAGCGTGTGAATGTTAACGAGGTACTTACACAGTGATTAGGCAGGTTCGGTCAAAACAATAGAGCTCAGACAAACAAAGGAGATGCACCATCACCCAGAACTGTAGGACCAACCAAACAAGTTTATGAACCAATACACGTTCAAGATTTAGCTCATCCTTAGGGGAAAAACAGACGACAGTATCTAAATCCGATTTCTTCTACTACATCAGATTGAAAAAAAGTTTTGGATGAAAATCAAAATGTCTTGAATCCATTTTATACTAAAAGTCAAGTTTTTTTTGTTTTTGAAAAGACTAACTCCACTAAATACTACCTTAAAACTCGAGATTGATCAGCTCTTTCTATTTTTCTCCACATCAACCAGCCCCAGTCTTTTGTCAGATGGAATGAAAGAGAACTAATTGAACCAGGGGGACATTTCTTAGGTCAATTTTAAAATATAGATCACCAGCAGCTGGGCAAATGACCCTTTTATGGTCTTTTCTTTTCCACATCAAAAACCATTTTCGATCATTGAAATGGCAGCAGTCGTGAGCCGGTTTCCTCCCAGTATCAAAAGCAAAAGCACACACCAGCTCGACCACCAAATTACTACTGCACACAGTGACAGCATTAACTGCCACTGTGCTTTTGGCCCCCGGCAATTAATTGACTTTTAAATAGTGTGTCATTAAGACCAATTTAAATGAATAGATGTACCCCTCTGCTTTCCTCCGCAGTACTTTTACGTTGTCACCAGAATACAGATCAAACTCAGTATAAACAAACAACAATGCTAATCTCTATTTACAAAAACATGCTTTGTGCCATATAATATTAGGAATTAGTGAATGTTTTATTTGTAACCTGATTTGGGCAACTGGTTCAACAACCAAGACATCAGATTTATGGCAAAGCTCTTAAATAAGTCTGTAGATTTTTGTACCATAAGTTTAGTGGGCACTACATTCTATTCAGGTGACATATTATATACATTTTCAAGTTTTTAACATGTTCTAACAGTGTTCGCTCATCATTTGTTTATTCAAAGTTGTTTGTGGATTGGTTCACAATTGAAAATGTTGTATTGTTGCAGGTAACGCCTTGTGACTTCAGAAAAGTCCTGTTTTCACCTACTATCTACTGTATTCTGGTTCACTTGTCTGTATTTATTTGCAATTATTTGTGAAAGATACATATTCTGAGTAGAATTCAAAATTCTCATGTAACTTTTTTTCCATTTTCCATTGCACAATTGAGATTCATTCGCTCCACTGTAGATAGGTTCTTTTTGCTTTAACCAATCACAGCGCCCAAACATATCAGTGTAGTGCAGGTGTGTAAAACTACATAATTCAATTCAAAGTTAATATTTGACACATGGCCAAAGAAGGGGGACATTAGTCTGTCATCTCAACTCGAGTTGACACACGGATTCATCTCTGTTCACTGATTGGCCGATTGTACTTCCTGGTTTTTCAGGGAACCATCTGCTGTCCTGCGATACCTGACTTAGTAGCTGGAGTGAAAATAAAGTGAGTGGAGGCACTAGGTGGCGCCAGCCCTGCTATGTTACAGTTACATTTTATAACGAAGAGGTAAGGCTTATCAGTTCTGCTGTTTTGTACAGGATATCAATGGAACTGTTTATATTTCTAAAATATTTTAGATCATGTTTGTGCTTTACAATGAACAAAATATAAATTACATAGTAGAGCTGTATTTTTTCCCCTCATATTGATCGATCTTGATTTGTAATTCAATTTTGCCTTATCTTTTCAAAAACAACAACAACAAAGTCATTGACAATTCAACAAGACTGAATTCGAATTATAGCTCAGCTCTAACATACAGTACAAAAATCTAAAATAAATAAACCATCAACACCATGTGAACAAAGCAATATGGGACTTGAAAAACAGCATGAAATGAGCTGCATGTGAGAAACATTTACAAACACATTATGGAGCCAATAAAATCGAGGTCCAGATGGATATAATTCCCCACATGGACTCAACACAAAGCCAATTATTCATCTGAAAGTGCATATTTTAACCTGACTGCCTGCGCCCCCAGTCACATGTAAAACAGAGCCCCTGCAGACCTGGCTTTAGTATTGAGTATTCAAATCCAGGGAGTTCAGCCTTTGGAGCCAGTTCCACCTGAGCACTGCCAATCCAGCTCTGTGTGTTAGCCCCCATCCCAAAGACGATAACACACCAGCTCATGTCATTTCTCAGGTTAAAGACTATTCTGTGGAGGCCCCTGTGTTCGTTGCAGCTGGCTCTCTTCTGTCTGGCGGTCATTCAAGCTCACGGTGAAGGGTCCTGGTCTGACCTCGAGCTAAAACGCTGACTTAAATCTGTCCAACCGCTTTGGAAATGGTAATATAGAATTCATATTTGACATTTACCCATAAATTAACCAGTGTCCCTGAATAACCTCGAGCTGTGTTTTGATTAATTCATGCATGTTGGAGTAATTCATTGCTTGTATTCACACATTCTGCACATATTTATCTCCTTGCTCACAGCTTTAAACTTTATGCACACAAATTTTAACATATGATCATGGTCATGGTTACAAAATGTCAAACCTAAGAAATATGAAGCAAACTGTTAGTGAGTTAAAAAAGAAATGAATAGAATGTCAAAAGTCCAGTTTATGGACTTTTACCATCTTAAAAATGTAAATAAACCTAACTTTAGTTTATTTAAAACGTCTTACAATGGTCACGTGTTTTCCTCATACATAATATACTTTTGTTTCTTGTAATTCTTTATCACGATTATTTTAGAAGTACTTTTCAAACTTTCAGAAGACAGCATGAGTTGAGCTGTGTACTGCAGCAAAAAAAGGTCTGTAGCAATGAGTTATTATAATGACTTGAGAGAGCGTAGCCATGGTAACCTACAGCAACAAATATCCAGTTCCGGCAGCCATCTTGCTTATGAAGACTTTACTAAAGAACTCATACAAACTAATGCAAAGCTGAACTTTAAATGTCTTTTTCCCTCAAATACTTTAATAACTGACCCTTTTTGTATTTGTAGATTAATTAATGCTTCAATTAAACTAAATTATTGTGAAAAGGGTTAGGGTTTGGAAAAAAACATACATTAATTTTAGCTACTAGCTTCTTTTGTGCAACAGTTGTGAAGTAAGCACAATGATAATGAATGCTTGTGCTCAAGATATAATGACTATATATTTAAACTGTGCATTAAGTCCCGCCCAGTGCAGTGTTTTTAGGCAGTATAAATGACCAGACACTGACAGAAAACAGTTGGCTGTATTATTTGGACTGCAAAGATAGAATCATGTAAATTTTTTTCTGCCTCTCCCCTCGTAAAATGGCCGCCACAACTGCCACAGCAACAGGCGCTCCACCTTCTCTCTAGTCATTATAATAACTCATTGGTCTGTAGTTAAATGAAATCTGAATCTTTTTAATGTCGTAGTGTGTCTATAATGACAAGACAACATCTCATCTTTGAATTGTTTCAGATAAATAAGAACCAACATATCTGATAAATTATTGCTAATGCAGCAGCTTAACATGCCATTAAAGTTCGAAGGGCTCAAAGTTGTGTAGAAGTGCTAAAAGTAACATTTTTAGTCAAGTTTAAACAGCCCGAGGACTGGCTATGACATATTTTCACGAGGCCTTCAGCATCTATGATAAAATACATTGTTTATGACTCATGCACCATCTGCTGTGTTTGTCACAATGTCCATAAATGTGCTCTTTTTATAAACTGCTTTGAAAGTTAGACTGAATATTCTGGTTGAACTTAAGCTTCTCTTTTAAAGCAAAAGGGATTAAAACTTTATCTGCAGGCCTAAAGATTTGAGGACCTCAAAGGACCAGGGCAGATAATAGTTTGAGTCATATCAACTTACAAGGTCAGTCTTTAACATCTTAATCTAAAGTGGGACATCCTGCGTCTGTCCAGGACATAATCTGTTCACTGACAGAGAAAATATTGTTAAAAATAAATAAATATCAGAATACATTTAGGTCAGGGGTATATGATCTTAACATTGGAAAAATGTATAGGTTACTGACATATTTGTTAGTAGAGTTTTCCATTTTACACCTCTTCTAGTTTTGTAAAGCTACAATCAATGACTGTATTTGTTAATCTTTATTATTATTATTTTGGACAAGACATAATGTTCAGAAGCGAGACACAAGATTGGGTCCATGAGAACATGTGCATAATTATCATGTTTTTATATTTTTAAATGCATAGATACTTTAGTGATAGTTCACATGTCAATACTTTTTTCTTCCAAAACACGCAACTCGCCAGTGTTTTTGTGTGTTCAAGCCAAATGCAAATGTGACATAATCTGCAATATCTGTATTAAAAAAGTAAAATGTGTTCATTATCTAGGGCTGCAACTAACAATTATTTTGCTAATTGATTAGTTGGGTTTGGAACATAATAGTCACTTGAAAACAAAATGTTTGCCAAATCTGAGCTGAGATACAAAATGTACCATCCTAAAAAGATAACAAGTGCTTAAATTTTTAATCTTGTTTTGAGTAGGTTTGAGTATGCTTTGACTTTCTCAGGTTTTGATTTGCAGATGGAACAAGATATATAACATAGTTTAACTTCAAATACTTTTTTTCAATCAATCATTTTTTTTTTTTTTTTTTTTTTTTTTTTTTTCAATATACTAATTACTAATTACTTCAAATAATAATAAAACGTGCTTGTTCTATTGACACATTTTAGCATAAAAAGTCAACTTATGCCTTAAATACATTTTACCTCAACCAGGCACTTGTTTATATCAGCTGATTTAGGTTTATGTTTTTCCCAGTGTAACGTTGTTTGAGAACATTCTGGAGATGTAGAAATTGGTGTTTACAAGACAAAAACAATTATTGCTTATTGTAATCCAGTCCATACAGTCTGAGGTTTTCTCGGTACTTGTTATCTTTTGAAACCTAAAAAAAAAACAGTTAACGATTATTCAATTACTGAAATAGTTGAGGATAATTTTAATACTTGATTAGTTGTGATTAATCGATAAACTTGTTGAAGCCCTAATCATATAATTTTCCCGCTCACTCGCAGAAATCACGTGATGTTCATGTTCAAAAGGATCAAGATAACCTTATTGGCATATCCTTTTCAATAGTTTGCTTTATCAGTGTGATGATATATGATTGCGTACAAGGTTTCTAAAGTTAACAAAACCTATAGCTTTCAATTGAGCAAGTCATTTCTGCCATGATAGTAAAGCTAACAACTACAAGCATGTGAACAGCACACTTCCTGCTTTGCAGCAAATGAACAGAACAATGCCTAATAAGCTGTGGCAAAAGTGTGGCCGGGTGCCAAAGTATATTTTGCCACGTGAAGCGGTCCTGAGATTTTTTAGTTTGTTAAGAGTGTCTGCCTGATTACATTTGGATTGAAAAGACTGTCAAAATCACCAACAAATGAAGTAATGTATATTCTCCTAAAACATTAATCACATTGCAAATTGTTTACTTCATATTCAAGGAAAAAGTGTATTCATTTTGGAAGAGTGAAGAAAAAAGTTAGACTGTTCTAAAGTGTGAATGACATGATAACCAAAATCTGCAAACAAACTCTCCACACAGATGTAAACTAACCGTCTAAGTGCAGGTTTGGGATGGCACCTGTCCGTCAAACACAGACCTGCGCTAACGGCCATCACCTCTCCGGCCGCGGCGTGCTTCATTGGGCCATAAGGAAAAACAGCTGCCAATCATGAGCCTTGTACGGTCGTTAGGTTAAGACACGGCGTACCGGACCTGACGCGATTATGACAGGCTGTCAGACCCGAGACAGTGGAGTAACGAGGAGGGGCAGCGGGCCACGGCAGACAGCCAGGTAAACGATGACAAGCACAGATCAGCCAGAGAGCAGCGCAGAGATAATTAGGAGGGATGATACAGAGATGTGAACTTCTGTACGATTAGAACTGCAATGAACCAGAAGGGTTGTTGGAAATGATGGAATATAACCTCTGTCACTGCAAGAAGAAAAAGTATTCATTCATTCATTCATTTTCTACCACTTAATCCGTTAGGGGTCGCGGTGACTGGACCTATCCCAGTGACTGTGGCCTTAGCGGGAAACACCCTGGACAGTGGCCAACTCGTCGCAGGTTAGACAGACAACCATTCACTCTCTCATTTACTCACTAAGGAAATTTACAGTGATGCCCAATTAACCTAAACATGCATGTTTTGGAGGTGGGAGGAACCGGAGTACCCGGAGAAACCCACGTGACACGGGAGAACATGCAAACTCCACCCAGAGAGATCGTGAGATGTGATATGGTCCGACCGGGAGTCGAACCACGACCTCCTGTTGGGAAGCCAGAGCTCTAACCACTTGGCTACCGTGCACCCAAGAAAAAAGTAATCCTGGCATAATGTGAAAATCTTAAATATATGTTTAAGTAGAAGAGTCAAAAGAAAATAATTTGACCATTTTAAGAAAATCTTAAAATGGTCAAATTATTTTCTTTTGACTCTTCTACTTAAAACATATCGAAGTGAAACCTCTGCTTCAATTTTATCACTACATTTTGTCATTCATGAATCTCTTTTGATACTTTCACTTTTACTTCCACCTAACACTCATTTTATTTATGTTAAGTTATTGTTTTTATCTGCTGGTTAGGGTTAGTGGCGACTCCTGACTAAATTCTTTGGGGGTGCTATGGTCAGTACATAGCAGTTATCAAAGCCCAAAAATTATATTTTATTGTTTGATCCATCAATATAACTTAAGTTTACACCACTAGGTGGCATTAACATGCAATCAAATAACATGAGGCAAACTAATGTCAATAAAACTATAACATCCAGATCCAGACCAGTATAATGCAGGCTTCATACTAACATTCCATTTCAATGTCTTAATTTTTAGGACAAAAAAAAATCATCATGAGAGCTCACAGCAAACATAGACATGGTTGCATACTGATGAACACAAGTATAGAAAATATAGTTAGTTCAACTTGGCAAAAATTTACAATTTGGTCTATGCATTATCCCTCCTTTTGTTGCAACTTGTTTGATGTTTTAATTTGTTTTCGAGGTTTGTAGTGTTAAAAAAAGTTTGTGTGAGTGACGAATTTTCTGAGTTGAATCACTAGCCGCACTGTTTCTTGACTGCCTGACTGAGACATGAACATGCCTTGCGCCGTCACGCATTTGTACGTGACAGCAGAGCAGACCTATTCGTTTGCATAGTATGTATTGCTGAAACTTGAACTAGACTCTTGCACTAGTTTTGATCAACTTTAACTACACACCTCTCTAATTTGTTCCCTTTTTTCAGTGCGTCGCGCTGATCGCTTTAGTGACAAGTCGCCTCTGGGTTTCCGACTGCAGTGTAGGGACTGAAAATAGCTTTTTAAATTCTCTAACTCAGCTATTTCGTAAGAAATGTGTCATAGTGTGATGTAACTGTAATGTATTGTGCAAGTAACAACTTTATAACTTTGTGTGTATACAATGGTATGGGAGATCTGGGAAAAAATATAATCACACATTTATTCTCATCTTGATCAAACTCGATTTTCGATTTTATTTTGTTTAACCTTTTCAAAAATAAATGAAAAATGCTTTTCATGAACATAAACCAAAAAAAGTTTTTTTTTAAACTATATCAATATTCTGCCTAAAAGTTTGACTTTTCTTCAAACTACATATTTTTACTGACAAAAGATTGGTTTTCGATCGTCACTTCAAAACCCACAATCAAATAATTGACGATTTGATTCAATCTCTCGATTTGCAATTAATGCACAAATCCTGCATTACTAAGTTGTTCTTTAATTGAAAATATATTTCAGTTCTCTGGCCAGCTCAACTGAACAAAAGGTAATTGACAGTATATGGTTTATTGTATTTTATATGTATTTATTTATTATTCGATTTCGGCACAGACCAAAACAGGCTAACATTAGACAGGCAATCCTTTACCTTTTCTTTCCTAATTACAACATATCTTTATTACTTTCAAAACAGCAGCACTCAATTGAGCATGTGTATAATTTCAGAGACATTCACAGTTCACAGCCCTCTTGGACACCAGTGCAAAAAATGCTTTGTCACCAGTCCAGCCTCTGTCTCTTTGTCCGTGAGCAGGAGCCAGTTCCACAGCTGATGTGAGCAGATATAACCAGCCCAGACAGACCCTGAGCGCCTCTTACCCACAAAAACTAACACAACGCAAGAGAAGTGACAGAGCACAGAGAGACTCATCTGAGAACACCTCAACCGTCCAGGCTCAGAGGAGGAGGGGAGGAGAAGGAAGAGAAGGAGGAAAGGAGAAAGGAGAGAGGGAGAGAGGGGGAGAGAGGGAAGGAGAAGGAAGGAGAGAGGGAGAGGAAAGGAGAAGAGGAGGGAAGAGGGAGAGGAGAGGAGAGAGGAGGAAAGGAGGAGAGAGGGGGGAGAGGAAAGGGGAGAGAAGGGAGAGAGGGAAGAGAGGAGGAGAAAGGGAGAGATGAGGAGAGAGGAGAAACAGAGGGAGAGAGGAGGAGAGAAGGGAGAGAGGAGGAGAAAGGAGGATGAAAGGAGGAAAGAGGAGGGGAAAGGGGGAGAGAGGAGGAGAAGAGTGCAAAGAGGAGGGGAGAGGGGAGAGAGGAGAGAAAGAGTGCAAGAGGAGGGGAGAGAGGAGGAGACAGAGGGAGAGAGGAGAAGAGAGAGAAGGAGAAAGAGGAAGAGGGGAGTAGAGAGGGGGAGAGCGGTGTAATAGTTTGTAGTGGAGGAAAAGGAGGGAAGTGGAGAAGAGAGGTGGAGAGAGGAGGAGGAGAAGATTGAAGGAGAGGGGGGAGGTGTGATGGTGAGCACAGGGGTAAGAAATGAAGAAGGAAGTCACAGGGAAGGAGGAGAAAGAAGAAGAGAAGAGGAAAGGGAGGAGAAAGGTGTACTGAGGATGGGAGGAGGAAAGAGGTAACAACTGGGAGGAGAGAGGTCAAAGGGCAGGAGAGAGATGGAATTAAAGCACATGAGGAGAGGAGAAAAGAGAAAGACATGAGGATGGGAGGAGGAGGGTGCAAAGGGAGGAGGAGATTAGGACAGAAATAGAGGTCTAGAGAGAAGAGAAGAGAAGAGGAGAAGAAGATGAGAGGGGAGGAGAAATGAGGATAAGAGCGTAGGAAAGTGGAAGAAGGGGAGGAGAAAGGGGAGGATGAGGGGGTAAAGAGGAGGAGAAAGGGTGCAGAAAAGGAGACAGGAAGAAGAGAAGTGATGAGAGTGAGGGAGCAGAAGTGAGAAGGGAGAGGAGAGAGATCAGAGGGCAAAGAAAGAGGAGAATAGAGAAGAAGAGATAAATCTAGTAGTAAATATTAGAATGTGCAATAGATCCTGTATTTAAACTAAACTTGCATAAGCACACTTCACATGATGATGCTAATGTGTCCAGATGATGTATACTGAACATTTAGCCAGATGAGCCCGGTCGTTAGCCAAGCCTCAGATGCTACATGTTATTTGCAGTGTCTACATGTGTCTGTTATGTAAAGGCAGCGTACTGTGAAAAGTGTGCGTTTCCGATCAATGACTGTCGAGAACTAACAGCTCCTTCAGAGGACAGGCCCCATTATTTCAGCCGCCCGCTTCATGTGGCCAGAGCAGCAGCCACTGAGGCAGAACACAAGCCCACATCCTTTAGTTTAAACGCTGATCCAGGGTCAGCAGAAGGATACGCACGTCCAGCCGACAGCGAGACATGATACTACTGTTTGTATTGCTCTATTTGTTTTTTTAGAAAGAGATGTAGGGGTACAGACAATGGGTGGAGATAGGTGGTAGATGATTTTTTAGGGCTTATGAGCACTTTAGGAATATATCAGCTGCAGAACAAAACAAGATTACTCAAACATTCATGAATCAATCACAGCTTTGAGATGAGACAAGGTTGTTAAAACATGGCTAAAAACTTAAAAACTAAGGGAAGGAGATTTAACACAATAGGGCCCATTTAAAACAATGCGAACAATTGGATTCAGGACAGTAACTATCAATAAGAAACTGCTAACATAACTTTTCTAGTGGATCATCTGTTACTTCATAGATTTTTTATAAAAAGTGTCTTTGCGAACAATACAACTTTAAGTGAATAATGGAACAGATATTGCAAATTAATTTGGGCTAAATGTGCAGTGCATTACATGTCAATTCCTACCAAAACATAAAAAATCAATCCATTCCCTAACAACCATTTCCTCACAAAGCTTTGTTGGCAATGAATGTATGTTATAGGGCAGTGTTTCCCAACCAGGGGTGCATGGGCCATACCATTTGCCAGGGGGTACTTATGATGATTTTAGATTTAAAAGAAAGGTACAATTGCATGTATTGGAATGTGAAAAATATTTTTGCAGCACATTTAACTTGTTAAGAGGCAATACTCCTAAAAAAAAACACAACAAAGGGGTGTGAGCACATGATTAGGGGTAAAGTGGAAACCAATGTTCGGATACAATGGTTTAACGTTTGGATGCAATTATTTTATTGCAATTTAAAAATAGGATTCTGTTACAAGCTCCATTTTAAACAATTGTGTGAGAATTGACAGAAATATTGAATTAAGCCAGAGACAAACTTTTATGTAGGATAAACAGAATATTTAAATTGAATTATGATTGCAATTCGACTGTGAGCCCAGTGTAAACAGAGATCATTTGCACAGAGAACTTTCTCACACTGACAATATAAACACAGGGTTTTAATGGTTTCCAAAGAAAAATAAAGACCATTCCAAAATCAGAACATGCTGAAATTGGTTCCCTGCTCAAACATGGCCCCTCACTGTGTCGGGATTTCAGTATGCAGGAGAGCCGCCTTTCCCATTTGATTGCAGGGATGATTTTACAAAAGATCTTTTCCAATTGTGCCAAATGGGAATGAAAAACACACAAAAATGAGTTGTATGCAATTAAGCAAACGTTTGCATTTAGGCTTAGCGCTGTCTGCCTCTTTCTCTTCCTCTCTGTGGATACAAAAGCGTACATGGGAGACTGGGAGTTTATAGATTTTATGCAGTTCGGAGAGGTGGGGCATAACAGCTCCAAAGCAGTCATTTCTATTCATTGTCTCTCGCTGACGGGAAAACGGCAAAGAAACGCAGATGCTATTGCTACGTGTACAACTTACTTAAACACAGACATACATTTTCGGCTGCTTTTCAAAAGAACTTTGATAATTAGACGCTGAATCAAGCCTCGCGCCCTGCACCCGTCACTCCACTTCCTGCCTGTTCATTGTCAGAAATGAAAGATTTAGTCTGAAACGGGAAGACGGAGGAGGGAAATATCTTGCACTGCGCTTACACATTGTTTGGTGGAGAAATCAAAGCGTGGCAGTAGCGTGTGCGGAGCTAAAATAAGCGTGAAGCAGAAGAGATGTGAAGGGAAGAGCTGCAGGCAACACAGTCTGAGGCAGATCAGGTTGTGACATTTTGTGTAATGTGCAAAGCGGTAACAGAAACAGTGGGAGGGACGAGTGACCTTTCATTGGTGGGAGTGGAAGACTGACCCAAGCTATTACCAGACTCACCACTATCTGCTTTTACATCGGGAAATATGAATGGTTGAGTTTAAAACACCTTCAGTTTATGTAATATTAGTGAAATATATTATGTTTAGGAAAAGTTCTAAAGTTCATTTAGGGATGAGATGATTCTGTTATGTCACAATTCGATTCTTGTCTCATTACATGGGTCTTGATTCCTCACAAGATTTTTCTGTGAATTTGCAAACTCAAACATTTTCAATAAACACAAATATTGCTGCTTTAATGTAGTTTTTAGGGAGTGTATATTTATCTAAAAACTAATATTTCACTTATTTCTGGGTCAATACTATTTGTGATTGTGCACCAACCTGGTCGGTGTCCATTTGTACAGAGCTGAAAGTCACTTGGAATAACTAACTTTTTAAATTTGTTGTTTGTTGTTTGCAAAAAAAACTTTTATCAACCATACATTGACACCTTAAACAAGTTTTGACTCTTCTTGCTTCATATTTTTAAAATAAAATCCAACATAAATCTAAAGACTGCAGTATCATTCTGCAGGTAGCCTAGATTTTGTGTTTGGGAGTCGCAAATGCCTGTGATTGAAAAAAAAAAAGAGTTGAGACTGAGAACCACTGCCCTAGAGTACAGATGTGACCAAACCCACCATGTTAAACCAATACACCTATGCAGCCAATGACGTAAACAAGTCCTGTTGCCTGCAATCCAGAACCTACACTTCTTCACTACTTCATAAAGAGTGGATGGTTGAAATTCTCTGCTAAAAATTAGTCTATTAGTGCAGACTGTGGCCCAGGGACTAGATGGGACTTACCGGAGTTGGACTGGAGGCAGTCTGAGCCGGGGTTAGGACTATTACAGGTAGGCCCTGGCACATTTCTGAGAATCACTGTTACTCATTATATTTCTTTTATTTGACTGACTTGACTGACTTGGTGTTCTAATAGTATCACAATAAATTGGTCAAAATAGTAGATAAAAAGCCTATGTTTTACAAAAATGTGCTTGAAATAATGATAATTTTTACACCAATGGCCAGCTCTCCACCACTTGTCCAGATGTGAGTATGGCTCTCGGGAACAAATAATTGCCAAGTCCTGTATTAGTGTGACACATATGAAACAAAAGAGTTCATTGGTCATTTGTTACTTAGAACAAAATAAAGCTTCTTTCACCTCACATTAAAGGTGCATTGCGTGGGTGGCAAAATGGAGAACGCGACCCGGACCACTCTCGTTCAGCTGTCTGCCTGCACTTATAGAGGTAACCTTGGTGAGTTAAGAAAACATCACGGTGCACATCCAAGCAATTGCCAAATTATTACATCGCACCTTTAAGCTTTGAACTTGCGCAATGCACCTTTAAAACGGTTGTTTGGATTTTGTATCAATATGTTATGCTTTTCAGTCCTCTCTCTATAGATATTTTTTCCTTGCAAGCAGTCATGTTTGTTTGACAGATAATGAGAGTGCTTCATTGGCCAACTCATCTGTCAATCATGTCCTCAAACACTGCTTTTCCAGGTGATATATTAGCAATGTATCATATGGATTTTCTAGGCAACAAGTTCTGAACCTCGGATTCAGGAGAGCAGTGGTTTTCGTCCTGGTCGTGGAACACTGGCCAGCTCTACACTCTCCATCGGTTCTCGAGGGTTCATGGGAGTTTGCCCAACCAGTCCACATGTGCTTTGGATCTGGAGAAGGCATTGACCGTGTCCCTCGTGGTGTCCTGTGGGAGTGCTTCGAGAGTATGGGTCCGGGCCTTTGTTCAGGCGGTTCGGTCCCTGTACGATCGAGCAGAGCTGTGTTCGCATTGCGGCAGTAAGTCAGACTGTTCCCAGTGCATGTTGGACTCCGCCAGGCTGCCTTTGTCACCGGTTCTGTTCATTGTTTTTATGGACAGAATTTCTAGGCGCAGTCAGGGACCGAGGGTGTCCAGTTTGGAGACCACAGGATTTCATCTCTGCTGTTTGCAGATGATGTTGTCCTGATGGCTTCTTCAAACCAGGACCTGCAACATGCACTGGGACGGTTTGCAGCCGAGTGTGAAGCGGCTGAGATGAAAATCAGCTCTTCCAAATCTGAGGCCATGGTTCTCGACCGGAAAAAGGTGCTTTGCCCTCTCCAGGTGGGTGGAGAGTCCTTGCCTCAAGTGGAGGAGTTCAAGTATCTCGGGGTCTTGTTCACGAGTGAGGGAAGGATGGAGCGTGAGATTGACAGGCGGATTGGTGCAGCGTCTGCAGTGATGCGATCGCTGTACCGGACCGTTGTGGTGAAGAAAGAGCTGAGTCGAAAGGCAAAGCTCTCAATTTACCGGTCAATCTACGTTCCAACCCTCACCTATGGTCATGAGCTTTGGGTAATGACCGAAAGGACAAGATCGCGAATACAAGCGGTCGAAATGAGTTTTCTCCGCAGGGTGGCTGGGCGCTCCCTTAGAGATAGGGTGAGAAGCTCAGTCACACGGGAGGAACTCGGAGTAGAGCCGCTGCTCCTCCACGTCGAGAGGAGCCAGTTGAGGTGGCTCGGGCATCTGTTTCGGATGCCTCCTGGACGCCTCCCGGGAGGTGTTCCGGGCATGTCCCACTGGAGAGACTCGAGGAAGACCCAGGACACGCTGGAGGACTATGTCTCTCGACTGGCCTGGGAACGCCTCGGATTCCCCAGAAGAGCTGGCGAAGTGTGTGGGATAGGGAAGTCTGGGCCTCCCTGCTCAGACTGCTGCCTCCGCGACCCGACTCCGATGAAGCGGAAGAAAATGGATGGATGGACAAGTTCTGAGCTCGATAGCGATAGATACAAACATTTGTGTGCAGCATAATATAACCACTGTGACCTATCTTTGTAGTTGAAAACTGTATCAAGTAGCACTTAACAACACCTGCTTGTAAGTGCAAAAGTACAACTTCAACTTTCAAGGTCAAAACAACAATGACGAAGAGAGGAAGAAAAAACCCAGAGCCTTGAAGAAGTTGTGTCGTCTCGTGTTGATGAGGTGAGCGCGCCCGAGTGTGTGCGCGTGAGTGGGTGCTTCGCTGCAGGTTTAACAGATGGTTGCTAATGGAGGTGCATACATCTGAATGACAGAGGACAGGGACTGGGGCGGAGATTCACTGTGTGTGCGCCTGCGTGAGAGAGAGAGGCACTAGACTGTGGCTCCTGACGCATCATTTACCCAAATACTCCCGAAAAGAGCTAATGAGTGTCCTATAGTCAAAGTCAAATATAATGTGACAGGCTCGCTATTGGACCAAGAGGTGAGAGATGTGATGAAAAATGGATGATAAACTATTCTTGTTTTGGAGAGAGGCCTGAGCAAAAGTAGAATATCAAGAATGTTGCCAAGAAGTATTGAAAATGACACTATAAAATAGGATCATAAGGCTGTTTAGTACGTATTGACAGGAGGGATGCAAGTTAATCAAATCATCTCAACTAATCGATTATTGAAAAAAAAGTCAGTGCAGGTTCCAACTCTTGTCCTGAGCTGAGAAAAAAATCATTGAGATTGAATAGTAATATGAAAAGTGAAATGTGCAAAATTAGTTTTTACATTATGTTTGTAAATGTACTCAACCAACATTACTTGAGCTTTGTCTGAGTAAAAACCTTACATCACATAATCACATGACTTATCTGTTCTCAACAACTAATCACTTAAGGGAAATAATATCAGCAAAATGATTGTTCGTTGCAGCCCTATTGCTGTAGTATTTTTGTCATTCTTTGGTTGATGATGGCCTAGTCGAACGACCAAAGAAATTTTGTATTTTTATTTTGAGCTACAAAATGTGATGACATAATTAAAGATTTGAGATTCACTAATTTGGGATAATCTGTGTCCAGTGTTGGGTAAGTTACTGTAAAATTGCAATACTTTTTATAATATTAGTTACATTGAGAAAAATGATATACATTTTTATTACAATATTACTGTCTCAAAAATATACACTATACTGAGTTACTTTGAGCAGATCCCACATTTGTTAAGACATTGTACAACACTAATCCTGTTACATTTATACTTGATACGGATTAATTTATGGAAATGTGACGTCAACTCAATTTCCTCATAATATTTTATTCACCTTTAAACCAACAGACAGTATTTCAATGATGTTTTGGTCTTGAAGTGTTGTTTTCAACAAAATATAAAAGCAATTAATTTATATTCAAGTAACTTGAGTTACTCAGTTTGTAACTAGTCCAACACTGTCTGTGTCTCTATTGATTGTCTGTATTTTGTGCAGTTTGATTGCACAAAATACGCAAGGCAACATATCTAATTTAATATTTGATCATATTTTTAATATCAGATTGTGGATATTCCCAAGAAAAAAAAATCATGAATACATACAGTATAAACATGACTCTGGTCCTCCACCATAAAAGTTTTTGGGAATGGGAAACACCTGAAATCCCTCAAAAATAATAATAGGGCTGCACCGAACAATTGTTTTGGTAATTCATTCTTTAGGCAATTATTCTTTTGATTAATCGATAGTATCGTAGTTGTTTGGAACAAAAAAGTCACTTGATTAGACTTTTTTTTTACTTAATTTGAGCTGAAGGAACATTCTGGTCATACTGTACATTTACAGTAGATTCACAGGCAAACTAGTCTTAAAAAAACAACTAATTTTCAACGCATCATCTTCATTTCTGTTCAATAATATTATTTTTTTCTCAGAATATGATGTGTTGAAGTTAGCAATTATTCGGTTACTTAATTAGCTGACGATTATTTCAATAATTGATTAGTTGTGATTAATCGACTAACTTGTTGCAGCCCTAAATAATAATAATTGTTCTGAAATTATAGAAATTATATAAATAAACCCTTCACGGCAGCTACTTTGAGCCTGAGATACAACCTTGTCAATGTCAAATCAGGCTAACCCCAAATTTAAACGGGGTCACTGATTTTTTTTTAGCATCCTTCTTCAGACACCTTCTGCTCCATCTCTGAAACTCAACCTCACATGATGACACACTTGTAAACCCAGAGGAACTTGATTGAATGACTAATTTTTAACCAATTAAGGCAAAGTGAGTTGTAAAGTTTCCTATTTGAGTGCAAGTGGAGCTTGGCCTAGTTCGTCTCTCTCCCTGGTGGGACCTGCACAGTTATAACCGCTCCTCAAAGGCCTATAGGAAATGGGAAAACCAAATTACTCTGCGACTGTTGCCGCCTTTTAAATGAGACTTTTTTTTCTTTCATTTTTTGTAAGGCAATGATGTGAGGAGGCAGGGCTGTACGTGGCTTATTCTACATCGCATACAAAATGTTCCAGGGACTGCATGCATGTCAGAGCTAAATGTTGATTGGGTTGATTAGTTATTCTAGCCATCTGACCTCCCCACAGCGCACCCACACGCACACACACACTTAATTATGAAGTCCTTGTAATTCATTAGGCTGTGTAAATGAACGCAGGCCAGAGCGACGAGAGCTGGCTCTTTCACAGTGACAGTGCCTTAGGGAGGTCAGCGCTGAGAATGTGGACCAGGCAACGCAGTGGAGAGGAAGAAGAAGAAACAAAATGGCTTCTAAATAACGTAGATGACAGCGACTAACTTTAGGTCATCGTACGTAAATGGGTCATGGTTTAATCAAGCGGTCTCAGTCAGAGATAGGGCTGTACTTACATATGCAACAGCCTCTTCTATATACTGTAACACACTTCCAGGTTAAATGTTAAAAAGATTATTTTTACCTAAGCAAATATAGACTATAAGCTACAATGAAGACTTATTAACTTGTTGATTAAGGCTAAATCTGCCATGTCAAATGTATTCTTAAATTAAACATACTGTTGTAATGTAATTACAAATCATTAACGTTTTTTCTACAAAATATATCTGATCATTTTTTTGCATATTCTTCACTTGTATGAATTGTACACTAATTTTGAAGGATTCAATGTGTAAAATGCTCAGAGCATTTGTATGTATTGTATTGTGGTACTGGAAAATCTAGACGATATTATCAAAAATATATTGTCTGATCACAGTGTCCCTTATTTGAATTTCAGTGGGTGTTAATGACAGGTTAATTAGCCAATCAGGGACACGCATTGTCCTACATATGAAACCCAACATGGCTGCTTACGACAAAAAAAAGAAAAGAAAATCATGAGAAATATGGAAAAAATCTCACGTGGAACAGAAAAACATTGCAAGTAAACTAATCTGAAACACAGGTTGGGGAAGCGGTGACCAGACCCACTGTTTGCATTTTGCTGAGGCGTGGGTTCTGGATCCCAAGCATTTGTGGCACAATACAATAACTTGCCCTAAAATAAACACATTTTCCTAATCCATATAGTTAATTTCAAATCAATCAAGTTTATGTGTTGCTGCACATTGTCAATAAATCTTATTTATGTTTTAGCTTTTTTACTCCACCAAATAAACCAGCAGACCAGGGTCAGTGACGTAACAAAAGAACCATCTGCAGATTTTGAAATAAGGCTATTGTTCCTGTTTTAGATTGATGACATAAACCCTGCAAGGAGAATAAAGGAAATCTATCCAGACATCTGGAAAACTCATTATTAACAGAGATCAGTTCCATGCAGACTGTTCTTCTTGCTGACAGACAGGAATACAAACCATCCAGCCAATATGCAATTGTCCTGGTCAACCTCACAACTTTGGATTAGGTTTGTCCTTGAACTCAGAGGTTAGACTTATTGAAACTTTTGCACAATTGAATGTTAATTTAGTGGTGCAATTACTCTTAGAAGAAACACTCTTAAAAGAAACACTTAATTGTTCACAATTACAAACACACTGACAAACACTTGTGAAATCATGAACTCTCTTGTAGTCCTATTGTTTAAGTAGGTTCAACTTTATGAAATGTGAGTTATAATGTCTGCTTTTGGAGGACAGCACAGTTTACGATGATATTGAGACCTGACTAAGTACAATTATCGATTACCTGAACAATCTTGTCATCCTAGCCAACTCCAACTTTACTTTTCTGCTGTAATGTACTAATAACTAGTAAATAAGTCCTAAGCCGGAGCAGATGAGGTGTAGAGGAGAGAGCTGGGGGAAATCTCCATCTCTGTGAAGCGACTCCTTCATTTGTCATTGTTTGATTTCAACAGGAGGGACATAATCACTTGCCGTCAGTGGAGTAATTCATTGTGGGCGCACCAGCTGTTGCTGTATATTACTGCTGCTGTTGGGAACGGCACGACTCGAGAGCTCCGAGAGACTTGGGCCATTACGAGATGTGTGTGAAATATATAATGGGCATACAGTTTAAAATGCTATAGACGATAAACGGCTCAAAATCAATAAGCACTGCTGAGTGACAATAGATCAATCAACAGTATGATTTATTTTTTATTGACGTCACTGCTTTTGTTGTGTGTGTTTTTTTTAAAGGCTTGGTCACTTGTTTCTCTGAAACTTAAAATTGTATTTATCTCAATGGCAATAATAAAACAGACTAAGAATTGTGATAAAATCGAAATGGTGATCTGACTCAAAGAAAATCGAGATCTTCATTTTTGGCCCTGTTGCCCAGCCCTAAAGTGAAACTTTGTTTACATTAAATTGTTCTTTGCACAATAAGCTACATAGAAGTTAACTGACTTTAGAGAATAAAATAGATATTTTCTGTCTGTACGCAGGGATCATTGGAGAGCCAGCAGGTACTTGAAGTCCAAATCAGTATTAAAGCTGGATCCTGCCAAGTATCAAGAAAAGTTTTAATATTTTGATGATGACTAGTTTCAGTAAAAAAGTAAAATGTTGGGAAAAAAATTAAATATCTATATTATAGCTATGAATTTACATAGACCAGAGATTCCAACTTAAATATACCTTTTAGAAACTACCCAAAAGCACACTGTCATGTTCTGACTCATTTCTCAATCTGCCCAGGTAAATACAGTATACAAGCTAAAATAAATAGAACACATGTCTCAAAGATTTGTCTTACTTCATATAAACCACACTGATTCTGAATTGAGACAGCATATATAGAAATAAAAAAAGATTATTTTAAAATAATCTAGATCAAATCAATGAGGCAAATGGGTAAGATATTTCTACCAGCCTGGTTCCCACGCGGGCCGACCGAAGCTGGTGTGATCTGGTTATTGGTGCTTCGTGTCTGTTCTATTAGAGTCAGTCACAAAGGTATTGCAGAACTCGAGAGATAATGAGTGACTAAGCAATGTGGTTCAAGAAGGTTGTTCTGTTCCAGTTACGCAGCACTGTGTTATTTGTATGCTAATAGACAAGACAAGTTATTAGAATCTTAACTATGTACTGCTAAGTAGTTGTGCTACTGCCATCTAATTACTGTATAATCCACTTAAAGTGCCCCCCCCCCCCCCCCCCCTTAAAGTTGGGGTAACCTATTTAGTTGTTGTTGTAAATTAGTAAGGCCATGTGTGTTTTCTCATCAAATGTATATACAGCACTTTTTGAACATTTTTTTTTTTTTGTGACAAAATGAGACCACTGAATTCTGTCTGAATTGAATACTAAAGAAGTTTGGTTTTCATAGGGAGTTGAATGCAGCGCTCCGATTGGCTGCGCTTGAGGGTCCACTCCAGTTTCACTTTGTTGTTTTGTAAAAATAATAAGACTGTGATTGGAAAACAAAATGAGAATAGCTACAATAATATTGTCTGAAAAGCATAATCAGTGAACTGCCCATCTATGTGCAATATATAGCATTTGTTCCTAAAATCCATAAAGTGCTTGTTACTTTGTTAGCTTGGTTAGCATCTGTTAGCACAGTGGTTCCCAAAGTGACAAGGAAAGCAAAATTTGGGGGTCGCGAGATTATTTGAAGATGTAATTTTACAATTATTACTTGATATTTCATCTGTTTTTTTAACAGTTGATTGAGTTTTTGCCCTTACAGCCATAATCTACTCATAAACATATTTTAACCCAATTTTAATGGGTTCCAACTTGAAATTCTTACAAACAGCTATTTATTTGCTGTGGGTCTCAAGTAATACAGGTTTAGGGAAAGTTGCAACTTTATAGCGACTATGGGCTCTTTTTATGGAAAGTCGCTTGTGACAGTCCGAGTTGCATTTTTTTTTTTTTTTCCTAAAGCACTTGTGTGAGATACAACTGACGTCATTTTTAGTTTTTGCAATATTTATTAAGAACTAATGTTGCTTTTTAATGCCATTATCAATATAATCTTGTAATACACGAAAGTAATCCCAAATAATGTACCTAAGTTACTTTTTGGGGCAGTATAATATATTATCAATTACATTTTTAAGAGTATGAAGGATTGTTTTTTCTTCTTTTTCCAAAGGCTAAAACACGTAGTCCCGATTTATGAACACAGAATAATTGTACATGTGAAGTTTTGCTTGTTTACAAAAGATTGCAAAAATTAGATGCAGTGCCTTTAACTAAATATTTTTTGTCAGTTAACATTACAAACACTGACCACACATGGAGCGCACATAAGGTTTTCACTTTTCCCTTTTTGGACACATAATGCTTCTCCAACTGTTTGTAGTGACACCAGCGACAGAGCCAAGTGTCCCGGTGAATTATGAATGAGTGTAACATGATGACAGGTGACAGAACAGACCTCTGCTCCTCTCTCCTGACCCAGCACTGTCGGCTGGGTTTCTCGGTCAAAGCAAACAAAATGCTTTCTCTGATGGATTAACAACGTCAAAAGTAAAGTCAGACTATATCAATATAATAATCATCTACTCGCTGTCATTTAGGGGATAAGAAATTTGAGGGACAATGCATATTTACAGAATCAATTAATAGAGAAAAGAAAATTTGCCAGAAATACTGAATTAGTAATAGATTCGATGTGTCACCAAAAGTAATCATGTACCAGTGGCAAAGTGGTAACATACAAGGTCATTGTAGTTACAGCTTAGAATACAGATTTCGATAATTTGGCTTTAAGTGTCTGTCTGAAATTAGCTTTCTTTTCTTTCTGAAACCTTGTTAACTCATTACAAAATCGGTCATATAGTTACAGTTCTTTATTGTGCAAAATAATAACTTTGAATAGAACTTTATGAGACTTTATGAGACGCTTTGGATCAAAATCAGCCAGAAATTAAGTCTCAAAAAGTCCAGTTAAAGGCACAGCCAGGATATTGGATTTTGGCTAAATAAATATTGTGAGGTCAATACCAGTTGCAGGAAAATTTCATGGATCTGCACCGATATTTGATCCCACTATTACAGTTATTCTACTTTCTTCTTAGTTTGAAGAATAATTGAAACACTGTTTTTTTTTCAGATGATTATTTGCTTAGAAAGAATTAGTGTTCCTTATATGCAGGGAGTGAAGCGATCAAATCAAATGGGTGAGATATCTTATTAAAATGGACCATTGTAAATGTATTCTGTAATTGTAAAGAAACTGTCTGGTACCTACTTTCACAACTCAAAGAAATAACTCACAAACTCACTTATGAGTCACGGTTAATAATCACGATTGCACAATTTTTGTAAACAATTACAGCAGAAATTTGATTAACAGCACAGACCTAGTTTCAGACCATTTTGTTTCCTAATTTTATTCCAGATCAGTTTACATTTAGAAGATGTTGTAAAGTATTTAAGGGGACTATAAATTAGCATTTTCAAAGATCTCTCTGTGACCTGGTTGGATTAGGCTGCAAGCTGTTAAGCACGATAAACTTAATTAATTAATGAGCACTGTTTTACATGGTTCATATGAAAACAGTTTTGGAAATAAAACTGAATTAGTCTCATCAAGTAGACCTGCCTCCATTATGGGGACACAAAAATCTATACAGATGACACCAGGTCACAATAACAACAGCTCAATAAGATAATTCTAAGTTCAGAGTTTATTATCAATATCCTGTCCAATAGATTGATGTGTCTCAATGCAATGTCTCTAAAATGCATAAAAAACTATTTATGTGCGAGTGTGTGATTGCACGCTGTGTGTACCTTGTTTATACTTACATTATTTGAGCGCTTAACATTTCTGTTTACGTTGCGTTTCTTCATAAAAACACTTTGAGGAAATATTCAATTTGCACCTCTAACATTTGTTTCAGTTTATTGTTTTTATTGTATTTTAAAGCTGCCATTATTTCTAAAACAAGCCCATAACAGCGGTGTACATCACTCTCATAAGTCATCTCCACCTAATCGTCTGCTTGTGCCACTGAGAATTGCCTCAATAACCATAACAGTAAGTGCCTCCAGGATATGCACAGTCTGTAAACATATTCACTATAGAGAACATTGACTTTACCTCCGTGGCTCATCTTCACATGTACTTGCACTGTGTCTTAGCCCCGGCGGCGGACATATTTTAGCCTCTGTGCTAAACCCTATTGGAACACTATTGAGATCTGTATAATTGGATTAGACCAACCTTAGTCCCTTCTCTATTGCACCAGCCTCTTCTGTGAAATTATGACTTAAGAGCTTTCCACAATCCTGCTCTTCTGGCTTGGATGGGAATGAAACATGTCTGTCTGACTGTTGCTTCAGGGTCTACACGAACTACCACCGGCACAAAATCCCAAGAGCAGAATGATTGACAGCTCACCTCTGACTGACAGGATAGAGACTGAAATATCGTTTATGGATTTTTGTCTCAGCAGATACTCTTGCTTTCATAGCCAATAACCAATATTTGCCATTTGTCAGTCTGTAGCAAGGCCTAGAAATTGTAGTTTAGCTTAGATGGTTTCCCAGATTTGTTTAGTCAATTAACATACAATACTTGTCCTACAAATAATAGTTGTCAAAATAGATGTCTCTAATCTTACCTCACAAATTAAGCATAACTTCTATTTCCTGCCACAGTCCAGCCTTTGTACTGCAGCTGCTGCAACTCCTACGTCTTTCTTTTCCTAGGACTAAATAGTAACCATTCTCCTCCGCACTTACATCCCATTTGAACCCCAGTAAATAATAACAATCCATGCTCGGCTAAATACTGTTTTTTCCATAAGCGTCATTTTCGGTTTTCTGCACAATTTTTCCTGCGCACTGATTCGCTGGTTCTCCTGTAGCCACGGGCCAATCAAACAGCTGCATATGCAGGAACTGGCGACCGCTGGCGACGCCTACTCTACAAGCAAGACTTCAAAACCCTGCCTCCACGACTTGCTCCGCGCTTCTTGACCCCGACACCCTCATTCACACCAAACACACATGAGCCACCTGTCGGCAAAAGTGGCCAAACCGGTTCAGACGGGCGACCCTTGACTTGGCGTGAAAGACCCTTAAAGGTATGTTTCAAAAACCGATTAATTGACTAAAAAGGGGGTGGCTAAACTTTTGAAGTTAAAAATCCTATTTTATTCTATTTATCTGACTCAACAAAAACACTAAGAAATCTAACGAAGTTAGTGCAAAAGCAACAATTTAACCCTCACAAAATGAATAGGAAACATGGTATTCAGGTCTACAATTTCAGATCAAACCAATGATTTGGTCCCAAATCCTCAACTAAAGCACTACTTTTTGTCCCTGTTAAATATAAAACCTTATAATCTATCTAAAAACATTAGTTGACTAATACAAATTTTGGTCAACTAAGATGCCATTGACCGATTAATTGAACGACTAAAGGATTATAGCCATAACTCCCAGGCCAGTCAAGAGGTATAATCTCTACAGCGTGTCCTGGGTCTTCCCCAGAGTCTCCTCGTGCTGGAACATGCCCCAGGGAAGCGTCCGGGAGGCATCTGAAAAAGATGCCTGAGCCAACCTCAGCCTATCTCTACCTTTTCATTCTTGCAAAAAATAGTCAGCAAAATGTATTTGTTTGAGGTAAATTGCTACTACAAATCACACCAATACTGACACATAAACAAAATTCCATCTACATAGTAGGGCAGATAGGCCATTGAAAGTAAATGTGATGACCTAAGAAAAAGGTCATTATTAAGGCTTAGAAAGTACCTTTCAAGAGTTATGGCTTGATTTCTGCTTCATAAACATCCTGTAATTGGTCCTGTGTTCGTCATGAAGTAAGTCTTTATTCATGTTTTATCAAATCTAAGTGTAAACAATCCTTGTCTATTCAAACATGTTCTCACTGGGAGAAGAACAGATAAAACAAAGCAGTGAAACCCCCTTGTTTGCAAAATAAAAGATGCCACATATGCTATTTTGCAATAAATAATGTCCCAATGTCACAGATGCAGGTCATTGTGATTCAGCGCGAGTCGGAGCAGGTATAGAGCCAAGTAAATCCTCATTATTTACAGCGTTAAGACTAAATGTGAAATCTCTCTGCCTCCACAACATAAGCACTATTTCAAATCTGTGTCAGTAATATAAATTAGGCCCAGCGACTTTATAAGCAGGATTTTAATGGGCTGCTGCTACAAATAGAGCGTCTCCTGCATGTGCGTCCATCTTTCCCAATGTGTGGAGGCTAAATCACCATTACAGGGGCAGGACCAGCCAGGAATATTAAAACAGTCAATATGTGGGCAGCAGAAGACCTCCTTATCTGCTGACTGCCTTTCACTTCCTCGCCATGAATAATACGGGAATGCATTTGTCGACAATTTTGCCCCTAAATCTAAATTAAACGTATCACTTGTTGCCTTTTTCAGAATAAATAATCCTCAGTGAAGCCAGCCACAGGAGGGCACACACTTTACTGTGTGGAAGTTGTTCATGAGGGTTGAGCTATAAAGGTCTGAGGTTAAAAAGAAACTGATCATATGTATACGACCAAGAAAAATAATGTAATGTGTTATAAAGATTGTAATAATAATAATAAAAAAATCATATTTAGCTGATGTTTTTTCTTCCACTTGTAAAAGTTCAAGTCTCTTCACACTGTCGGCAGCTTGTAACAAAGGACCTTGTGAGTCACTATATGACTCTTTGGGTTGAGAGCTGCTTGCTTCACTTTTGCGTCTGAAAGGTCTATTCTGAAGCAGTGTTGGAGTGCAAAAATCTACTGATGTGCCAAAGAGTTTGTGAGTGTTGCAGTATGTCTCAATTCAGAAACAACTTCAATTAGACATTTTCTGAAATACATTGTGTCCAGAGATTACGTTAGCCGGCACCTTCCGGTCTTTGGCCGGTAAAATGTGCGGTGACCGGAAAAAATAGACGTCCCGGTCATCTTGACCGCAGAAATAATAGGCGAAAAAATAAAAAGTTGAAGAAAAATGAGGATTAATACATGATTTACTGTGGACTATTTAATGATAATTCACATTAGTTCATTCTGCGGTCAGTCCGGGCGCTTCTCGGGTTCAGAAACTATAGACAAGGCTCACGCTGATCACGTGACCCTGGCACTGCTCGCAGATGATTGACAGGTGCTCAGAGAAACGAGCACGTGCTCGTGCTGCATAGATCATGCTTTTTTTCTTCTCAACTCGAGACAAAATGTTTCGCGCGTGAATACAGTGGCTAAATACGCAAAGTGAAGTGAATACGTGCGTGCTCTGAAAGTGCGTCGCTTATGAGGTGGAGAAAAAAAAAGAGAAAGAGGCAAACGCGGGAAGGCACGCGCCTTTCTTGAAGAATTGCTGCTCAGCGTCAGCGAAACAGACGAGTTGCTGCTGGAAACAAACAGGTACAACACTTAACACGTGAAGCCCATTAGAACGTGCCTTTTCACTAAAACCTCGCGCTGAACTCTCCGGTTTAAAAGTGGGATGCACGGCCCCGATGCGCGCAGGGCTTTGTCTCAGACACATATAGATTGACGCTGGCTTGACACAAGTCCGTGTGTGTTGTCCCGGGCTCCGGTCTCAAACACACGGGGATAACCTCTGATTGTGTCACTTATGTTGGATTAATTTATAAGTGAACTGCAAAATCCTGTTATTAAAATGCAAACATATTGATCACATTTACCTTCTTCTTACCATCTTATCTGAAAGATGAAAACTATATAGTACATTTACTTTTACTAGAGAGTTCACACTGTAGAGTTGTAGTTGACCAAAGAAATTCTGTCGACTAAACATGTCCCATCGATCGATTAATCGACTAAAAAGCGCATGGCAAAGGCTCGGAGCTAAAAGTAGAGTTGTCAAAAACATTGCAAATCAAAGCTAAAACTGTGTGAAACTAGATACTCATTTGAACAAATACCGATAACATAAACAAGACAAACATTTGAACAAAATCTGATATTTTCTGCAAATAATAAAAAAAATGTTAGTATTGTGACATCAGGAAATCTTGCTCAAAGAGACTGAATATTATGTAGTTCATGTAAAAACTTTATGCAGAAAAGGAAACAGTGTGTTATATAAAAACGGTCAGACCAATGATTCTGTTACTGTTGAATACAAATTGCTTATAATCTAACTAAAAAATGTGTCTACTACACTAAAATTTTAGTTGACCAAAGCCCATCGACCGATTAATCGACTAAACGACTAAAGAACTACAGCCTAGTTCACAGGCATTTAATTTTATCTAGAACTGTATAATTAATAACACAGCGGCGGCTCCTCCACCTCTGCTGCGGTGACCGGCTCCGTGTCTCCATCCATCGGCGCTCCTCTATCTTTGCTGCTGTGACCGGCTCCTCGTCTCCATCCATCGGCGGCTCCTCCACCTCTGCTGCTGTGACCTGCTCCTCGTCTCCATCCAGCGGCGGCTCCTCCACCTCTGCTCTGTGACCTGCTCCTCGTCTCCATCCAGCGGCGGCTCCTCCACCTCTGCTGTGACCTGCTCCTCGTCTCCACCCAACAGCTGCTCCTCATCTATGCCGCTGTTACCGGCTCCTCTGCTCCACCTGGCAGTGGCGCCTGTTCCAACCCTGATGCCGTGCCGTTCATCAGTGTGGATGAGGTGCGTATTGAGTTCAGGAGGCTCCACGGTCGGAAATCTGCTGGTCCTGATGGAATATCACCTCGGCTGCTGAGAGAATGCGCGTCGGAGTTGGCTGTGCCTCTTCACACCATCTTTAACAAGAGTCTTCAAACTGGATGTGTCCCTGCGTTGTGGAAGACCTCATGCCTTGTCCCAGTGCCCAAGGTGACAAGGCCTGCAGGGATGAAGGACTACAGACCAGTTGCCCTAACATCAGTTGTAATGAAGACTTTTGAGAGGCTGCTACTCCGGCGGCTCAAACCTCAGGTGGAGGGGGCGCTGGACCCCCTTCAGTTTGCCTATCAGGACAGCATGGGAGTGGACGATGCAATCCTGTATATGGTCCATAGGGCGCTTTCCTTTCTGGACGGGGCTGGTGGCTATGTGAGGTTGATGTTTTTGACTTCACAAGTGCCTTTGACACAATCCAGCCTCAGCTGCTGAAGGGGAAGCTCGAGAGAATGGGAGTGGATCCTGTTTTTGTTCGCTGGATCCACAACTATCTGACTCTCAGGTCACAATATGTCCGGCTGGGTGACTGTGTATCGGGCATACTAACAAGCAACACCGGTGCACCACAGGGAACTGTACTGTCGCCCTTTCTCTTCACACTTTACACAGCTGACTTTGCCTATACATCTGCAGCTTGTCATGTCCAGAAGTACTCGGACGACACCGCTATTGTGGCGTGTGTAAAAGGGAGAGACGAGAATGAGTACAGGGAGCTCATCACCGGTTTCACCTCCTGGAGCAGGGAAAACGGTCTTATGTTGAACACCTCAAAGACCAAGGAGATGATCATTGACTTTGGTAGGAAGCCCGCCCACCAACCAGTGATCATAGACGGAGAAAAGATCGAGGTGGTGGACACCTACAAGTACTTGGGTGTGCACCTTGACCACAAACTGGACTGGTCAGAGCAGGCTCGGGCTCTGTATAAGAAAGGCCAGAGTAGGCTTTTTTTCCTAAGAAAGCTTAGGTCTTTTGATGTGTGTGCCGACATGTTGTTCCTCTTTTATCAGTCTGTTGTGGCAAGTGCTGTCTTCTTTGGTGTTGTCTGTTGGGGTGGCAGTATGACCACAAGGGATGGCAATCGTTTGGACAAGTTGATAAAGAGGTGTGCATCTGTGATTGGGAGGAGGGTGGACTCTGTGGGAGCTGTGCTTGAGAAGAGGATGAGGCTTTAATGCAGGGCATCCTGGACAATCCCAGACATCCCTTACATGACACGATGTCTGCACAGAGAAGCACACGCAGTGACAGGTTCCTTCACTGCGCTGCAGGACAGCGCGCTTTAACAGGTCGTTTGTCCCTTCAGCTATCAGGCTGTTTAACAGATCTGCTGATATGAACTGTAGTCTTATATGTGCACTTATACTATCGATAGTAATATTTTATTGTTCTATTGTTGTTGTTGTGTGTGTTGTGCAAGTGTGTTTGCTGCCGGACACCTGAATTTCTCCTTTGGGAGATTAATAAAGTTTTATCTATCTATCTATCTATTAAATTACAACTATGATTATTGATTATTATCTAATTGATTACTAAAATAGAAATGTAATGATTAAGAATAGAAACATTCACATAGGTGATAAACATTCATTTTAAAATGTGTTCAATATGTACATACACGCTTAAATGGATGAAAAGTAGTTACTGCATTGTGTATGTGGAGTAGGTTTACAGAAATGTCTCACTATCGTTTCATTTGTTAATTCCCTTAATTTGATGCTTTGCTCTCTCCAAGATGATTGATTCTGATTAAATAATTGTCATTTAAGTGATTAGGTTTAATGTTTTTTCATTATTAAACAGCCTTACAGTATAATTTATTCCTCTGTGTTTGCATTGCTCAAAAATACCTTGAGAAACTTTTTTACAGTAAGCAAGTGCAAATTTCTACAAATCTGATATTTAACTTGGCCTGGTTGTGCTGCAATTGGAACTCTCTCAGTTTAAAGAAACCATATGTAAGAAGCACAACTAGTGGTTTAAAAACAGGTCAATACATGCACCAATAGAAAATTACTTCTACACTAAAGTGAGTAGGTTCGTGGTGCAACATCAGTTCAAACTCAAACATGTTCCTGACTCACGGTTCAAAACCAGATTCAGGTCTAAGAAACCAAACTGGCAACGCAAATGAAAGAGTCATGTGAGTCTCATTCCGCTTTCTGATTGGATAATCCTCTTGAGAATCAAAACACCAATTGTAAACATCAGCAAATTAACACCATGTCCATTGCTTTTTAAATTAAGAATAAGTAGATTTACAATAACTTTCAGTAAACATGAAACTGCAACTGAACATGTTTACCTTGTATCTTTGGACACATCTAGGTCATGAAATCTGAAATCAAAATTGTACATATCTATTATTTTCTATTTTTATTGCTTAATTTTTTTTTTTTTTTTTTTTTTTTTTTTTTTAATTATTTCAGTTAAATAAACATAATCTAAGTAAAGCATAACAATCATGTTAGAAAGTCACAAATATCAATAGGTAAAGCAACATTATTTCTTTGGACAAAAGGTGATTGCAGACTCTCCACAGTCTACAGTGGGTGTTTTTAATAGGGTGTAATACACGAACAATGCTACATCTGATTGGATAATTGTCCATTTCTCATCATTACCTCATTCATCACTGTTTCATTTTTATTCATACATAGTTGGAGTAAAAATAGTTTTGTTTGGGTTTAAAGCAGGGATCACGAAAGTAGATATTTATTTATATCTGTGCAACTACTTCCTATCTCTCACAAATCCTCTGACACATGCAATTATAAAAGTTAAGAACAGCTTTTTACAAACACAAAGTGAAAATGAAGTGAACCACCCATGCTCAGCCAATCAGATTGCTGCTTTTTGCTGCTATGTGAGCTTTATAATTTGATTGAGAAAGTACACATCTATCTAATTTTCAAGCAGAAAGACACAGTTTACTAATATACAACTAAAAAATAGGCACTACACCTTTAATTGTTGCACTAAAATACATCCCTCATGATACTTTTTGTTCAATCTTGATAAGAAGCACAAACAATACTCAAATGTGAATCTGGCAAAGCTCAAGTTGCGACTATAGACCGCCTGAGATCGATGCTCCCCAAAACTCGCCTTGCCCCTCGTCTGCAGTGGTCAGAATCAATAACAAAGGAAGAAACGAAACACATGTGGAGAGCTACCCATTACAGCTCCCAAAATTACGGTCATTCTAAACATGATCCACAGACTTGTTGGCGTTAGATTTTACATCATAATAACATCAAACATGCTTTTCTTTGTGTCTTTGTGAACACTTTTTGTCGCTCCTCCTCCGCCTTCCTCTGCTCCCTCCAGCTCCTGCACATTTTTAAATCTATGAATTTCTGAACATCGTTTGCTTGATTTTTTCCACACCCCAGGGAGACATTCTCATTCCTCTCTTTTTCACCTCATTTCACTGGCTCCTGAGTGATTTTTCCACTCTGGATGGAGGTGACAGTGCGTGTGCCCTGTGGAGCTGGAGCTGCACCCTGCACTGCCCAACAAGACCCTGTTAAAACCAGCGTCCACTCCGGAGCCAAACGCCAAAGAGAATTTATGCTCCTGAGCACTTCAGCAGTCGAGCCACGCACTGACAAATATGAACTGGCTGACATGAAATGACCTGCTGGATTTCATGTTCTTGAGCGTTTTCTGAGAACATTTGTTGATAAAAGACATACAAGTAACGACACGCAGGGTAAATTACAATAGAGATAAGCATAAAAAATAATCCTCTGTTTCATTTAATTGAATACATACATCAAAATTCTACTTCAAATTTTGACTCAAAATAGCATGTTTTCCAGACAAAAATTGGATGTCCATCTTTTGAATTAAATCCACCAACTAAATAATTACCATTTCGATGTAATCTCAATTTTTTTATTAATTGCTTAGCCTTAAATTAAAAGTGCTTTACTCAACCTTTTCTTCATTAAAAACAAAGAAAAATACTTAATTTATTATGCTTTGCTCACTTACCTAACATATTCTGATGCTCTGAATTGTTCCCCACAATGTATTTTAAGTAGTTTTCAAATTTCAAAATTACAAACTGGGACAAGCCTGGATTTGGGTTGAAGGTAATAAAAGAGTGAAAAGGCTTATTGTTATTCACTCTGTCAATTATTCATGGCTCATTCACATTTCTTTCTCGACTAACACGTGAGATAGTATGAAATCTGAGAGAATTCTGCCCAAGTTTTGACTAAAAAAACAGCAATATATTTCCATATTTACTATCGCCAAGTATAAAAGTAGCACTAAAACTGGGACATGTCTTGTGTAAAACCAGGACAAATCAATGGTTTTGCAGAGGATGCACCAATCCAGCCTTTTCTGTTCCAACACTGATTTTGTTCATTTGGTTTTAAATATCTGCAGATACCAGATATCGACCAATACCAGAGTGGGGACTGCAAAAAGTTATTTTTTTTCTTGAAGCACAGTTAACTTGTAAGAAAATGGGTCACAGTGTTAAATGACAGTTGTTGTCCAAGGTTGTTGTCCAAGTTGCAACTTCACAACTTCATATGAACAAAGATTTCAAACATTATGGGTCAACATCAACAAGTAAATAATCCTTTTTATATAAAATTAAAGACAAAAAAATCGTCTGAACTGATATCATGAGGCCAACAACCAATACTGCAAATTCATGCATTAGCGTCGCTTTCCCATCCTAGTATCGAAACACTACATTTGTTGGGACATGGGACACAGAGCTCAAAAAATGGACTTTGTCAGGTAAATAGGGATGTCGGTCACTCTTTGGAGCACAACAGTGACCGCCAACTTCCTGGTTCAACAATCTCAGGCCATTCCATGTTAAATCGCTACAAGGGTTTGAAAACGTTCATAAGCGTAAGACCTACATTTTGTTTACAATCTATTTCTGCAGCTTTATAAACTACAAAGTCATTAAGACGTTTTGCCGAATTTTAAGTTATAGAAGCGTTTTTTAGACTGAAAACAGCCTCACTGTGTATCTGACTTGGCACATAGATGGTTAGCACACAACATGACTTTAAACTCTTAATTTTAACATTTTTCGAAAAGCTTATGCCACTGTGCAATGGGAAATTTACTTCTGGAACCAGGATGATCTTCCACCGTTCCATTCAGAAGTGTATTGTGTTGGCATGACAACGACTGTTAGCCAAAATGCTAACAATATCAGCAAGCAAAAAAAAAATATCTAGAATGCTATGTATTTGATGAAACTAAACCAATAAGACATTAATATCCATTTAATAATCACAGCTTATTTTCTCACACTAAAAGACAACATACTGTATCTTAGCTAGCGTAACACTCAAAGTCATTTTCTTGCCAAAATGAGCCGTTGAAGAGATTAGATTGTTAACGCAGCTTGTTGATCTTACCTCCAGTGCTTTCCTCTTACTGTTGAGCAGTTTGGAGATGTCCCGGGCCACTCTCTCCACCAAGTCCTTGGGGTTGTTTTCTCTTGATCTCAAACTGGCTTTTCTTCTCGTTATAAATCTGGAAAAGAAGAGATACAAAGGATACGTTAGTCTGGCAATTTGTTTTTCAAGTAACTTTTTTTTTTTTTACAATTATACACTTTTTGGAAGTTTGTTGATGGCTAGCTTATCTTTTTCGGGACTTTATTTAAAAGACTGTTAGAAAAGGATTTATGACAGTGGGACAAGCTCTGAAGCTCACGGACGATACCATGAATGAACTGTTGTTTGACTAAACGCACTACGATCATAGATGTACTACTAATCTGAAGTAAACTCCGCCTCTCTGCTCCGGTGAGACTGAAACAGAGCTGTGTTATTAGTTATTAAACAAAGGTGTTTTAATGGTTGTTTACGAGGAGATACAGTACTACCATTAACAGAACTAAGAACTAAGAAGAAACACGAAAACTTTGAAATTTCAGGTAAAATTAACTCCTAATTAGCATTTCAAAATAAAACGTCTTCCAAGTATTCAGAATACAGTACAAAAATACCAATACCAAATACATTTCAGACCAAGTATTCAGTATTCTGTAACGAAACACATTTTCAAAGTATTCTACCCAACACTGTTCACTTTGGGTAACAAAAGTCATTTTAGGCTGTCTGTTTTTCATTTCTGACTAATTTCAGTGACTTGGAAAAAAAATCAAACTCAACTCTAGTCTGCACTAGTGTTTCTATAAAATAATATCAGTTTGGATTATGCACACCAAAGTCCCAACTCTCTATAGTTACAACATTTTATGTCAAATAAACTGCTTCAAAAGGTAAATTATGATTGGCTTCTATAGTGTTGTGAATGCAGTCTGTACCTTTTACTAAAATGCAGACTTTTAGTGAGCAGATGGACGTTTTGCTTCAAAGAATGATCAGGCAGTGACAAAAAATGCAGTACATCAACATTTACTACAGGCTGGGCAATATCATGATAACAATCAAATCGTTAGCTCATCCCTGTAACAATCCGCTTTTTTGATGAAATCGTAATATCGCAATTTCCTATTTCTCTATTTACTGTTTTTCCCACCTACTCCTCTTACGGATCAGGTTTAGAATGGCCAAGTCCACTTTTCAATAGCCATTTCTTTTTTGGAAAGTCGCCGTTGAACTTTGACAATTGCAAGTGTTATTTTTGGTACTTGCTCCTGAGCTTTTACGTGATAGAATGGCTGATTTTTAGGCATTTTTAAGGTTTGACCCACCAAGATACTTTAATTTATGACAGAAACATGAATTTCTTAGTTCTAATAAAATATTCTAGAATCACTGACACTTGTTTTGTGACGACACACAACGTTCTTTTAATAACTTTTTACTGAATGGCTGGAGTTGCTTGTTTTTTTTTTTTTAAATGCTTGTTTCTTTCTGAAAAGCTGGCACGCTGGTAGTGAGTGTGACAAAGCTTTGACTTCCCAACTTTTGATAACATGAGAACTCAACCTCAGTGATGTAATGCTTGACGGTCAGTCTGATCGATATACAACTTATACAACAAGCCCAAATGCTTCCTCTTAATAGAATAAAAGGAATACTAAAAGAACGTAAAAGGCCACTCCAGTGTGTGGTCAACAGAAAAGTAAACATCTACAGCAGAGAGCGCAGTCGGCCATTAGGACACGCTCTGTTTTAAACACAGCAGCAGCAGCATCCGCTCAGCAGCCTCAGCATCACATTAAACTAATGCAAACTCCAAACAAACAACACAGACACTCTACAGGAAAATTAATACATCATTTACACAAAAAACATGCATTGTGTTGTGTTGGGCTGTGACGTCTGATGCTTGAGACATTATTTAAATGATAAAAGATGGTTGAATTTGCATGTTGTTGAGGGAGAATTCATTTGAAGGATGAGAACGAGGAACCAAGGCCTGAATCTCAACTAACAGAAGAAATTGGTAGCATCAGTATCATTACCATATAAACTGAGACTTAAATTGCTTTTTATGTTGTATTTGATATGTATTAGATTGAAACTCTTTGAGGGAAAGACCTACAGTAATTTCGTTTGCATTTAAAAACATTTATTTGAGAAGAAATAATGATTAAAGTGTTTTTTGACATTAGGGAGACTACACCTGATTAGCTGAAAAATTTTAACCAAAACATTGTGATTGTCATAACAAACCACTTCATGAGTCACGTCTGTACTTGTTTCAGGCTCTTAAAAGTGTTTTGCTTCAGTTTCTCATCTACAGTCTCTTGTCCAAGGCTTTAAAGGGACTATACTCGATTTTTTACAATAAAATAAATTAAAATCAGTCTCTCCCAGCACAGATCTAGGGCTGGATGATATTACTAAAAATTGACTTTCTTAATATTTTTGGCAACTTCAGATGACAATATTAAGTCAGTCCAACAGAAATGTGCAAAAAATAAGAAACATTTATTTTCTTATAGATTCTGTTAACATTCTATGGGCGTAGCCAGTTTTAACATTGTACTTTGCCATGAAATCTAAAAAGTCCCTTCACACATTTACAATCTGGAGATTTCTATTAATGACAAGGAACTTTTCGATTACAACAAACCCTTAATAGAAGCAGAATCACTTTATTTGAATTGACTCTTTTGTAGCATTAATCAACGTAAATGATCTTTGATATTACATTTTTTGATATCTTAAAAAATAATACACACTTTTGCTAAATTTGACATGTTGACCACTTCTACCTCTCACTGTGCTGCTCCAACATTGTGAAAGTGTCTGTCTCTACCTTTAAGATAAGCATAAATACTGAACTCACAGCACAGTCACTTACAGCTGCACTACACCGCTCTGCGCTTTCTTTACAACCTGCTAAGATCCCAAACAGCTTGCCGACTTAGCAAAGCTCATAAAGGAAGTAAAACAAATGGGCCACGGGGGACGCAGTGTGTGGGTAAGAGGAGAGCTTTGGGAGACGGATGGACAGATGCTTGGACGTTGACAGACAGCCAAACAGGGGAGGAATCTAGTCCACAGATTAGTCCTTTCCCCTGGACTCAAAAGCAGGTCTGACTCAGCGGACTGTAGCATCTGTACAAACTACCTCTAGGATTAGCACTGATCCTGCAGCCGCCCCCGAGACATCCACAGACCCACTTTTACAACATTTTTCTTCAAAACAAATGCAGGGCCTGGACAGAAACGTTGAATATTTAAAGCAATTAGTGTCGTTTTAAGTGCGGACTTGTTCGACAAATTAATAATTTACTGCAATTAGTCACTACAGACGTAAAAGGCAAATGAGTTTAGGAAAAGCCATGTTTGCAGAAGCTCACTGTTGGTTATTTATTTATGAAATGAAGACATCAAGAGGACATCATTTACTTTTGAAATCTGGATTTGCTTCTGCGTTGACCATCTGTTAATGAGGTTAAGTAGAACATTTATTAAAGAAAGAGCTAAAGTTATAAGTCGACTCTTCAAAGGTTTAGCAGTAGAAGTGATCATAGTAAACATATTTGGGTAAAAAGACTACTTTCAATTTCTCAAACTCAAGAAGAATCAAGAAGTCACTTTTTTTGATTGACCTTTATTTAACCAGGAATCCCACTGAGATTCAGAATCTCTTTTACTTGAGAGAAAACCAACACAAAGGGGTGCACGGTAGCAGAGTGGTTAGAGAGTTCTTGTTTCCCATTAATTGAACTGTGAGCTCAGTCCTGTGACAATCTGCTGTTTTGGTTAAATTGTCTTATCGTGATTCACTATTTTTCTTTACTTAATAAACATCTGTTTAAATAAAAGATATTTATCTTTCTTCTGTATCTTTCACTCGATTGTTGAGCCTTGTCCTGAGTGGCACTAGGTTAAACCAATCACAGTAAAATGCTTCTATTATTCAAAAATGTTTGACAACGATTTCGGTGGGCACGCTCAAAACCTATGGCATCTGTGTCATTACGCTGTGTGCTAAAACTGAACATTTCACAGTGTCCTTTTATTGTGGCCTGGCCAGCAGTAGCAACAAGTCGAGCCAGTCCTGTTGTCAATTAACTAAAAGAGAGAAAACAAAAGTTACTTTATGTTGCTAAGTCAACAAGTGTGAACGAACGACTCACGTTACATTCAGGTGAGTGAAAAAAACAGCAAGAAAAACACATCTCAAGCTTCAGGACACAAACGTTCGTCAGACCGGTTCATACCTGATCCAAACTGCTCTCGCCCCGTTTTGTTGTTTTAATCAAAGAAGTTTCCCCAGCTAACTTTCTAGTGAGACTGTAGGATGGATTTGCAAATAAATGCTCATTAACACAGATTTAGACACATTTGTGAACATATTTAAAGAAAAAGTTTCATATGAGTTCAGCAAACAAAACAAAAAAGGTGTTTATATTTTTGTTCATTGTAATTACCACATTAACAACAATTTTTCCAATTGTAATTTCAAACTGCTAAGGTAAACTCTGATATGAAAAACAACATTAAAAATGTATATATTGTAGGGCTGCAACAAGTTAATGGCAAACTAATTTAGATGCAGTCAGTAAACCGCTAATCATTTAATCAAAGAATAATCACCCAACTATCTATTACCCAAACAATCCTTAGTTACAGCCCTTATAGTAGTAAGTATAGGTAGCTGCAGGTATTGTCATTATATAAGTGGTAAAATGAGAAAAAGTAGGAGCAGTTCAGTTAAGTCAGTTATTGTAAGAAAAAAACAATAGTTTCCTAAAGCATTTATTTGTTAGAGAAAGCAGTCGATTTGCAGCAAACTTTCCCCAGTGTAAGCGCAGACAGACTGGAAATGTCCGATACTGTCACCAGATATTGACTGTTCACTTTGTGTCCAATAATGATGGTAAATAAACTTCAGCCTCCATCAATCCATCCTGGGCACAGTTTAAGGTCAGCACAAATACCACAACACAACCGCTGCACTTCCTTCAAACACGGTAATTACTCAAACCAGTTCATTTCAGGTACTTTATCACGTGGGAGAACATCTACTGTCATTTTTCTAACAAGCGTCGCAATTAAGAGGAGATTCAGGCCAGCAATTAATGTTTTAAAATCAAGATAAGTTTCATTCTGTTTAAATGTGTCTGTATAAAAGATTTAAGCAGAAATTGGTATTGTAATTGATTGTTTATGTTAGTTCATTTGAAGCAGAAGAACAATGTGGGTGTAGTTGGTTTGTACCAGTATGCATTATGGCTTGAGAAAAAAACATGAAAATACAAGAATTGTGCATTACAGAGCATGTTTGTAGAGGTCTATATATAGTTATGTTATAGTCACTAGAAAGCAGAAAGGTAAATAATCCAACAATCAAAACTAAAACATGTCAGTGAAGTTTTCCTTTGACATACTGTATTATAAATACTACAAATACCATCAATCCTTTTCAAATGTGAAGACGTAATGAAACTAAAATAGTTTAAATAATATTTAATTTAAAATGACAATCTGCTGGTATTTGTATTAATTAAAGAGTAGTTACTTAATATTTAACAGGGCAGTGTCAACTAAGAATTTCTGTAGTCGACTAAAGACATGTCCCATGACCGATTAATCAACTAAAAAGAGGGCTTGGCAAAAGTGCAGAAGACATATCCCTTTAATCTGACAATTTATTTGAACCTCAGATGTGCAAAAATAAGAAGTATTTCTAAAATGGCAAATTAGACCAAAATTCTCCTAAATTTTCTGCAAATGCACTTCTTTATGTGGTTGTTTGGAACAAATTACAAACAAATACTGGTTGACTAAGACTGCACAGATCGATTAATCAACTTAACGACAAAATAACTACAGCATTATTCTTTAATATAACAAGCTGAACAAAAAATATGAGCATTACAAACAATGATAAAATGTTGGAAATCCAACATTTTCTTGATTATAGTAATATGACTATGGTTGGAAATATTAAGGGGAAAAAAATAATGGTAACACTTTAAAGTACCGCCCGCTAGTTAATAGGTAACTACGGGGGTACTTACTGGTACTACTGTACTTCTGGTGTTAGTACCAGTGGTAGTTACTGGTAACTACAGTGGTACTTGTAGTGGTACTTAGAGTCACAAGTACTGGTAACTAAAGTGACAGTTACCAGTAAATTTAGTATTAACTACAGTGGTAGTTACTAGTACTTAATTGACAGTTACTAAAATAGCGCCCACTAGTTAATAGGTAACTACGGGGGTACTTATGGTACTTCTGGTGTTAGTACCAGTGGTACTTACTAGTAACTACAGTGGTACTTGTAGTGGTACTTACAGTCACAAGTACTGGTCACTAAAGTGACAGTTACCGGCTAGTTAAGTATTAATTATAGTGATAGTTACTGGTACTTTTGTGGAATGATAATTAGGGATTATGGCATCATTTGTACTAATTAGTGGTACTTATACTGGTACCTCTAGTGATACTTAATTGTGTACTTGGTGGTTCTATTTGTGATGCTACACAAACAAGGTAAAGACTGTTATGAAACAAGTTTATTACTGCAAACATTGTGTATAATACAGATTATGATAAAAATCAAACACTGGGCAATCTAATACAAAGAGACACCTCTTTATTATGCTCACAGCCACAACAGATATGAAACACATTAACAATTTACAAAATGTTTATCAATAAACCCCAAAAAATATTTGCATACTACAGCTGGTTGAGCTTTAAACAATAGTTACTAGTAAATAATGTATTGAGCACTAGCTAAATTACAGTAAAAGTTGGTAGTAGTTCCAAAAAAAAAAAAACACTGACAGCTGGTCTTCTTGTACAGTTTAATACAGTGGTACTTCACTGGTAGTTACTGCATTAATTAACTGTTAATTAACACTGACAGCGGGTCGTACTTTAAAGTGGACAAGGTGGTACTTCACTGTCAGTTACTATAGTAATTGATAGCTAACTATCACTGACAGCGGGTCGTATTTTAAAGTGGACAAGGTGGTACTTCACTGTCAGTTACTATAGTAATTGATAGCTAACTAACACTGACAGCGGGTCGTATTTTAAAGTGGACAAGGTGGTACTTCACTGTCAGTTACTACAGTAATTGATAGCTAACTAACACTGACAGCGGGTCATACTTTAAAGTGGACAAGGTGGTACTTCACTGTCAGTTACTACAGTAATTGATAGTGTAACGGGTATGGTCTTACACATGTCCTGAGCAGGAGTCGAACCCGGGTCTCCCACGCGCCGGTCAACCTGACAAACGCATTGAGCTAAAGGGAACGCTCCCCTTGGCCCAGTTTGTTTGTGGGTTCCTATACCTGAGGGAGTGAGTTTACTATAGTAACTGACAGTGAAGTACCACCTTGTCCACTTTAAAATACGACCCGCTGTCAGTGTTAGTTAGCTATCAATTACTATAGTAACTGACAGTGAACTACCACTGTAGTTAATACTAAATATACTGGTAACTGTCACTTTAGTTACCAGTACTTGTGACTCTAAGTACCACTACAAGTACCACTGTAGTTACCAGTAACTACCACTGGTACTAACACCAGAAGTACCAGTAAGTACCAGTAAGTACCCCCGTAGTTACCTATTAACTAGCGGGCGGTACTTTAAAGTGTTACCAAAATAATTTTTTTTCTTGCTCATTTAGTGGCACAGTTCCATGACAAAATTTAGAAGGTCAAACCAACATACCTTTAAACGTATTTTTTTAAGTTTTACCTATAGGACAAATGTGAGTAAAATGAATCACAAAAGTGCAGAAATATCATCTTATAGCCTTGAGTGTAGGAGTTTACAACAATACTTTTTAGTTAACATTTTAATAGGCTTTGCAGCATTTTTTCTATTGACATTACATTTCTTCAAATCAACATACCGCAAAATCTAACCTTATTAACAAATACGGTTATAGATTATTTCTGCAGGTATATTAAATATTGGCAACTTATGCTTGTTCCCTACTGATAAACTTATTATGTGAGTGTAATTTTATATAATCTTTGAGCATAAATCTGTGAAAGATTTTATAACCACAACAGAAACTGTGTATGAATTCACATACACATGTGCCATTCTTTGCTGTTGAACTGTAAGCAGCAGCAGCAGTTATTATAATGAAAGCGTGCTGTGTTTTCCAGTGCACCTGCAATCATACACACTGACCTTTTCCAGCAGGTGGAAACCCATTAGCCCTGGACCTATGCCACATATTCACCAGTGTATGTAATACTGTAATGGGACAAAGTGTGAGCCCATCTCACTGCTGACATGTCGTTTACCGCTGACCAGAATGTAAATGATTCATGTAAACTGCCAAGGCAAAACAATCATGCCAATATGGAAACAGAAAAGTGTTCTGAGAAGATTGGATTGGAAAAATAAAGAAACAGGATGTGTCTGTATGATTATCACTGCACAAACTCGTCTTATTTCAGCCAATAAGTGTTGGTCTGGTTATCATCTTAGGTTTTTAAACACAACTTGCCATTTAAGAATGCTAAGATCAGTAGACTCAAAGTAGATATATGTAGTAGGTCATAAGCCATACCAGACATCAGTGATCCACCATTGTGATCTGTAAATTGAAGATATGGGCAAAAATCTTCCTTAAGTGTTTATTGTATTACTATTGATTCTGATGATATAAATGACTGATGTAACCTAGCACATGCCAGAGAGATATGTGTTGATTTGAGTTCATTCACACTATCCTTCTGAAACTTGGAAAAGGTGGGATATTTAATGAAATACGTTGAGCTGATTGGGTGACTTGTCAACTAATGCCGCCCTAACTCGTCCTTAACCAATCACAGCAACAAATTGTAATGACCAATGTGAACGTGGGAAAGAACAACTTTCATCTTTCTTTTAAAAATTAAACACTTTGTATTTCTGTTAGGACAGAATCAATAGCATCAAAAACATGTACATGAAGAGGAGATTCCATCTTTTTTTTGCTTCATACACGCGCTACTGCTGCTGTCTTTGATAACAACCTCCTTCAACCCCGTTTCTCGTTAAAGTTTCAGTGGGTGTGATTAACAGATTAATTGGCCAATCTGGGACGCACATCATCTCCTGTATGAAAACAAACTTTTTCTGCTTACAAAAAAAAAAATAAGTGAAAAAAAATACTTGTGAATTCACAAGTATTGAGAAAATCCATATGACTGGTCAGGTTATGTACAAGGTGCTTTACTTACAGTGAATAAAACACAAGTCCCAATGCACCCACATTAGCATTCTCCTCCTCGATAACTTCCAGGCATACACCTCATTATTTACACTCTGATATTGCTGATGTCATTGCAACACTGAGAAATAAACTTCCCTCTTTTCTTCAGAAATATGTCCCGAGGATTGATGTTGTGATATGAGCAATTAGGAGCAGAAAACAACAGCGTCCAAAAGATCTGTCTCTGTCAGGCTGCAGGCTGGGACCGGAGCCAGCTTCAGGCTCTTTGCTTGAGCAGCCCAGTGAGCCGGCAGACCTGGAGCAGGAGCAGGAGCAGGACCAGGCCAGACACTCACAAAACACTGTCTGCTGCTACTGCTGCTGCTGTAGAGGCTCACTCAGGGACAAACACGGGACTTAAAGGCACAAGAAAAGTTTATATTGGTGACAGGGGATTTTTGTGCATTGATCTAACAGAATTGAAAGTATTAGACCTCAAAATCCTAAAAGTTTCATCCAGAGTTTTGAAAAAGGGTGTAGGTTATTCCACACAGTTTAATCTGCAGACTAAATACCACATTGTCCTTTCAAAGTTAAAAGTAAATTAACTTAAGAGTGAAAAACTACAACAATACTCAATACATTTTCTAACAAGCACTTAATTAGCGTAGTTTTTGTTTTACTACAACTATAGACAGTATTAAGCTAGCAATGTCCTATTCAGATTTTTTTAATAGCTCGATGGCTTAGCCTTAATTTAGACCTGCAATAGTCCAGATATAGATCAAATTCAGATTAAGGTTGTACTTGAAAAGCAAAATCATTTTTTGGTGGTACTTTGTGTTTGAGAGCATTGGATTGGAAGGTTGATTTCTGATCCATTTCAATTTCCAGTGTCAGTCAGCAACAATATAATTCTGGTATTGGAATTCTTAGACAATAGACATGCACTTAAACCGCTACAACGCAACAAAAATGTAAAACCACTGAATATTCACAGACCATTTCTGTAACAGTGTTCTATTCAGAAGACTGCTTTTTCCTTCCCAAAAGGAACAAAGCATATCTTTCAAATGCCTCAAATTACATAAAGCAACTCTTTTATTGCTACTGCCTTTGCTCCTATTACCACTATCACTCCGTTATTGCCCGGACATATCCACAGTAACCAATCACCACGCAGCATTTGCTCACATGACCACACATACATTCAACACAGTTGTCGCGCTCGCCCATTCAAACGTTTCAGTGTGTTTTTCCTCAAGGTGGAAGAGGCCATTACCAGAATATTATTAAACCATAAAACAAGAAAGTTGTCTTCGCTCCATTGATGCCGTGCAAGCCCCTGCCTCTTTGAAATGATGCATTTTCAAGTCGATTTAAAAACCATGTCAAATTTGTTTTTAAATCAATATTCATTCGCGTAATGTGAGGCAGCGGTGCTCCCCGGGTCGGCTGCTCTCTGAAGATATATGGCACCTCCAGTCTCTAAGCCAAAGGGAAATATGCAGACACGAGCGGAAGGGTTTAAAAAGGTTTTCTATTCAATTAAAGCTTGTATTAAATTTGCCGTTACGTAACCTTTAAAAATAATGGTGAAAAGCACATCCTTCTATTTGCTCCAGCCAAAAGGTCTAGAAAATATGGTCGGTTCAGTTCAGCAAACAGTCTATAAATCTGAACTAAATATTCTCTCAAAACGGCATAAACAAGTTGGACTGGAAGTTGGGATGCTTACTGCACTTAAAATATGAAACAGATTCTACTTGAGCCTGGAAAGACTTGATCAAACTTCATAAAAACACAGCTGGAGCTCTGTCTGTGAGATATTATTCCTTTTTCTCTGAGTCTCAGAAAACATTAAGCGGAATGTTTCTAATCTATATTCTGTGCATGGTCCTTCAATAATCTAGACACATTTTGAGCATTTCTCCAGCAATAGCACATCAGGAAAGACCAATCTGATTAAATATTTTGTATAATTTTGAGGCTTGTGAGGTTGCTGATGGTTCTGCTGCTGCACTAAGAATGGGCAGACAGGGTTGCAGCAAATAGCAAACACAGTTGTATGTGAGCCATAAATTGTTTGTAGTTTACACTAAGATATGTCACAATTGAATTGAATTTGTCAGTTCAGTAGCGTATTCCAATTTGTCAGTTCTCCTAAACATGTTAAAATGTAACAAAATTCTGTTACTAAAACATAAATAACAGAATTTTATTCTGTATTGCAATCACAATAATTGCATAAAATAAATCGTAATTAGATATTTATCCCAAATAATGCAGCGCTAAAAACAGCAGGGCTGCTGTATTGATCAATCTTGATTTTTATTCAATTTTGCTTAATCTTTCAAAGACACAATAAAATGGCTTTTGGTTTTTATGTTTTCACTATGGCTGTACTGGATGTATCGGTATCAGGATATATTGTGGCACACTTGTTAGCAATACGCATATTGATACAGGGAGGCGTATTGGGATACTTAAAACTATAATAATTTTACAATTATGAACCTGAATTGCTGAACACTTGTATGTAACATTAAAAACACTGTAAAAATAAAATTCGTCTGCATTTTGTTATTCGACATAATCAAAGTTACATTCTTAACATAGATTTTAAGGAGTCCGGTACTCAAAAACATGTTGAAAACTATTTTGCAGGTAGTAATACTTTTCTGTAGTTTTTTTCTCATTTTGATCAGTGACGTATTATCTTAATATATTGTCTTCAGGGAATTGTATTGGATTAAACGTGTATCAGGACACGCATTGTATCATGACCCCTGCATGTTGTATCGTATCAGAGAACTCTTGGCAATACCCTAGTTTAATGAACAAACAAAAAAAAGATTAAATAAATATTTTGCCTCAAAGTTTGACTTTTGCTCCAAACCACATGTTTTTACTCTCAAAGGATTGGTTGTCAGTTTTCAGTTCAAAACACTCAACCAAAAAGATGACAATTTAACATGACTGAATCTTGATCTCTTGTCTTTTTGATTAATTGCCCAGCTCTAACACCAAGTGAAGAAAAAATCCAATCCATTGTTTTCCAGCCATGTCTATTGACCCTTCATCATTTGCCCAACACTGTAAATACAAACTTTTCTGAATATTTTTGCTTGAATAAAGGTTACATTGGGAAAAACAACTACAACTTTGTGTTGATGTTGCCTTATCTTAAACACATTAGCCTGATGGGGATGTTGTGTCTTATCAAAGTGTTTTACAAAAGCAGCAGCACAGCAGATACAGGGTGAGGCCCAGAGCCACAGTGGAGCCTCTTATCGGCGCCTGCTTTGGTCAGAGCGGTGCTGTAGAGGTCACATGGGCTTTTCTGTTACTGTAGACCAGAGAAGATTGAATCCAGCGTTCAACCAGACACGGCAAAAGCTCCGGGAAAACGCCCGTCAACTCAATATTAGCCCAACTGTGGCAGTACTGACAACATTCACCGCAACAAATTCAGTTTCTCGATATGAAATGTTATCAAGGTGTCCAAAAAAGTGCAACAAAAGTGTTCAAAATGGAGAAACTAAAGCTGCAATTATGTACGCATGTAATCTGGATGTTTCCAAAGTCAAATCTAAAGCAAGACTAAACAGGCTCTGTGCAATTGGCTTGTTTAAATTTAAAATAGCTAACTTTTATGAGCATTTCCTGTTTGCGTTAACATTAGTTAGCTTTTCTGAAAATAAACATGCTAACCGATTGCATGCACAAAGCTTAATGTGTGACAGTTTGAAGTATGGACAAAACAAAAAAAACAGAGCTCAGGATGAAAAACGTCAAATAACAGCTGTTGCCATGGAGATCTGCCATTTTTGCAGCAAGTGCGCTAAATGCTCAAGAAGATAAATTAGCCAAAACAGTGTCAACAGAGTCAGCAAAAGAGCTGTGGAACAACCTAAAATAAAAGTGTTGAGTCATAACTGTAATGTATAACTCTGTAGTGTGAGAATATGATTTAATGAATGCTAATTCCAGTGTTAAGCATTATAAAATCTCCAAAGGTTTAACATTAGGTTAACTGAAAAGTCTACTGATGTGTGATCTCATAATACTGAGCTCTATCAGAAGTATTTTGTTTTAGATTTTGTAAATCAAAGTTCTATGTGGAATTGAAAAAGACCATGTTTGTTTTCCTAACACCTCTTAATGACTTATTTAAAGTCATTTTAAATAAGACTAAGACTAGTTTTAGTCTTATTAGTTCCAGACTAAGCAGATGCTAATGCCAATTAGACCCACTTTGCTGTGTCAACACAGACATAGGGACAGGATAGTTCCTCTGACTAAACTGTGACTGGATGAATGTTGGGACTAGTTCTTTGTACTTTCATGTGCGAAAACGCCTAATGGCAATGCTAATCTAAAAAAATATTTTCAACTTAGGAAAGTTAATAGTTTTTATGCACTACGCCAAAAATATGATGCTAGTAACCCACGAACTGTTTGCTTTAGAAATTCACAACAAAAACAAGAATTTTTATATCTGTGTTACTTTCATTTTGGTACATTCTTTGGAAACACGTCACAATTTTGTCTTAACAGAGCAAAAACTGTAAAATTAGGTTAGGCATAAATGGGTATATTTACTTAATATATTTACGTCAAAAAACAAAACCCATGTTTTCCTTTATACTGTTTGATCCAAACTAATGACTATTGTCGCTACTGTCAGAAGTCTATATTCCCAGTCTAATCCTTATAATACACAAAACACGGATATAATAATTAAAATGATTTTAGGTGTGCAAAGCATTGAGACACAAACACGTAAACACAGACATATCCTGCTGCAGTGGCATCATTAGACCGTGTTTTCTAAAAGCTATCTTATCTTAGCTGCTTTAAATGACATTAAAAACAACAATTGCTACTAATAATTATGATATGAGCCTATATTTTTCTACATGCAGCTAAACCAGCCTTGCTAAACCGAAAAATCTAGGGAAAACATTAAGCCTTAACACGCTGTCTGCAATTATCCACCAGAGGCTTGTTGTTCACCATGTAATCTTTAAATATTGATTATTTTAGGATTGCTCCAGAGAAAACTCTATTAAGATACAGTTAGGCAGAAGGGATTTTTAAATTTTTCTTATGCTTAAAACGTACGTGTCGTGTCACAATCCTGAGCTCTGTGGTCTGATTTTGTGTTTCCATTTTGTCATCATCGTTGCTTTGGTAAATCAACAGCTTTTAGCAATATTGATAGATTCTCAGAGGGGAAGAAGGCGGCCATGTTAGTATCCAAATGAACCTTCTGCTTCCATCAGCGCTCTCCCAGGACACACATGATCTGCCAAAAGCATCAATATGTTTCTCCCTGGCACTGAGGCGACTCGGACTACGTACCGCACGCACCCGCCGTCCCATGCTGAGTGACATGTACAAACTTACACAAGAGGCGTATGTAGCGCTCAGTCATTAGCTTCGTTAGCATCATGAGTGGCTACAGCGCGCCAAGCTCTAAGTGTCACTGTAAACACGCAGATGGAGAGACAGAGGGTGGTGACAATCCACAAAATCACAGCTACAGACTGGTGTGCCCAGTCAGCTGCCACACATGGAGACGATACTGTAAAACAAGTAATACACAGGGGCTAAGTATAGGCTGCAAGGGCTTTCCTGAGAAGACGACTGAATAATGTTTTTATCCTGCTAATGTAGAGTTCACCTCCCTGTTTCACACAACAACAGACTGCCCTGACAAATTAAGTCTTTTAAAACAAGTTAGTCTGTTCTGGGCCGTCTGGATTAACGCTTTCTTTGCATTGGGTCCCTCCAATCTTTTTCTAATCACTTAAAAGGTACACTGTGTAACTTTCTGGAGGTGAAAAGTCAAAATTCAACAACAAATCATTGTTTAAATCATTCTTATTGGGGATAAACATGTTTTATGCCATAATATGAGAAAATATAACTAAAGAAGCTGGTTTTCCATGGAAATTAACAATTAACTTGCTCAAATAATACTTTGTGACCATGCAATCCCACTCATAGTAAAATTACACATTTTATTATTTATTTATTGTCACAAAGACGTGTGTGCTCAAAATGAAGTAACCCCAACCCCCTATTTCATTAAAACCACATGTTAACAAGTTTTTAGCATCATTGTGGAAATTACTGCTTTGTCTAAGTCCACACAGGGATTATATTTAAGACAAGCAAATCAACCTTTTACCTCCAAACTCTGGAATTTGCTTCAAACCATGTGCAGCTGCATCAAATGTTCAGCCCTGTGTGAAAGGAAATGACCACTTAAAAAGATACACTGACTGACTCATCTTCATTAGCGTCACAGTTCGACCCCCGTCAAACTCTCAAAAACTTACATTGTTACCACAGTTTCAAATAGACATTACTAACTCCTTTATATCAACATAAGGCCCGGCTCCAACCAGTTAAATACTAGTTTCATTTTGAGATTTTCACTGCTTTAGACTGCGTGCCTGGTGGTGTCTTTGTTTACTTTACCTCAGACCTTGTTTGGTTCTGGCTTAGATCTGGTTTGAAGATGGGTTATTAAATCTTTGTTCAGACCTTGCTAGTGTCTTGTTTTGCCCAAATGTAGCCTATTTTTGTAAGCAAGCAGATACATTGTATACAGCACTAAGACTAAAATGTTTTATTTTTAATTGTGCTAAAGACTTGAATTGTGCAAAAATCTAGCTCTTGGTAAAATAAAGTTGAATACCTCTGCTTTATACCAATGCCCAATCTCTGAAACTAACTGTGTGTGCTGTGTATAAGTATTTGTTATCAACAGAACAAAGTTGACTTTGAAATAGCACTCGCAGATGACACGGCCGACTTCTGAAAGTTGGCATAAAGACATTTAGTGCTCTTTTTGGCTGCATTTTGATGTGCCTCGCTGCTTATTGTGTCTGGGAGAGTGCCGCTTATCTCTCTGTGAAGTCGTCCACAAAAGAGCGCAAACGTGTGCCTGCCTTAGCACCGGGCTGACAGAGACAAATGCTGCGTCATTAAGGAATATTAGTGAGAGGCACAGCGTCTGGGGGCCTGAGAACAGTTCAATAAGAGAAACACACAGGCTCACAGAGGGAACGGGTAACACTCAACACACCAGGAGTCTCAATAGGACTGCTGCTTCATATATAGATGTCAAAACGAGAATCAAATAAGCATCAAAACTAAAAATGATCAAATCAGGTCGCTACAAGAATCTTAAAAGCATATATTACATTTTATAATTCAAGTTTTGTTTATAAAGTACATGCAACCACAGCAGAGAGGTAAGAGATATTGTTTCCCTTTAAGGAAATTGTAGGTTCAAATTCCAGGTTGGACCAAATTAACATCCCACAATCGGAGTTTGCATGTTCTCCCTGTGTTACCATGGGTTTTCTCCATCACTGTAAATTCTCCTATTGAATGAATGAATGAGAGAGTGAATGATCAACCTTTTAAAACGTTTAACATAAACCCCAAATATTTTTTACAGCCTTTATGGAGGCTATTTGTTATTATTGATGCTGCGATTTAAAGGCAAGGAATCGAGAAATGGAACCGAGGTTTTGTCATGTTTCCGGTTCCAGTATTTCCCAAACCTTTTCGGTTGGTTCCAAACAGTTTTTCAGTGCCCGGCCCTACATATTTCTCAATAATAGACCTTTGTGTATTCTACAATTTTTCAACAATGTTCAGAACCAAGTTTCAAGGGACTATACTGTATATGCACTTAAACACACTTATGGATAATAACCTTGGTTACTCATTTACACGCATTTTATAACAGCTTGCAGCAATAATCATAATTGAAAGCTGATTAACTGCACAGCCCTAACAATGGGTATTTTTAATATGGGTACATAATTGTCTCCCATATAAACTTCCTCTTTCCTGTAACCATAAAAAGCAGCTTGCTGGGGGGAAAATGTCGGTGACCCCTGAATTACATAAGGATGAGAAAATGTGACCTTTGTAAATACAGAGAACAGTGTGTAATTGTGTATGGCTATAAAATGTATGTGGAGTCAATGTGCAACAAATCTCCTGCATCTCATGTAAAGTAAATGTGCCATATTCTCTGGCATAGGCTCGAAATAAAACCAATCAAACAGTCTTCCGGATCTAGTCTGAATGACCACAAGTACGATAACATGACGTTAATCTGCTCGTTCAAAAATAGCTCAACCTTTTCCTCATAACCTACCATTAAATGACTACTTTTTCTCATAAATTCTTTTTGCTTGCCAAGTAAAGTGTCTTTGAGTTAACCTTAAAAGATAACATGTTGTGATATGGCAGTAAAATTGAATTAAAAAAATGTTTACACTGTCAATTATAAAACTTAAAAAGCCAGATTTCTTGGAGAGCTGTTGTCGGGTTGGTGGACCAAAGTTGCAAGAGCAGGTTTTCCACTGAACTTGGAACCCTCCCTACTCCTGGACAGCCATACCTTCTCCCTCTCCAGGATTAGCTTGTCCTGGTTCTGCTAGACGAGTTTTCCCTTGCTAATGGACTCTGGCTCTACAGACTTAAAATCTGCAATTATACTGTATCTACATTAGTCTTAGGTACATCTATAGCCTGTCCATCCATGGGAGTGAATCTCTTCTTCACTGTGGTTCTCCCGAGGTTTTTTTGTTTTTGTTTGTTTGTTTGTTTAGTTTATCTTGCCGAGAAGAAGGATCTAAGAACAGTGGATGCTCTGGGACAATTGTTCATTTGCTTGTTTATTAATAATCAGCTTGACATGCTTGATCAATACGTTTCTGGCCATTGATATTTTCTAAACAAGCAATCTTGGGAAGTCCTCAGAGACAGGTTGGAGAAGTTGTAGGTGACTGGAGCCTTTCCCAGTGCCTTTGGGCCTTAGGCGGGGAACACTCTGGACAGTGGCCAACATGTCGCAGGGTTAGACAGACAACCATTCGCTCTCTCTCTCAAATTTACAGTGATGCCCAATTAACCTAAACATGCATTTTTTTAGAGGTGGGAGGAAACCGGAGTACCCAGAGAAAACCCATGGTGACACGAAGAGAACATGCAAACTGCACCCAGAGAGATTGTGTGATGTTGATATGGTCCGACCCGGGAGTCGAACTCATGATCTCTTTAATTGGGAAGCCAGAGCTCTAACCACTCTGCCACTGTTCACCCGACTTACAAAGACATTAAGGTAAAAATGTTACTGTATGTCCTGTTTAAAAATTTAACTTTTGGTTTTGTCAAATATTGGTTATTGGTAGGGATGCACCGATCGATACCTGGATCGGATATCGGCGCCGATCCAGGGCATTTTGCTGGATCGAGTATCGGCTCCATGATATCGGTTCAGCCGATATCATAGTTTGAGACTATTTTACAGGGGGTGTTGATCCATAACGTTTCATAATATTGGGCATTTTATTCAGATTAAGTTGTTAAGTTGTGACTTGCACTATAAACAACAGTTAAATAACACAATATGGCCAAATGTATTAAGTTTTTATAAGAAAAAGAAGCAATTTCAGTCCTTTCACTGGTATCGGTTGATATCGAGTATCGGCAGATAGTTAAAGCCAAATATCGGGATCGATATCGGAACTAAAAAAGCTGGATCGGTGCATCCCTAGTTATTGGCTTAAAAAATCCATATCAGCCCATTCCTTTTTCTAAATACGTAACTACAAATAACTACACATCTAGTCTGAAACTTGATATAAACCCATTTTTTCAGCGGTCTGCCTCTGATTTATTCTTTTATCAAGGTATTCAGAGCCATAGTGATCCAGTGTAAGTCTGGAGGATTGAGTTTTTAGCCTGGACATCTTGAGTGGGATTGTGAGCTGTAGATTCAAGCAGCTCTAAACAAAGACAAAGAGTATTCATGAACAAACACAGGGACGTGAGTGCCCCTGGAGAGAGAGAGGAGGGTCCCACCGAGAGGACAGACACACTCAGGCTTGTCTAATCTGAACCTATCCACCTGCAGCTAATGCTAATGCTCAGTCTAATCAATGACGCTAACAAGGTGTCAAACACAGCTCTGATAATTAATAATGAATGTGTTTCTCTATTGCCTTGAGACGTAATCTGAACTCTTTATATACATATATGACAATCGCTCAAGATGATTCAAATACACAAAACTTTACATTTAGCTCCAGCTCAATTAGTCTCATTTTATTTGAACAAGTCCCCAGCCTGGATAAATTAATCAGAAACATACAAATGTAAAATTCACGTTTGAACTTTGAAAGAAAATTGAGTGAAAATGTAGTGTTGTCTTCAATACTAAAAAAGAAGGGTTCCAAAAAGTGCTTTGAATATACCATGGCATTGTAACATATCAACCATAATTTGTAGGTTCTTCAAGATTAAAATGGTTCTAGGATTTTATCTAATCTGAAAATACCCAATTTGATATATTTTTTTTCCTTTTGTGATTTTAATCCCGGTGCCTGTGAATGTGTTTTATAGAATATAATTACTATGGGAAACAATCTCTTGGCACAAGATCTTACAATTGAAAAATATAGTAAATGATGTGCAGACATTGCATTTGGCTTGGCTCTAAAAAACAGAGTCAAACAAATATGAGATACATCTTTTGAGAGGCCGTAGATCTAAAAAGGAGTGCTATTGAAATATTGCAGTTTATATCATAAAATATATGAAAATCTTAGTGTCTCGCTCTCAAACAATACTGTTTCTCGTCTTGAGAAAAATGTGTCTCATCTCACTTCTAATAAAAGTACTTTTATGGATAATCCAATACAAATTGTATTTATTGTATTATATAATAATATTATTATATTATTTATAACAGCACGGTGTCACAGCAAGAAGGTCGCAGTTTAGACTCCTGCACGTCCCCGGTCTTTCTGTGTAGAGTTTGCATGTGTCTCCCATGTCTGGGTGGTTTCCTCACCAACCAATAACATGCAGGTTTGGGACAGTTGGTGGTGGTTGGAGGTTGAGGCGCCAGGTGTTTAGGCGAATCGTCTCTGCTGAGCTGCCCCAGGGCAACTTACTTAATTTACTTTACTTACTTACTTAACTTACTTACCTTACTTTACCTTACTTTACTTACTTACTTTACTTACCTTACTTTACTTTACTTACTTACTTTACTTTACTTACTTTAATTACTTTACTTACTTATTTATTTACTTACTTACTTGCTTACTTACTTACTTTACTTACTTTACTTACTTTACTTAACTTACATTTTTTTTATTTGATCTGATTCATCTCATAATGGCTGATTTGGCTCTAAATAAGAAGATTTCAACTTTCATTTTATAGTTTGTTTTTAATCAGATGGTGGACAAAAGGAAATAATTGATCAATGTTGTGAGCGGGCCACAGATGGGTTCTACCTCATAAGGGGTTTAAATAGTTTCAAATGTTTTACAGTCTTTCATTTTGAAGCTGTAACACAAGAGAGACGAGACAATTGTGCGTGTGTGTGTGCGTGAGAGATATTTGCCAAGTCACAGACGGAGCAAACCAACAAACTCAGACCAGTTGGTCAGACGGCGCCTGCGGCCATCTTTCTACTGCCCAGTCTTTGTTCCTTTTTATTAATTAGCTTTGTCAGCAGCAGCGTGGGACAGAGCTGATCAGCTGCAGACAGTCAACAGAACCTCCATGGTGCAAATAAACTCGCCTTTTGACCAGCAGACAGAAAACAGACGACAATATTATAAGCAGCATTGGTGCAGCCGCCTTCCACAGCTCCAAACTCTATCCTTCACATTTGTCTTCTGGACAGAGATAAACTACAGCTTTTTATTAACTTGCTGATGGCACAGTATTTTTTTTTCAATCTGCTGGTTTTTTGCTCAGACGTCGGCAAAAATATCCTTGCCTTAATTCTCTCCATCATGTATTATTTTCAGGCCTGCTTTATGCTTCGCTCGCCCTTTCATGTGCAAAGATTATTATTATAAAACAGTTGGTTTAAAACAACATACATATTTGGGCCTGCATTTACAATGTAGTTATCTAATGTTAGTGGAAAGAAATGACTGAATCTAAGTTTTTAGCAGTCAATTGGACAAATAGGTATAAACTCGAATGGTCAGAATCTAACAACTAGAGCAGAAAATAACGATTATTTTAGTAATTGTTGGTTGGGAGATTATTCTTTCGATTAATCAATTTATTGTTTATAAAGCAATAGTGACTTGAATACAAGATTTTTTGCCAAATTTGAGCTGAGGTAATGTCGCTTGTGGACATCCTTGAGATGTAGATTTCAGTTTTGCCAAAATATCAAAAATTAGATACTATCAATGCTAAAGCAACAACTTGAACAAGTTTTGATGATAAACGGGATCAAATTTGATGTTTCTGATTGTAGAATAATCCTGATCTTAATCAGAACTAGGTCTAAAACCAAAATGTTTAAAAAAGAAAGTATTTCTATTTTGTGCTGCATTTTTGAATATATTTTTAAATTATCATTGTGGTATCATAATTAGTATCAAGAATCTGGTAAATTCTTTAGTATTAATGCTGAGTTTGAAATTTACCGTAACACAACACTAAAAAAGTAGTTCTTACCCCAAGAACACTAGATTTACATAATTTTCATGTAATTTCTGTTCAGTCTGAGGCTTTAACCAACACATAGACCAGTAAATGATTATTCGATTAATAAATTAGTTGGCAATTATTTAAATAATTTTGTTGTGATTAATCGATTACCTTGTTGCAGCTTAATAACTAAATTGTTCTGTTCATGAAATGTAATGCAACTTTCTGTTTAACCAATGAAATGTGTGGCTAGAGGTTGGCAATATTGCAAAAATATGTATCAAGATTTTCTTAGAGCCAGATCATGATTGTGTCATGATTTTCTCACAATCGACTTGTTTTTTTCCTGTTGCCTTTGGGTAAACATAATCCTCTGCTTTTTCAGAAAGTTCACATGTGACTGGTTTAATCCAGCTGTCACTCAGAGCTTGTCAAAGAGAGAAAGAGAAGTACAGGTGGGAAAAATAGTCTGTGTTTGAACAGACAGATGCATCAAATAGTAATTGAAAATATAGCGATTTAATTATAACAGTAGATTTTCACAGGGATAAGCATACAATTTGATTTTTGTCACAATGCTGCCCAGCCCTATTTGTGAATAACGTTTTACTCTGAGTACAACTAAAATCACATCAAAACTAAATCACAGCAAATTGAGCAATCCTTATTTATTGATTCAAATTCTAAAATTATTCAGAAACATGACTTTTTCCGATCTAAATCAGAGCTTAAAAGAGGCATTGCTACAACGGCTCTATTCATGATTAATTCAGGAAAAAAATGTAGATCAAATTGATTGCAAAAAAAAAAAGAAAAGAAAAGAAAAACAGAATATGCTTATGTATACAAGTGTTACACGTACCACAAGTTGAGAACCACTGGTATAGATCAGTGGTTCACAACCTTTTGTCTTGAGTTCCCCCTAATCATAATCTCAAACATGGTGTGCCTCCTGTGTCATGTTTATTTTTTATTTGTTTTATAATTTACCATTATATTTTCAATTTTATTGTTTAATAATTTCCATGTCGAAATTTTACAATTTACTTGTAAAATGTGCTACAAATAGTTTTTATGTTACAATCTTGCTATTCTACCATTCTTTTAATCCTTTAATCATCCCTTGTACCCAATGGCAAATGATCGCGTACCCCCTGTGGTCACGAACCCTGGTTGAGAAACACTGGTCTAGATCACAAAGCTATCAAATATGTTTTAGTCAAATGGTGTTGAGTGGATCAAAATACCTTGAGCTAAAATGGCCTGGTGAACTTTACAGACAAATGTTTCAGTGTCACGAAGGATAGAAGCAAATGAAAGGGCATTTAATAATAAATGGGGCACTTGTAATTAAATCTAAAGACGTATCTAAAGTCAGAGAATAATATCCATACTAGTTACTATAAATATTGCTCATGTGTGATAAGAATGACGTTAGAAGGATGCCTTGGAGACGTCATCCTGGCAATGGAAATGTTATGCTTAGAACGTGTTGCATCATGTGTGAAAATACATCTAATCTTGGCGTTTAGGTATGTTGTCTGAGAGAGTCACATGTTGTTTTGCCCTAATAGTCATGTCTAATGTGTGGGGTGATCTCTCGGTGACAGATATTATGCGTAACATAAATACCATTGGAGACGGAGCCGCGGGAGCTGAGGCGCTCACGTTGGCGTCTTCTTCGTTTCCTGCTCATTTGACTAATTACTGTGCCACTTTCACACCACTGGGGACGCCTGGCACCTGTCCATCTGTCTCTGCTGCCTTTGCTCGAGTCAAACAGACAAATTACACAACAAAATCTCATCAGGACAATTAGACAACACTATTATAAAATTCCTTGATCACTTGAAATCAGCTTTGCACCAGTACAAATACTTGGTGACGAGTTATGTAATTAGGGGGAAATTTGGCTCTTAAATTTCTCCAAATCAGTTTTCTACCAGAACAGACATACAGCAGAGGCATTATAGGCTACTTTATTTTTTGAGAGCCAGATTTTACGACAGACGTTTAGACGTTGTAAACTACAGCTGTAGACATTAAAAATACAAAAGGCTTTCGGATACTGAAGAGCTAAAGCAAGATAGATAGCAATACTTACCCAGAATCAAACCAGTTAATTATGTCCTTATGTTTGGAGGGCCTGATTTGGTCCACGGGCCTTACATTGAATAGCCCTGAGCTGACCTACAGTATTTAGGCTGAAATTAGTTTTCTTTGTGCCATCTTCATCTAAAGCTTTTGGACCCTAGAAAACAAGAAGTGTTTTATAAAACACTTACGGTTTATAGGATCACACAGGACTTTTACCATATTTTCATTAGTCCTGTAAAACAGGATGTGACTCTCTGTTTATGTTTTTACCTTGCTCTTCTATTAGCATACCAACACAGCTCAACTGGTGCTGGCTTCTAAAAATTGTGAAAAGTGGTCATTTTGAGGGTAAGAAGGCAATAAGAGAGTGACTGTTGTGGTTCTGTTTGTTATACGATAGTAGACATTTGGTACAGCATCAATGTGAAACAGGTTGTAAATCCTTAATCTAAATAAGAGTAAAATGGTGTAACTGAATGCTACAATATTAATGATTTTAAAAGGTTCTAGTGTCACATTTAAAGAAGAATTCACTACGGAAAATAGATATGACTAGAGTGAAACATAACAGACTTGTCTATAGGTGACCTTTAAGTAGTTAAGTTACAACCAGAGGTTGATTTATGCCTTGATTCTCTTATGCAAATTCATGTCTTGCCATGCAATTATTACAATTAGTACAATATGTGTGTTAATAACAATTAAATGTGAGGATATTTAGATATGGATTACCAGGATAAAGCAGGTGGAGAAAAGGCCACATATAAGTCACTAAAGTCCAACATCTCCATTTCTTTGTAACCATGGTCAGGCAGGTGAAAATAAACATGTGATTCAATAAATCACAAGAGTTTGCACAAATCATCACAGTGATTCAAACTGAAATTTGTATAGACCAACAAACTGACAGGTGTAAATATCTTAAGAGGTCGATACAAAGTGCTACAAACAGAAAAGATGCAGTTGAAAAACAATCCACTTTCATTGTGACATAAATGATTACGTTTTGAAAGCTTCATTAAATTATGTTGTCACATTATTATTCAAATGCATTAACAATTTGTCTCCCAAACCACTCAACGCATTAATACAAAGATCTAACCGCAGCAGGAGCACAATAAAGAATCTATGGAGCAGCATGTGGCACAGGCATCATTTTTATGTGGAGCTGTAGAAACAATACCAAATATGTATTTCTAATTTATAGAAAAGTACAAATGTAGATCAAGCTAATTATTTATAACAAAATTTACAACAAACTCTTTTCTTTCTTTTCTTTTTGTTGCCCTAGAATGCACGTAGTAAGCAAAGAAGAGCCGTGCATTATGCAATTTTAAAGTGTAGGTTTGTGTCATTTTTTGTGTGTTAAAACTACTTCCCACACAGTATCGTGACAACACTATGGTCTGAAAAAGTTTACGATATCAGTGATTTCTGTGTTTTAAACAAAGTTACAGTAGTTACCTCACAGCAGTTTTTTTTAAGTTCAATTGCAAACAGTGCAGTGACTATGATACGATTCAACCAAAAAATTGAGACTTTGTCTGTTCTTCGCAATTTGTATCAAAATATCGCAAATGATACACTTAGCATTTACCGAAACAACTCTCTTTACTCACACCTGTCCCCCGGGTTTTTTGAATGCTTTAGAAAACGTAATATTGACCTTAACACTAAAATAAGCAACTTCAGTGGTAGTACTCCCCCTACAACTCTAAAGCCAACTAAATCGAAACTCAACATAATTTTTTAAATTGACAAACACAAGATAGGAGCGCTGTTGGGTCCAAAAGACAAGACATAAAATCAGTACAAAACCATTCGATATAAATGTGAAACGAGGGTAAAATCCAAGGCACTAGGACTTGTATTACATCAGAGTGCCTTGGAATTTTATCCTTGTTTCACATTTATTGGTTTTGTACTGATTTTATGATTTTTTTTTTTTCTCGTTTTTGTGTATCATTAGTACTGAAGTAAGACAGCAAAATAAAAAGGAAAGCAATTTGGGTCGAGATGTGGGTGGGGTTCAAAATCTGCATGTGCTGTATTTGCACCAGGAGGCAGCCGAGAGAACCGAAACTTGCTTCAATGTCTCCAAATATACATATAACCATCACTCTTACAAAGACATCTAACAAGGTAAAAATGTTACTTGTACTGCTTTAACCTGATTTTTGAGTGGATATAAACACAGTCAATGATGCAGAAGGTCCAACCAGGAACAGGATTACAGTTTGTTCCAATTGACTTCTGACTTGATTTTAGCAAAATGAATAAATAAGTCCAAATAAATCTCACTGTATGTGACCAAAAACACAACCTCTGGTACACTCTGAGCAGCCTTTGGACAGTATGAAGGCGGAGATAGCTGTTGTTGTTCTCGCTTCATTATGCTCTTAAATAATCAGCGCCCAATTGCATTATTTTTGGTTTGTAGATTCTCACAGAGGAAGATACTGTTCCCAGGTCAGCTGCAGTAGAAACTAAAGGCTCTTTCACGCTATCTGTCTGCAGCGTTCACATCACCTCCACGAGCTGCGTTCAAGACTAAAAAAATAAACATTTGTGTCCTTGTAACGGCGCAATTTCAATTCAATTTATTCATACATTCATTTCATGCTTTATAATTAGGCTTATCCTGCAGGTATTAAAAAAAAAAACATATTAATTGTGCTTAAAGTAAAGTGATCATGTAAAATACAGAAAGAGACTGTGGCAAGTGTTTAGCCCAATAAATACTAAAACCATGTGACTTAGGCAACAATTATTAAATTTAACTAATGCTAATTTAATAGCTGCTAATTTGCATACAAAGTGAGAGGTTAATTTGGTTATTAGTATTTATTTTGCCTAACGTATTTTATTTTAATTACATGTTCACATATCAAGCTGCAGGTCAATAATAATCCAATCAGATGGTCTTTGTTTTTGTTGTAATACATAAGAAGAATGGGTTTAAGATTTTAACTTTTAGATTTTCAGACAGAGTAAATAATTAATAGGAAAAAACACCTTCTTCCTATCGTTTGGTCTGACATAATTGAACTGTATGTAGTTTAACCTGAAAATAAAAAAAATTTTATTAATTGTGATATTAACAACCACATAACAAGGTTTCACAAGTTTACATTGACTTACTTTATTTTAGTACACAGTGGACTAATTTAAAGCAAGTCAAAATCACTTCCCAAACCATCTTAACTTTTTGTAGAGTAGTTAATGACAGATTATCCTTCGATGTCACTTTCCGCTCTACTGCACATATCGTCTGCAGAAAGGTGTCTAATTGGCTGGGAAAAAAGCTTGAGACAGTGTTTTCTCTGCGTTTTTTTCACTCACCAGAATGTAACGTGTATGAGTCGCAAAGAAATTTCATTCACAATGTTTATTTAGCGGCATAACTTTTTTTTTGCACGTTGATAAACTCTTGTAGTTAGCTGACAAAGCACTGGCTCGTGTTGTTGATACAGCTTCTTGTTTCTGCTGTCCTGTGCACACGCATCCCGTGTTGATAAACAAATAATCTGTTTAGCTCATACATTTTGAGCTGTATCATTTTAATCACAATGAGCTTTGGAGGGATTTTACAACTTTCAGAAGCCATCATTAGTTAGTATATGCTAAAAACAATACAAGTGCTTCCACCTGAATCAACATTAAGACATTTAGTACCATATAGTACAACAAAACGAAAAGCACCTTTAATTCTGCTTCTAAAATAGACAGAACCATTAGTTTCTATTATTTAAAATGATACTGTGACTTGAATAAGGTAGACTTTGACCTACTAAGCAACAGTTTGTCTGAGACCTTGCATATTTTGTTTCATGCCCAACAGCAAAAAAGAGAAAATCTAAAGACAATTTTGGAGCCACAGCAGTACAGATTACATTTCCACCCTCCTGGCTGAATATTTTAACAGTGCAACTTTGTGATAAGCTATAGTGGGATTTTGAGTGACTCAGGAACTCATTTTAACCTCGGAGATGAAGCTGGTCCCATGGGCTTGCCTCTGGTGATGGTCAGGGCTCTCCCACTGTCCGAAAGTAACAGGCTGTCCTCTGGCACCATGCAAAGTCATTACATTCAGACGTGAGCCTAAATGCACATAGGCAGGCGGCTCTCTCCCCTGTATAACCAGCCGACAGGGGTCACTGGCCTTATACAGCAGCTAAAGGAAAAGCTTGTACCAACTGTGGCTGGCCAAGAGGTGATAGAGGCTTTGCCTGCAGCACATGGAAGTGGAAGAGTGGACAAGGCTTGCCCGCCAACTCTCCAATATGTATCATACTAATATCAAAGTCCTCCAGCAGTGCCTTGAGCTTAAACATGCAAGGTTCAGTTCTCTGTACAGATAGGAGAATCAGTTCTCCAAGACATAGTCAGCATTCATTAACAGTTTTTTTTTGAAATAAGAGTTATGGTGTTTAAAAAATGTTTTGTCATATTTGTTCTGACTCGATACTTGGGTCACAATTTTGATATGTTTTCAATTGTTATTAAGCCTCACAAGAAAACTACTTTTTCTGTGAATTTGCTAAATAAAACATGTCAATTAATAACCCATAAGACCCATAGGGGGTACATGAGGATCAACACAACATCAGATTGAATTGAAAACAATTATTGAATTATTAACCCTAACCTAATACTTTTTTTATTTTATCATCCCATTTCTGTCTAACCATTGTAATCTGGACGCTAGTGGGTGTGTTCCCTATGCCAAATGACTTACAATTTGCAACTTTACAACCTCCTGTCTTCAACAAGAAAATTAACTAATCCAAACAGTTTTTAGTATTGCTGATTCTCTCAGTGTCCAATTCCATTTCTTTCTCAGATGAAGCTTCACACCAGTATTCTGCTCTAGAGTTGCAATGATTCGATATTGGTGCCAATTCAGGAAATTTTGGTGGCTTGGGTATCGGCTCCATGGTATTGGTTCAGCCAATATCATAGTTGTGCCTTAAATTGGACATAATGAGATTTATGTACTGGTGTTGATCCAGAAAGTCTCATAATGTTTGACATTTTATTCAGAATTTGTTGTGACTTGCACTATAAGCAACAGTTACATCACACTAGACCAATTTTTCATGTTTTGGTGAGAAAAAAATCAATCCTTACACTACTAGTATTGGTTGACATTGGGTATTGGCAATGAACTAAAGCCAAAGTATAAAATTTGGATAGCTGGATCGGTGCATCCATACTCTGCTCATCCATAATCAAAATGGTGATGGCAAGTATTTTCTGAGTCACACGCGTGCTGAATTTGCAGCTGATATGCACATTTTGCTCATGTATTTCCAATGCTTTTTATTCTGTAGTGCAGCACATTTTCATAAGAGGTGTCTAACATATCAAAGCACCAAAATGCTGATTGCTTTTTTCTTGCTTTTTCCGAGTTCAAAACATACTTGATTGATGATTTTTTACAAAGCCCCGATAATATCCAGATTATCTGTCCTAACTTCTCTCTAACAATACAATAGCTTGAATTGAATTAGCAATCACAAATCACACCGGTAGAAAGATTTCTGATGCAAACATTTAGGATTTATGAGTTTCCAACAATCATTTTACTTCTATCAAAATCTTGCTACTTTTGATGATCAATAATGAAATGATGGTTTCTTCTCTCCTCAGAATATAACTGACAAGGCCCAAGATATCTAAAGGTTTTCAACAATACTACATTTTCACAAAGGCCCATTGTCTCCCTACAAACTTATATTTAGAGAGTCATTAAAAGGATGGTTTTAAAGAAATTCAAGCATCACGACTGCATACAATTGAACTACCACCCAGCAAGCCCAATGAATAATAGTGAGGTGTTTTACAATGGGCCAATTTCATCTGAACTAGCTGTTTCCATGGAAATGTGGCACTTAAGGACCGATAACAGAGCAACCCGAAGAGGAGAAAAAAGGCTCTGAACAAAATGAGCAAGACGCTGACAGAGAATGATGGAAAGAGAGGCTGAGATCTTGTGCAACAAAAGAAGCAATTTAGAAAGGAAGGACAGCATGGAGTCTGATTATGTCGTCAAAGTAAATGATCATTAATTTGCCCGTGTCCAGCTGGGCCAGATTAATGCTTCCTATTTTCCACAGAGGAGGAGAGAAGCCAGTTTGACCCTACGCAACAGGCATCGGCACGTGACAGACCAGCACCCAATATAGACGAGGCAACCACAATAACACTATAGAAACAACTAAGAACATGCTTCATATATATAATAATCAAATAAAATGACACAAAAAGCCACTGAAAGAAGCTTTAGTCAATATACGATTATAATAAAGATAAAGAATAATGTAAACCCAAGAAATGTTACACATAATCTCAAAACTGATCAACCAACTTAATCTTACTTTTGTCCACAAAATACAGTGCGCTAAAAATATATATTCATGAAACAAAAAACAAGACCACAACACAAAATAGCACAGTTTATTCTGGTTCTGATAAAGCTAAAGATTATTCTAAAATTAGAAAAATTAGTCTGCGTTGCCACGTTTACATCAAATTGTAGGAACATTTATTAAGTGCACTGTTAAGCATCTTTCACACCAACACAACCCCCAGTAGCTGTCGGTAGGGTGGAGCGAAGCGGCGTCAAGTCTTTTTGAGGAGCACCGGTGTAAAACTTTTACACAAACACAATCCAAACGGCCACCAGTCGCCGAGCAAATGCCAAGTGTGCATGCGCATGACATAATGCTTGATACAAATGAGGAAACAAGTTGCGTGCAATTAGAACAGATATGGTTGCTGCAATTCTTTGTCTTTGTTTTCGTCAAACCAAATAGAAATTTTCTACTGTAATTATGTTCTGTTAAAACCCGTGTAAATAACAACAAAATATACATTTCTTTCCAAAAGCCTAATTTTTGATTTTCCACATAATTTTCTACACCACTGATTCGCAAGTTCGCTAGTAGCCACAGACCAATCAAACAGATGCATATGCAGCAACTGGCAATGCAGACTCTACAAGCAAGTGTTCGAAACTCTGCCTCCACGACCTGCTCCGCGCTTCTCTGACACCAACAGCCTCATTCACACCAAACCAACGAGCCACTTGTCCGCAAAAGTTGCCTAACCGGTTCAGATGGACGACCATCGGCTTGGTGTGAAAGACTCTTTAGCATGCTAAAGTTTGATAGCGTTAGCATGACACCAATGAAAATTGTGAAATCCAGAATGCATTTTCCAGGTTAGTCCTATGCAGGGTTCAAAATAGTTATGTAGCCACTTATTGCAAATCTGTTGCTTGTTACAGTTAAATTTACAATGAAGGCGACGAGCTTGGCTCATTAATCCAGCAGTTTCAGTCAAAGAACCTGTTACTATTTCTTTTCTAAGCCAATTTAGATTTTACAATGAATCAATCATCTTCTTTAAGATGGCAAAAATCTTTTGACAACTTTAATAATGTTTATTGCATTTTAATGGAAATTGACACTTTTAATTGTAGATCTGAAAAAACAGGTCTCCCCAAATGTATTACAATACTGTGTAATACAGTAAAGTACATTGTAGACAAACAGAATCTTGTTTATCAGTGTGACATCACATCATTGTCTTGATAGCTTGGCAACACTTGACTCTACCTATTGCTACACATTTAAAAGGTTTGATTTACAAACATACTGTATTCACAAAATCAGCTTGACGTTACAATCGCCCATTTTCCTTTCCTTTAATACGACCACTTAAGAGAGAAAGCACTTGTTGTACCTGACAATCTTGACACTTCACCACAAACCCACCACTACCAAAATACAACGGTTGAAATATTTCTCAAACAGAAAAAACATTTTGATGAAAGACAATTTGTAACAACAAAAACAGAGACGTCTCCACTCACACAACACAACAACAGGCTGTGTCGAGGGAAAATCCTGTCAATCAGCATTTGTACATCCAAACTCCAGAGTCTTAAACATCCGAGTGTCTCCATTCAAGTGAGACACACGCACAGCTCTGGCTCCGCTTGTTATCGTAGCACTCTCCTCAGTGAGATTGGACTGAACACATTTAAGCAAGCTCTCCAAGTGGAAGCCTATCTGCAGCAGTGTCACAGATAACGCACAAAGGCTGGAATTAAGTGTCCACACAGTTAAAACATTTGTACATCTGATGTGACAATGCAGTCTAGAGTAAAAGCTAATAGAGAGGATGTATGTTTAATGATCATGACAAACAGTAGTTAATCATAGGGTAATGGTTAGATTTGTTTACTTGAATTGTGCTATGTGTGAATAAAAAGAACCTTGTTCTGAATCAAACATTCAGATAGAGACCACATCTTAAGGTTGGCCTCGGTCCGACTGCAAACAGACTCTAGTGTAAGTCATTTTTGGTTTAAATACAAATTATCAAAAACCAGAACAAACACAAAAAACATGCTTTTTTTAGCTTGGCCAGTCAGGACAAGAGAAGCACCACAAGGGTGTGACTGTCCAAACAACCCAGAGACAAAGCCACTCGTGACAATATGATTTCATCTTTGCTTGTTCAAGTGTCACATAATCATGGTACTGTTTTAATCATTTACTTTTTTTATGTTGTCCACTTTTTGTCTGAAAATGTGGCCACATGAGTTTGCATTGTCACAATGTTAGGCAGTAGGGATGGAAAATCGATTGATGTATGCAGCGATCAAATCGAAAAGCCAGGATCAGTTTTGCTCATGTAGCCACAGACTTAGATCCACACTCTGTAGTTGTATAATTCACACAATAACAAAAATAATAGCCACATTGTCTGAAGAAAATGAATGTGAGAATGAATGTGCATTATTATGTTGCAATAACAACTGATGGGTGGACTTCTAAATATGGATACTAAATATTACTGTTCAAATGTTGATAATCAACATTAATCCAGATAAACTAACAAAATCGAAAATTGAATCGAATCCATCCCTATTAGGCATGCAGAATTTCTGTGTCTGATATCGCTGTGACTGGCAGCAGTTCGCTGCATTTGCGCTCCAAAATCCGGCATTGCATGCTCCACGATTGTAGTCTTCCGAACATAAAGAAAGACAACAACTTTTTTATAATTTTAAATTAGCAAATTGGCTCTATTCCACCATCTGGTATGACATATTCACCTTCTGTACACAATTTATTGAAGCAAGAGAAAATACTGGCATCTAATAGGGCTTTTCCATTAGTACCTGCTTGGCCCTACTCTACTCGACTCGACTCTACGCGCCTCTACCCGGCTTAGCCCCGCTCAGAGTGAGAGCATTTCCATTACAAGAGAGGCCGAGTGGGGCTTTTGTGAAGCTGGGCGGTACGGTTGCCAACACTGTCACTCCCCAAATAGGGACATGATGCAAGCTCATAGAAAACAACGAGCGTTTCAATGCGCATCGGCTTTAATTAAAGATAATCAGACCGTTCACTCTCCAGCGTTTCATAAGAGTAATATAAAACAAATATCCACCGCCGCATTGGCCAGTAGAGTGAAGCTTTTCATGTCAACACGTTCACTGACTCACCTCTTCTTCACGTCCGCCGACACGTCTGTCTTAAGTCCCGCTCTAGTCCCGATGTACAATCACAAAGTCAGCTGTCCCATCTTCCTCCTCCGTCACTTTGTCCTGACGAAGCTGCATTATAATCTCTTGCTTCAAAACGTGTGCGTCGGATGTCCATCAGTGTTTACTGTGAGAAGCAGGAGCCCGCAGCAGCACAGGTAACCTGCATGTGCCTACGTACAAGCCCGTGTGGTCTACGCACATACTCATAGAACTACTGTTTTATGTATTTAGCGGATAGGGACAAGGGACTCGTTTTTTATGTCACTGTGCTGTTTTTTTTGCTACAGAGAGTACGAAATGTAGAATCATTTCGGTGCTATCGGCAGCTAGCTTAGCGGCGACTCATGTTAGCGTACAGTAACAACAACAAATCAGTGGCACTTGTGTGACGCAACAGGCGACGTGCGTCTGACGTCAGGTTTAGTATCTGCTTGGCTCGACTTGGCCCTGGGGTAAAGCAGGTACTAAAAAAGTACCTGGTCGGCGCGATCAGCCCCAAATGGAAAAGCTCCGCACCAGGGCTAAGTCGCGCCGAGTAGAGTAGAGTAGGGCCAAGCAGGTACTAATGGAAAATCCCTATAAAAGAATTGATTTAAGATATGTAGAGCAAAATCAGCTGAAGCGTGTTTACAATCACTGAAACATTCTACATTTATCAAAGCAAAAAAAAAAGTATGCTGTGAGCCTTAATATGTTGTGTTCTGATCAAGACTCTATAGAAAATGTCTCCACAGACCACCCGACAGATGTCATGTACGGAGAAAAGTTTGAGAATACTTGCACATAAAAAGACACAGAACTTTGCAAAGAGAATAACTATGAGCCGCTATAAGATGATTTCCTCTGGCTGTGGAGACACAGAAGCTGAATAATGCCGCCTCCTTAAACCATAATGATCTGGATAAACAGTCCAGTGTGAGTATTTATCCTGCTCATTAAAGACTAAAGGCTGTTTTCTGCTTCGATGGCCAATCAGGTCGTCTGCGTTTAGGAGCATTTGTACACATAAGCTCAGTCAAGATGATGGTCCTGTCACACTATGCATTCAAATGGACAATTACTTAAGAAAACTGTCTCTGGAAGCCAAAGCTAAGTGAATAAAGCTTTGGTGCAGTTAGTAATAAGTAAGTTGTTATAACCACAGTTAGCTTGCATTGGTTTTGTTGGGCAGGTAATCAAAAACAGAACAAACATTTTTAAGTTGTCATTGATATGCTTGGGTTATTTTGATCGAGCCAAATCGATGCAGTAAAAGCATGTGGTTTTGGAGCCCGTTTCAAATTCACTGGAAAAACTACTTTCATATTCTTGTGTAAAATGAAGATAGAAAGCTGGGCTGGTGTGCAAACAAAGACTTCCAAAAATGGCATAATATTAACAAATGCAACATCTCTATAGAAAATGCAACATATCTTTTTTTCAACTTACATAGTGAAACATTTCTTTCTGTAAGTATTAGGGCTGTAGTTAACCAAAGTGAGATACAGACATGTCACATTGACTAATTAGTCATCAAGAAGTGGGCGCTGCTAAAACTGAAAATAAAAATGTATATCTTTATACAATATTAACTTTGACCTTCTTTCCACCAGTATCAAGGCTCCTACTCTAAGAACTCATCATGTATTGCATTTTCATTGTTTTCTTGTCAGGGCCTAAGTGCCAAACCTGTATTAATAAATGTCTAGAGATAGACTGATAAGTCAGCCAGACAATATTTTGGGGCCGATATTTGCTTTTGTTTGTTTTGTTGTTTTTTGTTTTTCATATCGGCCATATCGGCTATTGGCGTCAAATTTGGCCGTTACCTACCTGATTGTTGTTTGGGCATTTCCTCAGTGTGAAAGCTGCACTCACAGAGATCAGCTGAGCTGTGAGTTGGTTTGGAAGAAAATATTTCTCTTATCTCTCTCCATTTTATCATTAACATGACTTTATTCTTGTTCTATGACTTTGTTCAATGACTTTAATAAGTGCTTGTTTGTTTGTCAATATGAACAATATGAGTGTCTTTCCTGGCGCTATGAAGTTATTGTTTATTGGGCTAAAACACAATCGAGTGTCATTACATTATGTGAATGAGACACACATGTACCATTGTTAAGTTTAGATGGTGTTTTTTGGTTATACCTTCTCACCCCAGCTTTGCTTTTAAAACTAAAACAAGAAAATCACCCTCAAAAATCGTCTTTGAAAATTGGCTATTGACATAGACATCCACTGACAACATTTTTAAAAATTGGCATTGGCCAAAGAAAAACCCATATCGATCAATCTCAATAAATATCACTATTAATCACAGGATCTTGTCTGTCTGAGTCTGTCCAGGTTTAAATGTTTATGTTTTTGGTTAACTCCTTTTTTGTTGTATTGTCCTGAGTGTTTTAGCCTTGCCTCTCACTCTTAACTCACCTCATCTCGCTTACCTGCTCCCAGCAATTGGTTCGGAATATAAAAGACCTGATTCGACACCAACAAGACGTCCTCCCACTACAATTTACCCCTGTTATTTTTTTTGGGAATTATTCATATTTTTTTAGTTAATACATTTTGTTATTGCTTTTTCAATTCCTCCACGCTCTAGTTTTGTTCTATGCTTGGTTACATCTTTAGTTACTGCCATCCCTAGACCTCTACCACGTAACAACTCTAAATCCAGTTTTTTTGCGTTTCTTACAAATTTCAAATTGTAAAATCAAATTCTTTAAAATGAGAGAGAGGAACTCAATTGTAGACACAGGTGAAGTAAATGTTATGAACACTTTGAAAAAATACTGTAAACAGACGCTATAATATGATGCGTTTTACACAACTATTATGATTGCATCCAAAATCTTCCAATAAGCACAAACATAATGTACATCAGCACGACCCGAGCCATCTCACTAATAAGCAGACAACTCAATTACCATTACAGTCTCCATCAGCATTTCCATTCACACATCTTCATCTACAATGTTATTTTCACAGCAGAAAATTGAAAAGGGCCAAATCAATACAATACAATATTAAAAAATTCTCACCAGCCGCTATTATGAGGTAGAAAATGTAAGAAAGAGGTAAAACGCAATCACAATAATGCTTTTTATATAGACAAACAATCAGGGTTGGAGATTGGAGAGCAAGGCAAGACGCGCTTTGATGTAATGTGTCGCAGTCGTTCCTGGAGCGTCTAATCAAGTTGAAAAGAAAACTGACTTTTGCAAGAGGATTGTAATAGAAACACAACTGACCCATTTTAATAAGAAAACACACTCTTCTTCTCAACCTTGGTTTAACTTCTGTCTACCTGCTGCTGCCACCTTTTTTATTTTTTCCCCTCGAATATATATCCGCATGTACGTTTGAAGTTTTATCTTTGCGGAAAACCGAAGCATGGTGATTTGGATGCATGGTAAAAGTAGGTCCAGACATTTCAATATGAATGGGGCCGAGTTTTGCGCCGGCAGAGCAGAGGGGAGGATGTGAAATTGCGGGTGGCGTTCCGAGCAAACCGCGGCGCAGGGAGCTTTGATGTGGCGCTGTGTGTGAAATGAGCTGCTGGTCCGAGGGTTCACTCCATCACTGTAGGACACCGGACAGGAATATACATAAGAAACACAAGAGCAGGGTCGCATGGGATCACAATGGATATATTTGGATGGTAGGGAAGGGAAAGATTGGTGTTAAATGGGAGGTGTTTGTCTAAAAACTAGTATTACAGCTGACTCTGGAATGCTATTATCTGCTAAACTGAGTATGAGATTAATCGCAACTGACACAATATCAAAATTTCAATGAACAAAATGAACAATCGTTAAGGGTAGAGCTATTTTAAGTACTTCACAACAACAAAATAATCATGTCTCATCACGATTAAATCCCATAAATCCTGTATATGGGATTTTTAAATTCTAAGTTCCACAGGCAATCTTCAGTTGGTAAAAATAGGTAGATGATGCAACAGCCGGTTTGGTTTCATTTTGTGGTAATCATCTAACATCGATCTGAGGTCTGTTTGTTTCATGGACTTTTTATGCTTTAACCAGTCGCTGCTTTTTGGCAGTTTTGTAGCTTAGAAAGTAAAGCATAAACATATTCTAGGTTAATATTTGACACAAGGTCAAAGGAGGAGACAATACATAGTTTGTTGTCTCAACTCTCATTTCTGCCATCTCACTTCATCTTTTTCTGCTAACTGGACAGTTGTACTTTGTGCTTTTGGGCAACTGTACGCAGTTTTGTAATACTAAAGACGCTGATAGCAAACTTGTCTGAAGTCAAGTTACAATCTATTGTGTGAAAAAAGTGTTTCATTAGTATTATGGGTAGAAAATTGATCCAAAATTTAAAATCGATTGCCAATTGCAGCAATCGAATTGAAAGGTCAGAATGATCAGTTTTGCTCATGCAGCCACTGACTTAAACACACAATAATATAATAGCCACGATGTATGAAGAAACAAAGTGTGAACTTGTGCAAGACCTGACTGAATGTGCTTTATTATGTTGTGTTAACAACTGATGGGTGGACGGACCTCAAATATGGACACCAAATATGACTGTTTACTGTTTTATGTTGACAAAAGCCACTAGTTCTAAGCTCCAACAACAGTGGCTTTTTTAAAAATGTCATTTATCATGGTTCATTTTGTGTCTTATAAAAAAAGTGAATATAGATAAACTAACAAAATCGAAAATCGTGGCTACAAAATCGAAAACTGAATCAAATTGTGACTAGCTCCTCGATCTCACAAGAAAGCATATACAGTATAAACCGTGACATAACAGGACATGTCAATAGTGTATGATGAGCATAATTTCATACCTTTTTAGCATAAATATGACACGTGTTGCAGCCTCAGTTCATGGGAGTTGTAAAGATGTGTTATTTATGATTATGACAAAATCCTTATGCTTATCTTAACCTAACCCAAGCCCCATCCCTAAACTTACCCATTTAGTAACTTCAAGCCTAAACGTATCCATTAAGCCTTAAGAAAATGTCCCCACGTGGCTTTAGCCAAAACTCGTGTTTATTTCACGCTACAAAATATTGTGTCTGTCTTACGTTTTTTCATATTGTGCAATATATACTGCATAACATATGATGTAAACTCGTGCACATCATTTTTGTGTCATGATATATACGTAGGTTTTCTTGTGACACTGTGTAATTACAATTAGATTTACGCTTTGTATTTTATTAATAATATTCTGTTCAAAGTTCACATATGTATGTTTTGAACATGCTTGAACGAACCTAAACTACAGGATTGGCTGTTTTTCTGTAGACAATCACATAGGAAAATTGTGGCAGAAAAATTATTCAAAGATTCCAGCCCTTCCACAAATATTAGCTTTGATTAAATTTCAATATATTGTAACGCCCTACTAGTCACAATAAATTCTCGTATTTTCTTTTGGCCTGGCTCAAGTGTAGTCACAAAGCTTCCTCTCCTCCTGGTGTTCATCCAAAAGCCCTGAGCTCATATCTCACAGTGTAACAGTGTGGACAGGGGGCACCACTTCCTGACAGACGAGTGAATAATCCCACTGCCTTTTGTGGTTTCCTGGTCTCACCCTGACGTGCCATCCTCATCCAGGACACTGAGCCGCCTCCGGGCCACAAACACAAGGCTTTCTCATCCTCACAATGTCCATGAAACACTGCTGTCGCTGGAATAAAACCAAACATGTCCGCTTTCAACTCACAACACATTTAAGCCCCTTCTCTGCCCTTTTCGTGCCTTTTATGTTCCGTAAGAGGATTATTAATGTGTAATTAGATTGAACGTGCTGATGGCTGTTACTGTCACTACTGTGTCACGATACTAGCATTTCAAACTTGATTTCAAAACTAAGGAATGTTTTTGACACAACAATGAGAAATAAAATGTTTGGACAAGTATTGAAAATCAGAGACTAATCAATAGTAAATCTAAAAACAAAACAATATTCACTTGAACAAAAATAACTTAACTAACCACATAATATTATATGTATGCTTAGCACTATTTCAACATGAGCTGTAAAATAAGATGAGAAATTCTGTTTGTCTATTGCAAACATTGCTTGTGACTTTCTTGTTTTTACAGTAGAAAATATGTTAATTTATTCATGCTTTTCACTTCTTCCTGTTGTAAAGTTGTGTGCAGACAAATAGTTGACGCAATGATTCGCAATTCTAGCTGTAAGGAAGTTTGTTTTCCTTTTAATTACTTTACCACAAAATGCTGCACCTTTTAATATTCATGAATAATGATCCTTGGCCAGCTGCTGAAAATTACAGCAATCTTTCCACAGCAAAACAACACCATTAGTTTATTATGTCGTGGACTGGGCGGCCATTGTATTATGTGCGATTTTTAAAGTGTATAATGTTATTGGTATATTTGAATGTATGAATGAATAATAGATTAATATAAAAATCATTACGTCTAGCTCAGTGGTTCCCAAAGTGGGAGTTGCAAAGCAAAATCTGGGGATTGATGTTGCATTTTTATAATTATGACTTGACATTTAATCCGGTTTTGGAGGCATTGGGGCTATATAAAGCAATACACTGTCAAAACAAAAACAATTAAATGAAATTTAAATGGTTTTGTAACTTTAAATTATTACAAGTATATATTTTTTGTTATGGGGGTCGCAAGTTGGTTGCACGGTTATTTTGGGGGTCCCAGGCTTAAAAGTTTGGAAAGCCCTGGTCTAGCTTACAGTCACTCTCCACATTCACTTGAAATAACAGTACTTAGCGATCTGTCCAGAGAATGTATATTTACTTAACCTTTATTTAACCAGGAAACATCTTATTGAGAATAAAAATCTCCTTTTCAAGAGTGCCCTTGTCATAGCATAAAATCACACATACAATTTAAAATATAAATCAACCTATTAGCTTCATAAGATTTAAGAAAAACTATGACATGTAAAAAAAAAAAAGAGCTATATTGTTGATACCACAAGCATGTTTCTGCTTAAAGGCGCTATACCCATTTTTTTTAAATAATAAAATTGTGGCTAACTGCTGTACGCATACCAACACTTGTCGCTCTTAACAGTTGTGGAAAAAAGTTTTACGCTGAACAATTCGGAGGCTCAGAATGCATTAGGTAAGTGCATGAGCAGAACATGTAGGAAGCTTAAGGGAAACAGATTGTGCTTTTTTTTTTTTGGATATTTAGGAAGAAACTATGGGAAACTGCAGAACTGAAAAGCTCTGCCTCTTCATTGTAAAATTTTACTTTAATAAGCCATAGATTTTAAATTACTATTTTTTGTTGTTGGAAAGGAGCAATTTTGAACCATGTTTTACTCTCAATCTGAATTTTTGAGTAATCACAAGAAAATACACACAAGTGGGCGGGGATAGGTGGTAGGTGACGACAGGGATTTTCTGAACACTGGAGCATCAGCAGCAGAACAATACAAGATTACGCAAACATGCAGAAATCACCCAAATATAGCTTGGGTAACTATACTGATGAGAGAACCAGCTGTAGCATGATTAAAACTCAGAAAAGTAGATTTTACATTATAGGTTCCCTTTAAAAATAATTACATTTTAAGGAAGCAAAAAAGCTAGCACCTTTAATCATCGACCCTCCATTTATTCTAGCTTTAACCTAACAAAATGTTTTATTAATAGACTTAGACAGGTCCTACAAACTTAACTTTCACTACTATACATTTGTACTGGTGAAAAGTATTTCTTGAAAAAAATAACCAGAAGCCCTTTAATTAAAATGTAAAACTGAAAATGAAAGTGGATGATGAAACTAAGCAGGTGTTATCGTATAATCCTAAATCTTGTGTCGGCCACAAACCTGCATAAAAAGAACATCAGAAAAACCTGCTGCTTTAAATCAACATGCAAATCACTTCACGTTTGAATACAGTCACAGAGAAAGAATATTTAAATTAATTTCAAACGCTGGATGTTTCTAATAGCCAGCTTTGGTCTTAGTGCATATTTCGTCTTAGTCTGTGTGGGCACTGAAGGTAAAAGTCAATGGAGATGCTTTCCTATGTGTGCACGCATGCTCTCTTCAAATGTCTATATGTTAAATGCTGCAATTGTAGTAGATCTGCACAAATCCCATCAAACAAACGCAGCCCTGGGAAGTGGGCCAGAGGGAGATATGAGTCAGTCCAACGCGGGGGACGAGGGGTGGATCCTCTTTTCAAGATTTCACACTGAAAAAAGGGAACAAAGGAGAAAGAGCCGCGATTTGCAGAATTAAAAAGATGTAGGTAGCACTTCTGAGGGCCCTGAAGAGAGCACAGGAGAAGCCTTAGTGCCCACACGATGCAGAAAGAGCAAAGAACAAAATCTTAACCGCTTTCTAGGACTTGCACAAAGCTAGGAAAGCCAATTAAACTCACTCACAACTGTGTCCAATCAATCCGGATGGAGCAGGTGGAAGAGAGCGAGCGTACATCTCAGGAAGGCTTGAAACATTTATGCCCTCGCTATACCCAATTAGACATATCATTCTGACCAGCGGCCATCACACAGCCCTCTGTGATTCAATTCTGTTCATACTGAAGAAATATTCATTTATTTATATATTTCTAGGGCTGCAACAAGTTGTATTTGTAACGAATCAAGTATTGAATTAATTGTCAATTTAGTAATCAAATAATCGTTCACTGGTCTTTTGTAGGTTCCCAAACATGCCTGAACTGAAATAATACACAAAGGCCCTGATTTACTAAGGTGGATAATAGCGCGTACTAATTTGCGGCCGCAGTTCAGAATTTTGCGCGTCCCTGAAGTGGGCGTGTTGCACGCGATCAACAAAGAGAAACTGCGTCAGTAGTGCGGGAGCAAACCGGTGAAGGCGGGCCTATGTAAATGACCCTTTTGCGTGCTTCAGTTTCCACAAGGAGGAAGAGGCTCGCAAACGAAAAAAATATTTCGACCCCGAGGAACTAAAGGTCCTCGTGGAAGAAGCAAACTCTCGTAACGATGAGCTGACCCATGCAGCGGAATATAACCATCACAATATCCGCAATGCCATCTGGCAAGATATCACGAATAAAATAAATGCCGTTGGAAAGGCCAACAGGCCAACTCACAACTGTTGTTTTAGTAATTTGGTGGCAGAGATTTCTAATCATATTTTTACTTGTTTTAATTTAATTTAATTTAATTTAAATATATGTATTGTATAAAATGTTTTAATGATTGTGTTTTCATTTTAAACAGGGCGCCAATGAAAAGGAGAGTCTTGTCTCATTGCAGCCTCCCGGTATAAATAAATAAATAATAATAATAATACAAATAAATAATAATAATAATAATAATAATAATAATAATAATAATAATAAAATAATAATAATAATAATAAATAATAATAATAATAATAATAATAATAATAATAATAATAATAATAATAATATCTTTCTATATTTAAGCTTTCCGAAGTTATAACCATAACACAATTTATCACAGACTATGTAATTGCAGGATCACACTTTTTCACTGAGACCATTTATATAATCAAATATTACATGAAAAAAATATTTTTAATTCTGCACATGCCAAAGATCATTAAAGAGTTAAATATAAGCTGTAGAAGTGCACATATTTTAATATACAAAGCCTCAAACATAAGTGTCCGCTTCACATATTGTCCCTCTTTACCAATATTCACCCTATTATAACCAGCAGGATACACATTATAAATATACATTTATTAATTTATGAGCTTATTTTTAAGCGTATTGTTTGTTTAGATACATGTGAAAACCAGCTCAAGCTCCAGGAACGGGCCAAATCAGTGAAGCAGTGGATATACGCGCTATTGGAAGAACTCAAAAACCAGAACGCGAGGGTCTTTCTTCCGTGGCACAGGAGGTACGTGCACTCACAGGAGTAATGCGAGGTCTTCGTCGGACTGTGTGTCCACTCTAAAAACATCTGTTCAGGCCCTCATTGTGAGTGACCATCGCACAGCGCATCCAGCTAGTGAGGAAAGCACGGCACAGTGCGCACGGCGGCGCGCGAGGTCGAGGAGACGCCACAGACGTCTGGACGCACGCTGAGAAAGAGAAAAAAAAAAATAATAAAATCATATTGAAATCGCGTTGCATGTTGTCTTGTGTCTCCAAACCATACTTTGCCTGTGAAATGATTTTAAATGAGAGCATTCCGTGCTTGCAGCAGCGTTGTCTTAATTATAACCAGGCTCCTCCATAACCTCACCATATATGATTATATTGTATTATAGGCTATTATAACAGCATCATCTTGCAGGCCGTGTCTTTTTGCAATGTTCCGATGCAGCAAGCCACTACGATGTGAGCGGCTTTTGTCGGGCTGTATATCCGCCGCAGTGCGATGAAGACAGCGAAATCTGGACAATAATAATCAAATATAAATAATAATAATAATAATACTTATTGTAAATTATATTTGTAGTAATAATAATAATAATAATAATATTAATAGAAAGAATAATACGTATTATTAATTATTGTTATAATAATAACAATAGCCTACTAGTTATTATTAATTATTATTGTGACAATATTATTGTTCTTGTAAAACTATCATTTTAATTTAATAGACTATTACTATTATTAATATGAATGGCATGTGGCATACCTGTTTGTCAAAGCCTGATCCGTAGATTCAGAAGCTAAGCAAGAAAGGGCCTGGTTAGTATTGGATGGGAGACTGTTAGAACACCAGGTGCCACAGTGGACGACAAGATTAGATTGTCGTTGTGTCCTTGGGCAAGACACTTAACCCACATTGCCTCAGTGTCTGCGTACACTGGGTGAGTGGATGCTAGATTGTAAGCGCTTTGAGTGCCTGGAAAGGTAGAAAAGCGCTATATAATAGACCATTTACCACTGCTCTGTGAAATACCAGCAGCAACTGCCACTGTCCTCTGGAATGAGCCGGATACCAGACGAGAAAATGTCGATAAAATGATATAATGAAATCCTCTTCTAATGTTTCTACATTAACACGCACCTCTCTGGTTTCTGCGTCTTCTCCGGCGGAGTATTACAGCTGCCACACCCTCGACGTTGGTTGCAGGCGCTTTTTAACGACATTTGCATTTCCTCCGCCTATATTTTGCGGCATGACGCAAAAATGCTCGAAATTACATATTCATGAGACCAAAGGTGCTAAACTGGCGCAGCGCAAAACTGTGTCACGTGAAAGACGCTATTTCTTTTGCACATGCATGGTAAATCGGTTTGCTCCCTTTTTTGCGCGTGCAGTTCACTTTGCGTCTGTGCAAACGCTTAGTAAATCAGGGCCTAAATGACTAATTGGGCAGCAAAGACAGAAAATGTTACTAGTAACCTAATAGCAAACTAGTAAACCTACATTTGATCTTGAGTAGAGTAAATGTGACTAAGTTGAGTGATTCTCAACTTTAGTGATGGAATAATCGCCTACTTAACTATGAAAAGACTCCAAAGTAGAGCTGCAACAATCAGCGCTATGAACACCTGCGCTGTATTTCTACCCAAAGCACATCAGTATACACGAGAAACTCAGTCTCAGAAAACTAGAACGCATGCATTGTGGTGAAAAAGCCGTATGTAGTATCAGACATTAGTCTGTTATCATTTAGGTAACTATTTCTTTACACAGCAACACCCACACTGTAGACTATACACGCACTTGTCAATACACACACAGATTTCTATTAGCTATAGAGACAGATGCTGTATGTAGTTTCAGCTTGATCAAATTCTGCAAAATGTTATGTTTTATTGTGATCTTAACAATCGAAAGCCCCCTAGGGAGGTATTTAAAGTATGAGAGGTACTCAACAAAAAAAAAAAAAGATTAGTAACCACTCGTGTGTATGACGAAAGGCGTGAACCTCAGTCTGCTTAACCCACCCAGTGAAAACATGATCTATAGCAGTATCTCTCTTGGTGGTCATAATGTTTTGGCTGTATTGAACTAAACCCACTGGATAAACTGTTACAACATGATAAACTGTCATATTTTGTTGAGAAGAGGTAAAACAGTGTCTCTTCACACAGACGAGCAGGCCCAGAGCAGAGGAATGAATATAGTACTTCACACCTGAATTTTCTAGGGCATGGTGCCACTCTCCATTACCACAGCAGCCCACTCAGCCGCAGTACCACGTCTCTCCTCCTGTCAGCGCCGATAGCACCAGAGACGGCTAGTGTGCGCGCTCAAACACATCAAACGCACAAGAATGATTGAGAGAAACACAAATAGCAGTTTAAAGACAGGGATCGTCGAATAGATGTGGCAGCGCAGGCAAAATACAGCGTCTATCTGTGACCGGGGCGAGAGCAGCAGCAAACCTCCTAATCCTATTTGAACACATAATGCTATATTGTTTAGCTTTAGGCAAGAGCAAGGCTGTCTTTTCTCCCTGGATGCCACTATACGAATGCAAAAGCCTTGGAAATACAGTATAAATATTGGCACAGGGAAAACATTATGTGTAGATTTTTGAACCTTTAGACCACGTGTAGGTGGTTTTGCTGTTCGGGATCCAACGGAAATCGTAAACATGTGTATTCTTGGCATAAGTTCATTGACATGTTCCACACATTTTAGTATGATGTAGTAGTGTTATATGGATGGTAATATTTAGGATGTGGATGTAAGATGAAATGTGTTCATTCCAATTTGGAGGGATGCTTTTATCAAATTGCAGTTTTTGAATTTTCATATTTTCTAGGGCTGTGGTTCGACCAAAGAAATCCTAAAAACATGTTCCAACAACGGATTAATCGACCAAAAATAGGGCACAAGCTAAAAAGCATGTTTGTCAAAAGTACCTAAAGTCAATACTAATCAATACTTAAACTGGTATCGAAACAAGATTTGAAGTATCAATACAAAAATTTCGCATAAAACAAATTTGATATTTTCTGAAAAGGTTTAAAATAGTTTTAAGCTTTATCAAGACTAGCTTAAAACGAAAATGTTTAATAAAGAAGTTATCTTGTGTAGAAAATCAAAACTTTGATTTAAAAAAGACTATTTTAATGATAAATATCGAAATTATCATTGAGAATCAAGTCTAGTATCAAACATGAGTTTGAATGTTTGATGTGACCATGACTTTATGCAAAGGAGTTCATGCAAAAGGCAATAATTTACACAGATAACAAATAGGAAACATTGTGGTTATATCCAAAAAGCTACATTAAACCAATGATTTGGTTGCAATTTAGGACAAATAATATAAAGAAAAGAATGTGTCAACTAAAACTCCATTGACCAATGAACCGTTTCTGCGTCATTAACAAAAAAGTGCATCCATGTGGACGCAACTAATAAGCCACAGACACATGCTGGAGCACTCATGTCCCGACTGACAGCCTGCCTGCGCCCGCGGATTTGAGGGTAAACTTTTAGGATTGGATGTATTCATGTTGCATGGAACGTGTAGTCAGGCCATTGCAACCAAAATTAGGACCAAGTGAAGGACATATGGCGCTTGTATGTGCTGTTCCGTAGCCACCTGCGAGTGCCGCCTCCAGTCAAAGACTGCACTGTTTGGCCCATTAACTTTCTGTGACGCAAAAGTGCGTTCATGAGAGTACAAGCTCCTTAGAATGAGCGGATTCATCTGAGTCTGACAAAGTTCTCTTTGTCAGACTCAGATGTCAGTTCTCTTGACAATGATTGCTAAAAAAACAAACACCAATGTTTTCCTAGATACATTGAAAAGTATAGCTGTAGTCGACCAAACAAATTCTTGGTCGACTAAGGCATGTCCCAATGACCGATTAATCAACTAAAAATGGGGCCAGCAAAAGCTCTGAAACTATAAAAGTGTTTTCAAACTGATCATTTATCTGATCAAAACTCTAAATGTTACTGCATGCAAAAATAAATATTTGTACGGAAAAGGAACAGGAAAACAGTGTCTTAAAAAAAGGCTGATTCGATCAATAATTTGGTCCCAATCTTCAGATGATTCACTTCTTTTTTCCTATTACAAAGCGTATTATCTAAATGAAAATTATATCGACTAAGAAATTTAAGAGTCTATCAACCGCTTAATCAATGAAGCGACTAAAGACTACAGCACCATTAAAAAGTTTTCCTAAATCTTTTACCTAATTTTAATAATTAAATTCTTCCAATGGCATGCATGTTTTGTTGTCACAAACAATGACAATTGTGTGTGTTTCCAGGTCACAAAGCAGTGTTAAAGATAATTGAGCATACAGGCTCAAATGCTGTGTTGTTGTGTCAGCTGAAGTCGCTTTGGAAGTTTAATTTTTGTTTTCTTTCATCCCATGTCAATAAAACACCCCTGGTTATCTGAATTAACTGTCAGCTAATGTCTAAGGAACGTTTTGTTGTTATTTGGCTAGGTAAAAACTAACCATTAGAGAACCACAGCTAACTGTTTGCTGGGTCATATGTCTTTAACTGAACTTGTACTATAATAAGAGGTTCAGTCATTTGAAACATTTGTATTTTTAGGTTGCAGTTAAGTTACATTACTAAAAGGAAGTATCATTAGTATAATTTTAGGCACATTATCTTGTTATCCATGGAGACTTGAAGTTGTAAAATATGTCTGTAGACTTTAACTGTACATATCTTAGTCTCCATAAATGCCCTGCACATTCAGCCTGTGATAGTTTAGCTTTGACAGTAATGTTCTCTTTTAAACCTGGAGCAGCTCCTTCAGTGATGTACAGCTGCTGTGGACTGAGACAAAGACCACAGAGCACAAAGACAGCACATGTAGCACAGCTCTTTAAACACTGTATTATTGATTCTGTCAGCTGCTCAACACTTCAAATGAAGAAAAGCGACTTAATGTTTGAAGTGAGTTTGTGCTAGAAACTGCTCATGAGCTGACAACATTCTTGGACAAAGTGTTTAAAGTTATGTAATATTAGCATTAGAAAAAAGAAATGGTTTGTCGTGCAGGAAAAACAATCAGATAGTGTTGTGTTATGTGCCTGTTACATGTGTTTTTGTGTTTTGCCATCAGCGTGCCCCTGGGACAGAGGAAAATTAGCCTGCATGGTTAACTCATTTACACACACACAAGCTGGACTAACACATCCATGTGCACTGTCCCATACTGAATCATTACATCTTCCACTGAGCTCCAGAGCAAAGTGTGATTAAATGTGTACACAGTTAATCACACTTGAATCTTTTTGTAGTAAATTAGTACATTTATTGTAAATGCAACTCATTGTGATAAAATCAAACATCTGTGTACCGTCTGAATCTAAATCAAAGTGTTTCATTTTAAGCAGCTTATTATTCTATTCTTATTGAGGTGAGTTTTGTTCCTTTTTGTTTCATGAAAATTGACCCAGAAATGACTGCAATAGGATTGTTTTATTATATATTTATGTAATTATGTATCTATGTATTTATTTATTTTAAGTATTTTTCTACAAGCCATGTTTTAAGTAGCAAATTCACAGAAAACTGTTTTCAGTAAAACACAGTGAACATGATTAAGAGTTTACCAAACTATTTGCTTGTTTTCACCTAGATTGGCTGTTTTATGAGGTTTGTAGTTGTATTTTGTCCAGCAAACACTATGTCATATGTAGAGAGAGATGTCCACAACTGTTACCTAGCAGACACATTGTAAATGTGGGCCAAAACCCACATACATGACACAGGTGTAATAATTTGACAAATGATAATATCCGCTTAAATTGTGGTAAATGATTATTTAAACTCCCAGGAAACTGTGTCAGTTTTGTGTAAACTGTCTTTGCATTTTGGAGCTTTTCACACGTGGAGGGATTCAGTTTCAGAACTCAGATTATTTCCTGTATTTTTCATCTTTTATCTGTCAAATTCCTCATAATTTGCAACTTACTTGAGGTAATATTTACCACAAGGGCTTTCACACCAAACTAAGTCAAAATGAGAAGAATGTGATGATCTGTCATATGGGCTTTAACAAAATCAGAATGGTGGCAAATGTATCAAGAGTCAAGAAATGAATTGTGACAAAACAATCGCCCGATCCATAGTATTTTCTCAATTACCATTTTGTTAAACCATGAAAGAATCACAATGAATGAAGACGCTTGCTTTCGAGTCCGACAGGGCCAATAAGCCAGTAAAATAAAGCATCCTTATGTTGTGTACTTGTTGGCCCAGGGGAGTGACTGCTGTGACTGGAGCTGAGAGAAATGCTGCTGACCAGGCTCGTTCCCATAATGCACTGCACTCGGCTGCTTTACACGTCTCTGATGTCCACACACACTTGTTCTTACACACACTCAGAGCTGTGGTTTGTCCTGGTGGTTTTAAGGACCACACGTCCCACTGAGATCAACAAACACATAACCTGAGGTAGATTTGTCAATTGTTTGGATTAAAATATGCACATGTATTTACGGTATATTGAAATAAAAAAATTTGAGCAGTAATGTAATATTTGATTTGTTATTGGTTAATATTAGTTGTTTGTAGTGTAAAAGGCCAGTCTATATATAATTATAGTGAAATTTGACAATACAATAACCCTAGCTAAAAAATGTATAATTCAGTACTTTTTTTTTTTTTCGTGATTTAGAAATACACTTTATTTTCTTTTTTCAAGTTAAAAGAGTTTTATAAGAAACAAGATGTTCATTCATTCATTTTCTACCGCTTGTTCCCATTGGAGAAAATCACATATCAAGTGAAAACTGCTAAACTCAGTATAAGTCGTGAAGTTTTAAGATATATATATATATATTTTTTTTTTAACATGTGTCAAGTATTCTTTTGTAATCCTTTTTTGTCTGATTCCAAAAACCTCTTTTCTCAGCACAAGAAGTTAACAATTATTCGATTACTACATTAGTTGACAATTATTAGAATAATCGATTAGTTATGATTAATTGATTAACTTGTTGCATATTAACAAGTTGTAGTTGAACATTACAGGCAAAGCAACAGAATTTCCATAGAAAACCTGTTTTACCACAAGCATCTTGTTTTGTGCAGTGGACTTTTTGCACTTAAGTGTTCAACTAAAGCTTTTTAACCCCTGTACGACCCTCATAAGGTATGTAGCCCACTCAGTTATATCAACTCCCCAAAGGTATAAATAAAACAAACAGAGCAAAGAAGACACACGGCTCTTATATGTCAAAGCCCTGAGTACTGCAATGTCAGTGAGTATTAAAAAAGGTTAAAACAAGCATGTTCTTTATAATTTGGGTGCTGCTGTTGTGAAGGGGCCGTGTGGCTCAGGAGGGGATATGTGAGGCTGCGTTTTATGTTTAAAGTTTGTTGTGATTTTTTCGATAGCTTATTGGCTCAAGCTTCTTGATAACGTCAATNTATTTGGTAATGGTATCGGCACTTATCCTGACAAGTATGATATCGGACAGTTACAAAAAAAAACAACACTAGTTTAGATGCGACAAAAGTCATATTTTTTGCACTCTTTTGTATTGTATATAGGCTATGGTAACTTCACATTTGCTTTGCACTGAAACCTCAACAAATATATCCAAATACTGCCCAAAAAAAATCTCCCAATTACCAAGACAATCCACAAACATTGAGTTATCCATTTAGCCAACGTCATCCCTGCTAATAATTATCACAGCACACTCCATCAGCGTCCTGTAATGAGTCTTTGCGAGTGCTTGTTGCTGGAGCGGCGCGGTCCCCTGGTGCTGCTGCTGCTGCTGCTGCTGCTGCTGGTGGTGCATTTATCTGTGGAGCAGCGTGGGCCTCGGTCCAAGGGTCGGAGCTGTCATTTTCTCCGACACAAAGAGCTCATTAGACACAATCACACAGCGGCGCATGCAGAGGTGGAGAGAGACTCAAATACAAACATGTCAAAGGTCTGGTGCGCGCATAAAGCAGACGATAATCCATGTTTGTGAGTGAATAATGGGGCTAATAACTAATGAGGGCAATAAAACATAACCCTGACATAAAACTGGTGGTTCATGGAGGATTTTTAGAGTTAGCAGTGAGTGGTGAAAATGCATGAGAGTCAATTGTGAGGAAGGACATTTTCTCGAGTTAAAAAAAGCAACTAAAACACGAAAAAGCAGTCTGACGATAAATAAAAACTATAATTCTCAAGCTGAATATTGAGCTTGACGCAAAAAGAGAAAATCAGGTAAACAGTGCTGGGAAAACAGATAAACAACAGGAACACAGAAGATTCTCTCACTTTTCACAGTGACAAGGACCTTGGGATCACGTACAGCTGAAGTCATTACATTTCTCTCCTTAAAGATGTTTTTTTGATGAGGAAATTATTTGTTGTGTGACAGATAAAATATAGGATGACCAGATCGAATGTCCTAGCAGATGTATCCAAAACAACTGATTTGTCACAGTTTTAAGACCTAGTTAGTCCTAGTTATCTGAATTTTAGGATATCTTTACATCCAGCAGTATGAAAACATATTGTTGTTTCTTTCGTAGGTCTGGGCAATATCTTGATCAAAATCGAATCGTGAGCTAATCTCTGTGACAATCTTTATAAAGACTATTTTTTCTAACCCAAGTCTACGTCTTTATAGCGACTTTGGGCTTCTTTTTTTCAAAGTCTCTTATGAATTTTGGATGTTGTGTTTCCTTGGGCTGCACTTTCAAGTCATCTAAGAGGTAAATTTTAACAGATTTTTTGGATTGATTTACAAAAATATATCCATTTATGACTGAAACATTGATTTAAAAGTCATTATTAATGATGGAAATGGTTAGAAACGTGTTTTGTTGAGACACACAATGCTCTAATTCATTGATTATTTAGTTGCTTTTTTATTGAAGAGCTGAAGGCTTGGTCGCTTATTTCTCTCTGAAAATCTGGCAACACTGGTCAGCCTTTGACAGCTGGACTTAACCATTAACAGTGAAGTGGGAACTTTCTGAAAAAGCGGATAATTGTTTTTATTTACTTCAAAGCAATAATTAAATACAATTTACAAGAATTGTGATAAAAGCAAAATCCTGATTTGGCTCCAAGAAACATTTTTTGCCAAATTGCTCGTTCTGTTAACAATAAAAACAAAAACAAAGACAGAATTCTCTGGCATTCTGACCACATGTTAGTTGTGAAAGAAAAGTGAATACAGCCTTTTCAGTATTTAAATCTTCAATCCCCAGTTTTGCAAATCACCCTATGTGCTACCAAACAAGCTACGTAGCTAAGCTCTGCACAGTCGAGCAACAACAGAAAAACTACTTTCTTTTTTACCAGCCAAAACTAGCTCCACTGACAAAAAAAAATCACGAAACAGATAACAGATGGAATATATTTGCTGTGCGAGAGCGGAAAAGTCCCAAATCTTCAACTGTCATTAGCAAAACAAGCTAGCTCACCATGGCAACAGCAACAGCTACTTTCAGCTTGTATTTTGTCACAAGTCATTTCAGCTAAACAAAAACTTCAAGAGACAAAGTAGAGCTAAGAAAACACATTTTATCAGTTGTTCTTCTCAGTTTGGTGTCAGTCTGGACGTTCAGAAGCATTTCTCAGATAAAATTATGTCAGTGCTTAACCTATGAATGCCACGTTTAGACTAATTCTCCTTGGAAAGTATTTTTTTAATGAACTAAATCTTCCTTCTTCTTAAGTGAACCATTTAACAATCCAATCCGGTCCTGTTAATAGCTCACTTTTGGCTCCCAGACTTCGTGACGTGATTGGACAAGAGAGAACTCAGACTCAGAGGAAAATTACATGGCAAAAAGCAGATCTGAACAAAAGAAAAGAAATCAAAAACTGACTTGGATCTTTAAAACACCATTTAATATTGTTGAGCTTGTTATTACTCATTGGTGATTCTGTTGTTATGGCCTCGAGCGGTGTCAGCTTAAAGAGTTAGACTATTTCATAATGTTTATTCTTAGAAAGAGAAGCAAAAAAAAGAAACATTCTTTATTTGCTCGAGGACTGCAGCAAGCAATCTTAGAAATTAATTTGTGAACATCTCTTAGCAAACTACTTCAGAATGAAATACTAAATATCTAGCTTTGTTCAGAGATACAGAAATAAACCGTATCTCCGAATATGTGACCTTGCTTTCCCCACAGCCCTTCTCTAAACGATTCGACTGCACATAACTGTCCACACTTCCCTCACTGTTGAGTCTGCCGTTGCTCCTCTCACTGAACTCTGAGGTAATTGTCCTGACTCCAGATTCTTCAGATGCGCTGAGGTTTAAAGTGATGAAGAGACACAAGTGAGAGGAAACATAATGAGCCATTCAACCGCAATGGGTTTGAAAATAGAAAACGTTATCAAGAGCCGTAGATGAATTTAAACTGATTGGTAAAGCTTCGTATCTAGTCGTATTTAAAGTGGACAATTAAACGATCAAAACTCTGCCTACAGTCGCCTCTAGAGAGCAGGATGGTTTCTGGTCTGAGATGATGGAAGAACAGTTTAACCTGTCCAAACTGTGTTCCTTTCTTTTTCTTATAAGAATCTAGTAACACAATATCTGACATACACATTTTAATCACAAGTACAAAGCCTATAAAAAGTGGTGCAATTGAATAAACACATGGCTGAATTGTGTTGTGAAAAGCCACTTGTCTGTGTCTTTGAAAAGCTGAATTCAGTGAGAGTGTTGGTGTAGAATTGTGAGTTAATCAGAAGTTAGTGTCTGGAGAGAGAGAATGACTCACCAGCCCCTCCGGTCCGCCCCCGGCCCGCTCCACACTCAGGTGTTCATCTGAGCCTTCAGCTTCCTCACCTAACAACACACAACAAGAAGAAGAAGAACAATGTTAGAAACACTGGAGCAGCAACAAAACATATAGACAGAAAATACTCCACTGATTAGAACCTGTGTTTACAAAAGAAGAAGGTGATGTGGAGTCTATGATACAACTTAAGATTTGCAAACCTAAATAGCTTGGGAAAAAAAGGAATAAATAATCTGCAAATTGCTCTATATAAAACATCAGCTATGAAAAATGCATTAGGTCCCCTCTACTGACATAAAGATTTAGGAAAGTCAAATTAATTATGTGGATGAAGAACTGAATGTTGTGTTATAGAATTTGTATCCCATGTTAAAAATCAAGTCTTCTGAGAAGTTATCTGAACTCAAATGGTTTATTTACAAGTATGCACAATTATGCAGATAATTATCCTGTCCTTCGTCAGGTCTGGTCCCTGTCCCGTCCAGTGTGACTCTGTTTTTACTCAAGAAACCTCTTCCCTCGTGAAAGTCCAGCCTTTTATTAAGGGGTCCTATTGTGTGTTTTTTTTAATATATATTTAGTAAGAAACTAGAATATATCAGATCAGTAATTCATCTTTTGTTCATTGTAAAACACAAAATTGATCTAAAACAACTTAAAATAAAAACAGCTCTACTGACTACCTGTTCAAAACTGCAGAACTGATAAGCCCCGCCTTTTCATTTTAAAATGTAACTGTAAGAATCAACAGACTTAAAATAACAAATTATTATTGTTGGAAAGTGGCTCTGGGACAGTTTTGAACCATACATGCTTCAATTTGACAATTTTTGAGTAATCACAAGAAAATACACACAAGTGGGGGGATGGTGGTAGGTGACGACAGGGATTTTCTGAACACTGGAGCATCAGCAGCAGAACAATACAAGATTACGCAAACATGCAGAAATCAACCCAAATATAGCTTTGGGTAAACTATACTGATGAGAGAACCAGCTGTAGCATGATTAAAACTCAGAAAAGTAGATTTTACATTATAGGTTCCCTTTAAAAATAATTACATTTTAAGGAAGCAAAAAAGCTAGCACCTTTAATCATCGACCCTCCATTTATTCTAGCTTTAACCTAACAAAATGTTTTATTAATAGACTTAGACAGGTCCCTACAAACTTAACTTTCACTACTATACATTTGTACTGGTGAAAAGTATTTCTTGAAAAAATAACCAGAAGCCCTTTAATTAAAATGTAAAACTGAAAATGAAAGTGGATGATGAAACTAAGCAGGTGTTATCGTATAATCCTAAATCTTGTGTCGGCCACAAACTGCATAAAAAGAACATCAGAAAAACCTGCTGCTTTAAATCAACATGCAAATCACTTCACGTTTGAATACAGTCACAGAGAAAGAATATTTAAATTAATTTCAAACGCTGGATGTTTCTAATAGCCAGCTTTGGTCTTAGTGCATATTTCGTCTTAGTCTGTGTGGGCACTGAAGGTAAAAGTCAATGGAGATGCTTTCCTATGTGTGCACGCATGCTCTCTTCAAATGTCTATATGTTAAATGCTGCAATTGTAGTAGATCTGCACAAATCCCATCAAACAAACGCAGCCCTGGGAAGTGGGCCAGAGGGAGATATGAGTCAGTCCAACGCGGGGGACGAGGGGTGGATCCTCTTTTCAAGATTTCACACTGAAAAAAGGGAACAAAGGAGAAAGAGCCGCGATTTGCAGAATTAAAAAGATGTAGGTAGCACTTCTGAGGGCCCTGAAGAGAGCACAGGAGAAGCCTTAGTGCCCACACGATGCAGAAAGAGCAAAGAACAAAATCTTAACCGCTTTCTAGGACTTGCACAAAGCTAGGAAAGCCAATTAAACTCACTCACAACTGTGTCCAATCAATCCGGATGGAGCAGGTGGAAGAGAGCGAGCGTACATCTCAGGAAGGCTTGAAACATTTATGCCCTCGCTATACCAATTAGACATATCATTCTGACCAGCGGCCATCACACAGCCCTCTGTGATCAATTCTGTTCATACTGAAGAAATATTCATTTATTTATATATTTCTAGGCTGCAACAAGTTGTATTTGTAACGAATCAAGTATTGAATTAATTGTCAATTTAGTAATCAAATAATCGTTCACTGGTCTTTTGTAGGTTCCCAAACATGCCTGAACTGAAATAATACACAAAGGCCCTGATTTACTAAGGTGGATAATAGCGCGTACTAATTTGCGGCCGCAGTTCAGAATTTTGCGCGTCCCTGAAGTGGGCGTGTTGCACGCGATCAACAAAGAGAAACTGCGTCAGTAGTGCGGGAGCAAACCGGTGAAGGCGGGCCTATGTAAATGACCCTTTTGCGTGCTTCAGTTTCCACAAGGAGGAAGAGGCTCGCAAACGAAAAAAATATTTCGACCCCGAGGAACTAAAGGTCCTCGTGGAAGAAGCAAACTCTCGTAACGATGAGCTGACCCATGCAGCGGAATATAACCATCACAATATCCGCAATGCCATCTGGCAAGATATCACGAATAAAATAAATGCCGTTGGAAAGGCCAACAGGCCAACTCACAACTGTTGTTTTAGTAATTTGGTGGCAGAGATTTCTAATCATATTTTACTTGTTTTAATTTAATTTAATTTAATTTAATATATGTATTGTATAAAATGTTTTAATGATTGTGTTTTCATTTTAAACAGGGCGCCAATGAAAAGGAGAGTCTTGTCTCATTGCAGCCTCCCGGAATAATAATAATAATAAATAATAATAATAATAATAATAATAATAATAATAATAATAATAATAATAATAATAATAATAATAATAATAATAATAATAATAATAATAATAATAATATCTTTCTATATTTAAGCTTTCCGAAGTTATAACCATAACACAATTTATCACAGACTATGTAATTGCAGGATCACACTTTTTCACTGAGACCATTTATATAATCAAATATTACATGAAAAAAATATTTTTAATTCTGCACATGCCAAAGATCATTAAAGAGTTAAATATAAGCTGTAGAAGTGACATATTTTAATATACAAAGCCTCAAACATAAGTGTCCGCTTCACATATTGTCCCTCTTTACCAATATTCACCCTATTATAACCAGCAGGATACACATTATAAATATACATTATTAATTTATGAGCTTATTTTTAAGCGTATTGTTTGTTTAGATACATGTGAAAACCAGCTCAAGCTCCAGGAACGGGCCAAATCAGTGAAGCAGTGGATATACGCGCTATGGAAAACTCAAAAACCAGAACGCGAGGGTCTTTCTTCCGTGGCACAGGAGTACGTGCACTCACAGGAGTAATGCGAGGTCTTCGTCGGACTGTGTGTCCACTCTAAAACATCTGTTCAGGCCCTCATTGTGAGTGACCATCGCACAGCGCATCCAGCTAGTGAGGAAAGCACGGCACAGTGCGCACGGCGGCGCGCGAGTCGAGGAGACGCCACAGACGTCTGGACGCACGTGAGAAGAGAAAAAAAAAATAATAAAAATCATATTGAAATCGCGTTGCATGTTGTCTTGTGTCTCCAAACCATACTTTGCCTGTGAAATGATTTTAAATGAGAGCATTCCGTGCTTGCAGCAGCGTTGTCTTAATTATAACCAGGCTCCTCCATAACCTCACCATATATGATTATATGTATTATAGGCTATTATAACAGCATCATCTGCAGGCCGTGTCTTTTTGCAATGTTCCGATGCAGCAAGCCACTACGATGTGAGCGGCTTTTGTCGGGCTGTATATCCGCCGCAGTGCGATGAAGACAGCGAAATCTGGACAATAATAATCAAATATAAATAATAATATAATATAATACTTATTGTAAATTATATTTGTAGTAATAATAATTAATAAATAATAATATATAATAGAAAGAATAATACGTATTATTTAATTATTGTTATAATAATAACATAGCTACTATTATTATTAATTATTATTGTGACAATATTATTGTTCTTGTAAACTATCATTTTAATTTAATAGACTATTACTATTATATGAATGCATGTGCCATACTGTTTCAAGCCTATCCCGTCAGATCTAGAGCTAAGCAAGAAGGCTGGTATACTTGGATGGAGACTGTTAGACACCAGGTGCCACAGTGGGACGACAAGATAGATTGTCTTTGTCCTTGGCAGACACTTAACCCACATTGCCTCAGTGTCTGCGACACTGGGTGAGGATCTAGATTGTAAAGCGCTTGATGCCTGGAAAGGTAGAAAAGCCATATAAATAGACCATACACTCTCTGTGAAATACCAGCAGCAACTGCCACTGTCCTCTGGAATGAGCCGGATACAACGAAAATGTGATAAAATGATATAATGAAATCCTCTTCTAATGTTCTACATTAACACGCACCTCTCTGGTTTCTGCGTCTTCTCCGGCGGAGTATTACAGCTGCCACACCCTCGACGTTGGTTGCAGGCGCTTTTTAACGACATTTGCATTTCCTCCGCCTATATTTTGCGGCATGACGCAAAAATGCTCGAAATTACATATTCATGAGACCAAAGGTGCTAAACTGGCGCAGCGCAAAAACTGTGTCACGTGAAAGACGCTATTTCTTTTGCACATGCATGGTAAATCGGTTTGCTCCCTTTTTTGCGCGTGCAGTTCACTTGCGTCTGTGCAAACGCTTAGTAAATCAGGCCTAAATGACTAATTGGGCAGCAAAGACAGAAAATGTTACTAGTAACCTAATAGCAAACTAGTAAACCTACATTTGATCTGAGTAGAGTAAATGTGACTAAGTTGAGTGATTCTCAACTTTAGTGATGGAATAATCGCCTACTTAACTATGAAAAGACTCCAAAGTAGAGCTGCAACAATCAGCGCTATGAACACCTCGCTGTATTTCTACCCAAAGCACATCAGTATACACGAGAAACTCAGTCTCAGAAACTAGAACGCATGCATTGTGGTGAAAAAGCCGTATGTAGTATCAGACATTAGTCTGTTATCATTTAGGTAACTATTTCTTTACACAGCAACACCCACACTGTAGACTATACACGCACTTGTCAATACACACACAGATTCTATTAGCTATAGAGACAGATGCTGTATGTAGTTCAGCTTGATCAAATTCTGCAAAATGTTATGTTTTATTGTGATCTTAACAATCGAAAGCCCCCTAGGGAGGTATTTAAAGTATGAGAGGTACTCAACAACAAAAAAAAAGATTAGTAACCACTCGTGTGTATGACGAAAGGCGTGAACCTCAGTCTGCTTAACCCACCCAGTGAAAACATGATCTATAGCAGTATCTCTCTTGGTGGTCATAATGTTTTGGCTGTATTGAACTAAACCCACTGGATAAACTGTTACAACATGATAAACTGTCATATTTTGTTGAGAAGAGGTAAAACAGTGTCTCTTCACACAGACGAGCAGGCCCAGAGCAGAGGAATGAATATAGTACTTCACACCTGAATTTTCTAGGCATGGTGCCACTCTCCATTACCACAGCAGCCCACTCAGCCGCAGTACCACGTCTCTCCTCCTGTCAGCGCCGATAGCACCAGAGACGGCTAGTGTGCGCGCTCAAACACATCAAACGCACAAGAATGATTGAGAGAAACACAAATAGCAGTTTAAAGACAGGGATCGTCGAATAGATGTGCAGCGCAGGCAAAATACAGCGTCTATCTGTGACCGGGCGAGAGCAGCAGCAAACCTCCTAATCCTATTTGAACACATAATGCTATATTGTTTAGCTTTAGGCAAGAGCAAGGCTGTCTTTTCTCCCTGGATGCCACTATACGAATGCAAAAGCCTTGGAAATACAGTATAAATATTGGCACAGGGAAAACATTATGTGTAGATTTTGAACCTTTAGACCACGTGTAGGTGGTTTTGCTGTTCGGGATCCAACGGAAATCGTAAACATGTGTATTCTTGGCATAAGTTCATTGACATGTTCCACACATTTTAGTATGATGTAGTAGTGTTATATGGATGGTAATATTTAGGATGTGGATGTAAGATGAAATGTGTTCATTCCAATTTGGAGGGATGCTTTTATCAAATTGCAGTTTTGAATTTTCATATTTTCTAGGGCTGTGGTCGACCAAAGAAATCCTAAAAACATGTTCCAACAACGGATTAATCGACCAAAATAGGGCACAAGCTAAAAAGCATGTTTGTCAAAAGTACCTAAAGTCAATACTAATCAATACTTAAACTGGTATCGAAACAAGATTTGAAGTATCAATACAAAAATTTCGCATAAACAAATTGATATTTTCTGAAAAGGTTTAAAATAGTTTTAAGCTTTATCAAGACTAGCTTAAAACGAAAATGTTTAATAAAGAAGTTATCTTGTGTAGAAAATCAAAACTTGATTTAAAAAAGACTATTTTAATGATAAATATCGAAATTATCATTGAGAATCAAGTCTAGTATCAAACATGAGTTTGAATGTTTTGATGTGACCATGACTTTATGCAAAGGAGTTCATGCAAAAGGCAATAATTTACACAGATAACAAATAGGAAACATTGTGGTTATATCCAAAAAGCTACATTAAACCAATGATTTGGTTGCAATTTAGGACAAATAATATAAAGAAAAGAATGTGTCAACTAAAACTCCATTGACCAATGAACCGTTTCTGCGTCATTAACAAAAAAGTGCATCCATTGGACGCAACTAATAAGCCACAGACACATGCTGGAGCACTCATGTCCCGACTGACAGCCTGCCTGCGCCCGCGATTTGAGGGTAAACTTTTAGGATTGGATGGTATTCATGTTGCATGGAACGTGTAGTCAGGCCATTGCAACAAAATTAGGACCAAGTGAAGGACATATGGCGCTTGTATGGTGCTGTTCCGTAGCCACCTGCGAGGTGCCGCCTCCAGTCAAAGACTGCACTGTTTGGCCCATTAACTTTCTGTGACGCAAAAGTGCGGTTCATGAGAGTACAAGCTCCTTAGAATGAGCGGATTCATCTGAGTCTGACAAAGTTCTCTTTGTCAGACTCAGATGTCAGTTCTCTTGACAATGATTGCTAAAAAAACAACACCAATGTTTTCCTAGATACATTGAAAAGTATAGCTGTAGTCGACCAAACAAATTCTTGGTCGACTAAAGGCATGTCCCAATGACCGATTAATCAACTAAAAATGGGGCCAGGCAAAAGCTCTGAAACTATAAAAGTGTTTTCAACTGATCATTTATCTGATCAAAACTCTAAATGTTACTGCATGCAAAATAAATATTTGTACGGAAAAGGAACAGGAAACAGTGTCTTAAAAAAGGCTGATTCGATCATAATTTGGTCCCAAATCTTCAGATGATTCACTCTTTTTGTTCCTATTACAAAGCGTTATTATCTAAATGAAAATTATATCGACTAAGAAATTTAAGAGTCTATCAACCGCTTAATCAATGAAGCGACTAAAGGACTACAGCACCATTAAAAGTTTTCCTAAATCTTTTACCTAATTTTAATAATTAATTCTCAATGGCATGCATGTTTTGTTGTCACAAACAATGACAATTGTGTGTGTTTCCAGGTCACAAAGCAGTGTTAAAGATAATGAAGCATACAGGCTCAAAATGCTGTGTTGTGTGTCAGCTGAAGTCGCTTTGAAGTTTAATTTTTGTTTCTTTCATCCCATGTCAATAAAACACCCCTGGTTATCTGAATTAACTGTCAGCTAATGTCTAAGGAACGTTTTGTTGTTATTTGGCTAGGTAAAAACTAACCATTAGAGAACCACAGGCTAACTGTTTGCTGGGTCATATGTCTTTTAACTGAACTTGTACTATAATAAGAGGTTCAGTCATTTGAAACATTTGATTTTTAGGTTGGCAGTTAAGTTACATTACTAAAAGGAAGTATCATTAGTATAATTTTAGGCACATTATCTTGTTATCCATGGAGGACTTGAAGTTGTAAAATATGTCTGTAGACTTTTAACTGTACATATCTTTAGTCTCCATAAATGCCCTGCACATTCAGCCTGTGATAGTTTAGCTTTGACAGTAATGTTCTCTTTAAACCTGGAGCAGCTCCTTCAGTGATGTACAGCTGCTGTGGACTGAGACAAAGACCACAGAGCACAAAGACAGCACATGTAGCACAGCTCTTTAAACACTGTATTATTGATTCTGTCAGCTGCTCAACACTTCAAATGAAGAAAAGCGACTTAATGTTTGAAGTGAGTTTGTGCTAGAAACTGCTCATGAGCTGACAACATTCTTGGACAAAGTGTTTAAAGTTATGTAATATTAGCATTAGAAAAAAGAAATGGTTTGTCGTGCAGGAAAAACATCAGATAGTGTTGTGTTATGTGCCTGTTACATGTGTTTTTGTGTTTTGCCATCAGCGTGCCCCTGGGACAGAGGAAAATTAGCCTGCATGGTTAACTCATTTACACACACACAAGCTGGACTAACACATCCATGGTGCACTGTCCCATACTGAATCATTACATCTTCCACTGAGCTCCAGAGCAAAGTGTGATTAAATGTGTACACAGTTAATCACACTTGAATCTTTTTGTAGTAAATTAGTACATTTATTGTAAATGCAACTCATTGTGATAAAATCAAACATCTGTGTACCGTCTGAATCTAAATCAAAGTGTTTCATTTTAAGCAGCTTATTATTCTATTCTTATTGAGGTGAGTTTTGTTCCTTTTGTTTCATGAAAATTGACCCAGAAATGACTGCAATAGGATTGTTTTATTATATATTTATGTAATTATGTATCTATGTATTTATTTATTTTAAGTATTTTTCTACAAGCCATGTTTTAAGTAGCAAATTCACAGAAAACTGTTTTCAGTAAAAACAGTGAACATGATTAAGAGTTTACCAAACTATTTGCTTGTTTTCACCTAGATTGGCTGTTTTATGAGGTTTGTAGTTGTATTTGTCCAGCAAACACTATGTCATATGTAGAGAGAGATTCCACAACTGTTACCTAGCAGACACATTGTAAATGTGGGCCAAAACCCACATACATGACACAGGTGTAATAATTTGACAAATGATAATATCCGCTTAAATTGTGGTAAATGATTATTTAAACTCCCAGGAAACTGTGTCAGTTTTGTGTAAACTGTCTTTGCATTTTGGAGCTTTTCACACGTGGAGGGATTCAGTTTCAGAACTCAGATTATTTCCTGTATTTTTCATCTTTTATCTGTCAAATTCCTCATAATTTGCAACTTACTTGAGGTAATATTTACCACAAGGGCTTTCACACCAAACTAAGTCAAAATGAGAAGAATGTGATGATCTGTCATATGGGCTTTAACAAAATCAGAATGGTGGCAAATGTATCAAGAGTCAAGAAATGAATTGTGACAAAACAATCGCCCGATCCATAGTATTTTCTCAATTACCATTTTGTTAAACCATGAAAGAATCACAATGAATGAAGACGCTTGCTTTCGAGTCCGACAGGGCCAATAAGCCAGTAAAATAAAGCATCCTTATGTTGTGTACTTGTTGGCCCAGGGGAGTGACTGCTGTGACTGGAGCTGAGAGAAATGCTGCTGACCAGGCTCGTTCCCATAATGCACTGCACTCGGCTGCTTTACACGTCTCTGATGTCCACACACACTTGTTCTTACACACACTCAGAGCTGTGGTTTGTCCTGGTGGTTTTAAGGACCACACGTCCCACTGAGATCAACAAACACATAACCTGAGGTAGATTTGTCAATTGTTTGGATTAAAATATGCACATGTATTTACGGTATATTGAAATAAAAAAATTTGAGCAGTAATGTAATATTTGATTTGTTATTGGTTAATATTAGTTGTTTGTAGTGTAAAAGGCCAGTCTATATATAATTATAGTGAAATTTGACAATACAATAACCCTAGCTAAAAAATGTATAATTCAGTACTTTTTTTTTTTTTTCGTGATTTAGAAATACACTTTATTTTCTTTTTTCAAGTTAAAAGAGTTTTATAAGAAACAAGATGTTCATTCATTCATTTTCTACCGCTTGTTCCCATTGGAGAAAATCACATATCAAGTGAAAACTGCTAAACTCAGTATAAGTCGTGAAGTTTTAAGATATATATATATATATTTTTTTTTTAACATGTGTCAAGTATTCTTTTGTAATCCTTTTTGTCTGATTCCAAAAACCTCTTTTCTCAGCACAAGAAGTTAACAATTATTCGATTACTACATTAGTTGACAATTATTAGAATAATCGATTAGTTATGATTAATTGATTAACTTGTTGCATATTAACAAGTTGTAGTTGAACATTACAGGCAAAGCAACAGAATTTCCATAGAAAACCTGTTTTACCACAAGCATCTTGTTTTGTGCAGTGGACTTTTTGCACTTAAGTGTTCAACTAAAGCTTTTTAACCCCTGTACGACCCTCATAAGGTATGTAGCCCACTCAGTTATATCAACTCCCCAAAGGTATAAATAAAACACAAACAGAGCAAAGAAGACACACGGCTCTTATATGTCAAAGCCCTGAGTACTGCAATGTCAGTGAGTATTAAAAAAGGTTAAAACAAGCATGTTCTTTATAATTTGGGTGCTGCTGTTGTGAAGGGGCCGTGTGGCTCAGGAGGGGATATGTGAGGCTGCGTTTTATGTTTAAAGTTTGTTGTGATTTTTTCGATAGCTTATTGGCTCAAGCTTCTTGATAACGTCAATTTATTTTACAATTTATTTTAACAGACGCAATTGGCAAATTTTGAAGTCCCTAATTTTCTTCTCAAACCACAAAAAAAATATGTGACTTTGTAGCCGGTATGAACCACCAAAGATATTTCGGACTGTATTTCTCATCTTCTTTAAAAGGGACAAAGGTATGCAGCCCTTCCCCCAAAGTGATCGGGTTTTACGACTCTCTGTCCCTTATCAACGGCCTGTTGATTCTACCTCAAAGCCCCCTGCTGTGACTTTACAGACACTGGCAGGACAAAATTCTTGTAACTCATTCATTTTCATGTGTGTTTTCATGTGTTCTCATGGCTGTAACCTTGTTGAAATATGCATTTGGAAACTGAGATGTCAATATGATTCCAATTGCATGTATGTTCTTGTTAATTGAATAACTGAATAACAATCTAAATTAAGTAAGGACATATTAAGCCTAAGCCACTCCCAGGCCACGAGAGTCCGCCCCTTACCAGGACTCCACAAAGCCCACACACACACGGTGGGACACACTTCTACTTGGAACTTCCTGGCTTCTTGACATCTACCTCCTTCACGTGGGGGGGGGGTCAGTCACCCTGCTGCAAAACTGAAAGCAGGCCTATGGAGGACTCTTCAGCCGGCATCCTCAAGCTACAGAATCGGACTCTCCAAGTGCTGCTAAACCCATCGAACAGCAGCAACTGCACCCCTTTGGTCATGGCCCAAACAAGGAAAGGCCTCAAACTCGGTGGACACTAAGGAGCACCACTTCTGAGCACCTCATGGGACGTAAGACAAAATGGTGGCTAAATGCAGAGTGGCTCAAGGGTAGTTAGGAAAGTCTTGTTACTCCTAATTTAAACCAAATCAGATCTTACCATTGAAACTAGTGTTTACTGTAACTGTTTGGAAATGAGTGATGAATGTTTATGTTTGTTTTTGTTTATTAAACCACACAAAATGTTACTGGTTATGGTTTTATAATTAGGATTTTGTCACTGTAATGAGAGAGCGCGCCTTCAGACAGACAACGAGGAGTAGGTTTCTTTAAAAAAAAAATTGAGTTAGACTTTAAATGTTAACTCTGGTGCCCCAAATTTGATTAATTTTATTAATCGCCTACACAATATAATAATTAATAATCAGCAATTAGTGCGCCATGCCACAATTAGCCGATTTTTAGCATATTATATTAAAACAAACCACTACATATCTGGTGCCGCGTGAGGCTGGTATCACACTAATGTAGTAATAAATAAATCTGTTACAACTTATTGCATAACAAACGTCAGTTCTATAGATTAAGGATCATGTACCTGATTTTGGCATCCTTAAAAATGTAAACAAACTAAGATGATTAATTTTAAACTTTCTACTTCAGTCCACATGTTTCACTCACTTACCTACTACATTCTGTATTGTTCATCACAATGTGTTTTAAGCTTTTTTCACAGCTGATTGGAGTGAGATGTACCGATATGAAAATGAAAGTTAGGAATAAGGCAAGGCAAATTTATTTGTATAGCACAATTTATACTCAAAGTGCTTTACAAAACAACATGCTAAGAACAACAAAACAGACAAACTTAGCAGTGATGAGTGAACATACAGGACATTGTTAGACGGAGGCAGGACATTGTGTTTAATTTTCACTTTACATTAACATCTGTGCCGGGGAGAAATTTACTTTTTTTTAGTCATAGCCCCTTTAAATCTTTACAAACAGGTTTTAAAATAGCTCACATGATTATTTTATTGCATTGTCAGTTCATTATCATGTTTAATTTGGTTAATTCTCCTAACACAATCAAAATGTGAAAGTGTGCATTACTCAAATTTGTAATCTTTAGTTAGTCTATGATTAATTATATTGATTCAGAATTTCTTTGACACATTATTTTGGCAATTAGTGAAGAAAAATATGACAAAATGGTGATCATCTCTATACTAGTACATTTTTTACAGGAGCGTTACTTATAATTGGTGAAACCTGTGAGCATTGACCCAACATTCCCAGCTGACAACCTTTATCTTTGCGAGACAGAGCAGAACTTCAGCTTTCCACTCTCTTGTTCATTAAATTATTCTACTTCTAAATGGCCTGTCATTATTTGTGCTAAATTTATCCGTTACATCAGCAACACATTAGTAAGACATGCTGCTACTGTAATTCTAAAATAGCAATTATCTATTCATTAAATTAAGCAGCGAGCAGGCGCCTGACGGAGGAGGAGAGCGGCACAGCAAACTGCCTGTCTGCTGGAAATAGCCAATGATTGTTCTTACAGCGAGATAACAAGAGCGGCCTGTAAAGTTCAGGGCTATTTCTATGTCAAAGCTGTATTATTAACCTTCTTGGTCTGCATCACTTGTCAACGTTGAATTATTGGTTGCCAGAAAATGACTATTTCAGAAATGGTAACTTATTCAAACAAAATCCTTGGCTGAAAGTATCTGAATATGAAACCATGTTCTCTATAATAATAATACAGTCATTTTCGACCTCACTGTTTGGGTTAACGAGTTACCAAGAAAACACAAACTGACATTATCAGGTCAGACCGATTGGCAACTAAAATGTCGGATATATAATGTGTAACTTAGGTCAGCGTTTCACAACCTGGGGTCTGGGGACTCATGGGCGTACACTGGCACATACCAGGGTGAAAAAGGTAAAAAGCAAAGTTGCCAAATCTACTTCTTTATAGCAACTTTGAGCTTCTTTTTGGGGTTGCTCCTGAGCTGTATTTTGATATTATACAAGGTGATATTTTTGCGTGTTTTTTTTTCTGTGTTGATTGACAAAAATGTATCTATTAATGACAGAAATATAGACTTTTAACATATTTTCATGTTTTATAGTCTTCTTTATTGTTATTTAAAAATAGCTAAAATCATGCTGAGACGCATAATGTTTGATTATTATTTATTTTTTTTTTTTATAGAGGGTCTGAATGCAGTAACAAAATTGTATTTCTACTGATCTTTTAGTTACACACTGCACCAGTGGTGTAATCCTGTAGTTTGTATCGTTTAGTCAATTAATTGGGGCTTTAGTCGACAAAAATGTATTTAAACAACAGATAGTATTGAATTAGTTGAAGAGTTGGAACCAAGTCTTTGGCCTAATCTGCCTCTTTTGATATAATTTTTTTTTTTTTTTTTTTAATTTAACCTTTTTTAACCAGGAAAGTCCCATTGAGATTCGAAGATCTCTTTTGCAAGGGAGTCCTGGCCAAGAGGCTTCCACAACACAACACTAAAACAAACAAAAGACATAATTAAAAACAGTTAAAAACAGTTACAGGTTAATGACTGCATTTCCAGGTCTTTCAAAAGAGAGTCAAAACTAGCCATAGAGACAAGAGTTTGGAGCTTAAAAACTCTCTGTAAAAAATTCCAATCTGTGGGAGCACAGTACTGAAAAGACATTTTCCCTTTTTCTGTTCTAACATTGGGAACAATCAATGAGTAGACATCCTGAGAACGCAACTGATGAGGTCCATCAGGCCTACGCTGAAGATACACACTCAGATATGAAGGAAGTAGACCAACAAGTCCTTTGTATATAAACCTGTACCAGTGTGTGAGCCGTCGCGTGGCTAAAGCAGGCCATCCAACACCAGAGTACAGGTCACAGTGATGGGTCCGTGCACCACAGTTGTTTTTTGATCCGACAACTTATCTGACCCAAAACTGTGCTCAAAAACACTAAGGGCCTGATTTATCAAGCCAGGTGCTAAATTTATAAAAAATAAATCATGATATTTGCAAGCATTTTATTTTTCAAATTTTAATATTGGAAGATGTACATATTAGGGCTGGGCGATATGGCAAAAATAAAATATCACGATTTTTTTAATCTAAACTCATGATTTTGATTTTATCACAATTTTTTAATAACATACTAAAATGTGATTACACATGCAGAAAGAAAGAAAAAAAGTAAACTTACGTAACTCAAAAATGTAACTTTATTCAATAATGTCACAATAACAATGTAACAGTGTCCAGTGTGAAGGCACACAAACTTTGCTGAAATTAAATAGCTTGAGGTTGAATAAATAAATAAATGTAAAATATAAAATGTAAACTTGTTTGTAACTGCAAAAATAACTGCACATGCTATGTGCAATAAAAATCAAAAACTACACATTCCACACAAAATGTTTTACTTGTTTTGTGCAATAGCATTAAATAAGAAATATTGATTGGTCAAGAATAAAAAGTAATAAGTCTTCAAAATTGCTTAGAAAAATAACATTAACAAACTAGTGCAAAAACAGCTAAATATTAAATAAAGTGCAACTAGTTCTGATGTGCAACAACACAACTGAATAAATATTCTGAAAAAGACATCATGCTTTTAAATTGCTGTAAAGTAGAGCATATTATTATCTCTTTGCTGCACAGTGAATCAGTTTGCTTTGACATATGTTATGGAATTAAAAATCATGAGATTTAGCATAAAACCATCCAAACTGACTCACTGAAACCTGCATAAACCCTGTATCTTTGAAGTATGCAGTGCAAAGCTCAGTTGTTTACGGTCCAGGGCTGAGATGTGGTCCTCCTCTGTCTCCTTTAAAGGTAACGCAGCGTGAGATGGAGATGGAGGAGGGGCTCTTCCTCGAACTGTCGCCTTACATTGCATCAACACAGAAACGCAGCGATCGGCTCTTACATCATCAAGACGAGACAAGGGCATTACGTCAGCAATAAAACGGAGCGAGGGGAGGAGAGGCAGGGAGGGAGGGGCTAAAACGCTGGCCCTTTGAGTGTTTTGGCAGCTTACTGAAATTTTCCTGTGGTCAGCAATAGTGGGCAAATCCAGCAGTGCACTTAAGAAGATATCCTTTTGTGCAGGCCAACAAATACATTATGGCAAGACAGAGGAGGACAAAAGACATTAGAGCAATTGTGTTCAGAAAGCTTCTACACATGAAAAAGGATGAAACGCTGGGTGAGAGGAAAGAACAAAGTATTCAAACTGTTGTCTGGGTTATACAGGAGGGAATTAAAGAGTCACTCAAGATACATATTAGAGAGAGACATTATATTACCGGTATTTGCCCTTTTCTCCGGCTACTGGTCTGAATTCTCCAGGCAAGGAAAGTAATATACAGTATTTTGGCCAACCTACTGCCTAAAGAACATTACATCATAATGTTATGTTCATAAAGCTGGCTCTTGGTCTCAGACTCTATGGGCCAGAGTTATCAAGCATTTGCTCAAGTCCAAAATAAGTTAGAGAGAGCAAAAACTTGACATTAGAGCTGGGCACCAAAAAGCAGTTCCTATTTGGGACCGACCGAAAACGTTTGGGAAATACTGGAATCGAAAACATGACGCAATCTCTGTGCCATTTCCCGATTCTTTGGCTTTAAATTTCTGCATCAATAAACAAGCAAAAGAAACACCACACACACGCCACATGTGTGCTCTCTATAATAAAAAGTGGCCTATGCGCCATTAGCGCAAACGACAATGCCTTACTAATCTAAAGCATTTGTATTTGACTTTGTATTTTTATTGAAGTGACAGTTACTGAATATACTGTACATCCCCATTAGTCTGAAAAAATATTTAATCTAATGAAATGTTTTGTCTGAAACATAAGACACCCAGATTACTCCTGGCACAAATTTAAGATTGAAGTAAACCTTACAGGACCTTGAGGGTCATATAAAAAGAGCTGCATTTTGTGTTTGACACATGTGACCTAAAGGGTTCACTTTAGTGCAAAGAGGAAATCACACATAACCAGATGACACGTCTGACACTGGGTCTGCATAAAAAATAATAATAATAACAATATTAATAATTATATAAATATTGTGAAGAACTATTGTGCTAATTCACTATAAATTGCTCAGGAAGGTATTTAGAGCAAACTAGTTCAAAATATATATTGTGACATGCATTGAACTGAGGGCATTGTATCAGGATATGCATGCACTGAGGTGGGAGTTTGCATTGAATTAAAATACGTATGTTATTTGGAGAAAATGATCAAAAACAATATTCTGGCTCAAAAATATCTGCAGAGCTCCCTTTGCATCAGTTTCTCAGTATTGAATGTATCATGTTTTGTAATGTTGATCTTTCTCTTTTTGGTGGAGAGTACGTCTCTTCCTTATCTCGATAGAAAAGTCATTGCTTTTCATGGACCGTGACTCACTTTGGTAATAAACTTGGTCGTGTTGGTGGCCTTGGCAGGTGCACCAAACCAACTTACAGATAACATCTGTGAAGAGGCAACTGAATGAAGATAGGTACATTTACTGCCATACTGTGGAACATTTTTGACTCTCCATGGTGACAATCTTCTTCAAGAAAACTTAGATCAGGGATTCCCAAAATTTTTCAGACCCGAACCCTCAAAACAACCATGCCACTCAGGACCTCCACTTTAAAATCAAATATAACCTTTCTAATGATTTCAAGTTGTATATCCAGTCAAACAGGGTTTAATCTTAATTATTTTAGTAGTTTGTATGTGTTATTTGACTGAAATGTATTACAACATACTGTTTTCAATGTAAATAACTGATTAAATACAGAGTAGCCTAATATTTCTATAATCATCTTGCGACTGCCAGAAATTGCTTCCCAAACCCCAACATCATCATCGATCATGCATCTCTGAATTTTCCGCACATTTCTGACAAAATGCTCCAACCGCAACAGATTTTCTGTCACCAACTTTTAGTTTAGTCTTTACCTGTCAGGAAGCATGTACAAAATTCGCTAATCTTATTAAAAGAAGAGCTGAACTGTACCTGATTAAGCTTTTGCTACTTTCCATCTGCAGAGAACACAATAAGAAAACATGTACAATTTACAAAGCTCTTGTAGTTTGATCAAATCCTCAGCACTTCATAAATACACAAACAGTACAATAGATTATCTTTCTCCAGTTTCATAAAACATTGCCTCATGCACTGAAGCAGTATTCGTGCGCGCAGGTGAAGCAGAGTCTGGGGTCTGTGCGAGTGCGAGATAAAAGTCAGCGTGGTCTAAGCGGCTTGACAGATGTGCTGCTGACCACACGGCAAACAGACACAGGCTGAAGGGCACAAATGACAAACTGCAGGGAAACACGGCTTTATCTACATCAGGCGTCCCAAACGGTGGGGCGCGCACCTCTGCTGGGACACAACACTGTTCCTGAATGCCCTTGAATGTCCTGATTACTTCATTTATAACTAGTTGTTTATTGATATAATCACAACAGTAACATCAAACTCCACCATGGGAGATTATGAGAGGCTGATTTGGTCCTATCCCATATTCAAACTCATGCTAATGCTCAAAATACTTAAAATAAAATACAAAAATTGTCATCACACGCACATCAGGGTTTCTTCAGGGGTCGAGAAGTAAAATTTAAGACTTTTAAAGATTTTTTTAGACCACAAAACAAATCAATTAAGGGTCGTGACCTATAGTATTTCACAACACAGCTTTTTTTCCAAAGGGTTTTTAAAGATATAATTTTATATTCTGCTACAATTTTGAAAAATGTAATGAATTATCAAAAAAGAACACAATTTATACAGCAACTGAACATTCAATCTATTCAAGGGGCGACACGGTGGCGCAGCGGTTAGCGCTCTGGCCTCATAGCAAGAAGGTCCTGGGTTCGACTCCGGGCCGCCCGGGGCCTTTCTATGTGGAGTTTTGCATGTTCTCCCGTGTCTGCGTAGGTTTCCTCCGGGTACTCCGGTTTCCTCCTACAACTAAAAACATGTCCATTAATGCCTCCCCTGACCCTTCCCCCAGGGCTCCCCTGCAAAAGAGATTCTGAATCTCAGTGGGACTTCCCTGGTTAAATAAAGGTCAATTAAATTAAAAAAAAATTCTATCAGCCAAATAACAGTAGAAGAAACACACCAGTTGCATTATATTATTCAGAAGAAACCTGAGAATTTTCAGACAGATCTGCAGAGTTATTCAATAGATCTCTTCAGTAGATCCAGTCAGGATATTGCGGACTAATTTCCACCTGAACAGATACATTAACAAGATATTTGTGCTTAGATAAAATTGATTTTATTGTAAACAACTGGTATAGTCGCTTTAAGACCCTGCAGTAAGCTAACTAAAGCCTAACTCTGCTCTCATAAACGTCTTGACTTGGGTTGCACAAAGTTTGAGAAGCACTTTAGCCCTCCACACCCCTCTTAAGTGACCTAGTTTGTTTTATTCTGCTGTACAATCATTTGTCTGGGCTCGGGTTTCCGCGGTAACAAGGTAAAGACAGCAGCGGGCGAACGGGGGCGAGCTGAGTGCATGAGGAGCGCAGGGTTAGGCGCAGTCATGTGCAATGGACTGAAATATTAATGCTGATCAGATTCTTACTCCAAACACAGTTGTGGACCAGTATGTTGGTCACCGCAGCCGCTTATTTACAGAGACTGGAAAAAGTCAGAAAGGATAAATAATCATAACTGTATTTGTTTTACATTTTCTAGGAAACATGTGTATTGTAATGTTACGTAATGTGAAGTAGTTGTCACTTGTGGTAACTGTCAATGCAAGCTAATGCTAGGTCATAAATTAATGATGCTTTTAGCTTTATTCAGACTTATTTGTGATGCATAGTCAGCAGATTGCACATTTGCAAATTGAAATGTTCTGAAGAATCATAAAACTGAATTTGTCCCAAAGTAATTGATATATTAATTCATAGAAATTTAATTATGACTATTTTGCTATTGCTCAAATAATAGAAAATAAAACGATAAATACGGCATAAGATGAATACATTAGGATTGGGTGATACAAAAAATCTTTATGTTACTTCTTTATATAAAAACACAGCACACATTCAGATATTTTTTTGTACTTAATCTAATCAAACCACTAGATAAGCAAGTTGCTTGAAAAATTAATTTCCTAAAGAGTAATTTCCTGAACAGTAATACACAATTTAACTACTGTAATTTCATATATTTCTTTCTGGATTCTTCTCCATAACTTGCTTTTACTTGGTTACAATGGCTGCATAGACCAATCAATAAATCAAAATTTTTTTCCGATTTTGATTTAAATAAAATAAAAAATTGGACAACTCTATATTTACACAATTAACTAAAATATTTTTAACAGAACTCTTTTTGAAAACATCCAATTGCAACTTTTTCAATATGTTATTAAATGTGTTTTAATCAGGGATGAAACTAGAATTTTTTTTTTTATTTTACATTCAGATTTTTTTAAACATTATCAAATAAAGAAGAAAAACAAACATTACAGAGCATGACTGTATAGTCCCTCATTCATCCAGGAGTGATCCTGGATGAATGAAAGTCATTTTCAATCTGAGATTGAAAATTACTTTCGGATGAGAGTCGAAACGTCTTGATCTTCAGAAACACTGTCCAGATGACTACTTTGAAGACTTCTACTATTACAGAGCATGTTGATAAACAGTTTTGCAAGTCTACATATTTTGTAGTTTGCAGCAGAGTTTATATTACTTAAAGGAATCATAAGTAGGATTTTGATTTACAATTTCATAAACATAACCTGTATGTGTCACAAATATGAGATAAACATGTTTAAAGGCAATGTTATTGTCACTGAAAGTCAAGGTAAATCTTATTTATTCTTAATTAAAAAAGCAGTGCACATGACATCATTTGCTGATGACACTCACATGACTTTCTCATTTGGGTTTTGCATCTTACAAACATTTCCTTTAAATAATTATAGTTTTTGAGATTTGGTAATTGACTAAATCTGCTAAACTGTTACTAAATAAAAACTGAAACAGGGTCAAACCAAGTCTCCATAACTAAACTGGACTTAGAAAGGGGTCAAAGATTTAACCGAATAAAAGCGTGAAACACCATGACAGATAAACCTGACAGGATGCTTCTATTGGATCTAGATTTGGGGAGAAATAGTTGGTAAATCTGTCACAGCGGACAAAGCAAAATATAGGCTAGGTGTCTGAGTGAAGTCTTTCTGTAAGTGCTCTTCTGGGGAGTCAAGTTATTTACCACAAACAAGCGCACAGTGTGTATGTTTCAAGGTTGTGAGCTGCAAAAGTCAGTCTGTCAAAAGTCTATTACAGTTTCACTTAGTGGTACAAGACTGGGACATGCAGACAAAGTCACCCAACTCTGGTACGGTGTAATCCCGTATGATTGCATTTAGCGGCCTGAAATATCTGGCTGTTTAAGAAAGTTGACGGCAAGTTTCCTCATCACAACCTTACGCACTCAAATACAACATTTCAACTTTACAATTTGACAAATAGTCACAATTAACCCATAGAATAAAGCTGTATAGTGAATTTTACTGAATGGTATCTAGATAGTGACTGAAAAATGAATATTGAGTAGTTGTTGTTCATAAAATGCTACAAAAAGAGTTGTTTGAAAATACAAATTGAGAAAATCACATTGCAAACTTTGAAATACGGGTAGAAATGTAATATTTTTAGTAAATTTATCACTTAATGGCCTCTTCTTAGTTGATCAAAAGGTGTATTACAATACTTAGTCTTAGCGCCGTGGTAAAGACATGTCCAATCGACCGATTAATCGACTAAAAAGAAGGAAATGACAAACATTTTGAAGCTAAAAGGTATCCTTGGTCAAACTGTTCATATGCAAAAGAAGTAATGCAAAAACAAGAGGAAACATTATTTTTATATCTAAACCATTAATTTGGTTCAAAACCTTCTGCCTAATCACGTATTTGTGTTGCTTTTCAGAATAATTCCTTAAAATCCCAATAAAAACATTAGTCGACGAATACAAGTTTTGGTGAACCAAGATTCCATCGATCGATTAATCGACTAAACGACTAAAGACTAGCCCTACTGACTTTATGCATGAAAATCTTGCTTAACTGCCTTTTATTCTTTACAAATGAACCCGTGGTCTTGTAAGTGCAGTTTGGGTCAGATATTTGGTCCGATCATTGAGGCCTTGTTTGATCATTAAACTTGACATGTTTGAACATTTTCCTCTAAGATTGACGTAATATCGTCACAATATTGTAATTATGAAATAGCAAAAAATTAAAGGGTTATGCACTTTTGTGTTTTGTCACAAACAACTAAAGCCCAGACACGCCAGACAACATGAAGCAAATGAGAGTGAGATTTTCAGTATTTTATGGTCAAAGCTTTAGACAACACAGTGACATTTTTATGCAAAATAATTGGTCTTTATTTAACAGTATTCATACTAGTTCCACTAAATTCATCTGTTCAATATGATCCTGTTTACATGACTTTGCTTACTTGCTCAATTGCCCTTAACTTTTAGAATGAATTAGTAACTTATTTTTAAACTTTTGATCACTAATATAATAATGAATTAGATAATGAAATATTGTTGTGTCTATTTAGATATTTTTGTCGTATACTGTATGATTGTGCTGCTCAACCTTCATTCTCATTGTGAGTGAGGTCACCACAAAATGAAAGAATAATTTGAACGTTTAACATTTTTGGTGGGCAAAAATAAACTATGCATGAACAGGGACAGGCCACAGGAGGAGGCAGTCTTGTTACCAGTCGGCATCGCCCTGGGACGATTTCTATCAGATGCACGTAAAGAGAAAGGCATCCACTTAGAAAATAGCTTTGTAGACACGCTGGGCCATTTAGCACACCCAGAGACAAGTCCAGTTTGGGCTGTGATGAATGTCCCCGTGGCTGTCTGCAAATGGGACAAAGACAAACATATTATAGGCCACAGGTTGACCTCGGGCATCGGACAGACTAGGACGGGATAGGGACAGACGAGGACAGAGGGACAGATAGAGACATACTGGGAGAAACAGGGGAAGACAGGGACAGAACCGGTACAGACAGGGGTAGACGAAGACAGGCTGGGGTAAAAAGTGGGCAGAAAGGATTAAATAAAAAAATGACAGAAGCAGAGAAAGATGAGGAACAGGTAGGGACAAACAGGGACAGGCAAATGCAGACTAGTACAGAGTGGGGCAAACAGGGATGAGAATCGGGGCAAATAGATGGCGGAAAGGGACATATGGAACAGGACAGAAGCAAAGAGAGACGAGATAGAAACAGGCAGAGACAGACAGGGACAGGATATGGACACATGGGGACAGAGGACAGAACAGGAACAAACAGGGACAGAGGCAGACAATAAAATCACTTAAAATCTAGGAAACAAAGCATCCTCATTAAAATGCATGACATCATCAGTATATAGATATTTTCCAACATCCCTATGAGCAGACTGAGACTGGATGGGGCAAATTGGTGGCAGAAAGGCACAGATAGGAACAGGACAGAAGCAAAGAGAGAGAAATCAGGAACAGGCAGGGACAGGCAAATTTATAGTTGCTTGCAAAAACAGAATTCAAATGATTTTAGCTGAATGATTTATTTTGTTTCTTCAAATAGCTGTTGTTATTGCGTGTACACACATATTAGTATACAGAATACACATTATTGAATTATTAATTTGTATATAGGCTATATATTCCTACAGTTTGCATTTGAGAGAAACACAAACATGCAAATGAGGCGTCAATAGCTCGCTACAAACACTGCAAAGGGATCAATATTTACTGTGTATTGGTAAATCTTCCATTTATCATGATTTTGCTGACAATACAATATCTCCACCATTAATACTGCAAACACATAACTTATTTGTAAGTCAGAAGAAAAGGTATACACATTATTGGCCAAAAGAATCGTGTGAACTCACTTATTAAACCAGCCACACTTCAAGAGCTTGTATCTTAACAGATTTCAGAGTTTCCTAGTTCAGTCGCGAGCAGTTATCAGAGAGAAATTTAAAAATCTCAGAAGCATGGAGAAACATGTGTTATGCTAAAATAATATTAAACTGTGTCAATCACGTCATGACTGTACCAGCTGCTCGGCCATATGATACTGCCTGGTTATAGACAGAGACATGGTTTTACATTTTAGCTTTGCGTAATCAAAAACAACTAGGTGCAGAATGATGTATTGAATTTGTCTACAATAAGTATGTTGATTTAGTGATGGTAAAAGCTTTAGCATAACTTTTGTATCTTAATCAACAGCAAAACAGTCAAAATGTATCTATAGTAGAGTGGAAACTGGAAAGAAAGAAAAAAAGATCACAATTTCTATTTTATCATGATTCATACTGTCTTTTGCTTAGTGCCTTAAGGTAAACAAAACGATATGCTTTTTCACACTTTCCTAAGGTTGGCTAAATTTAGTAAGTAATTCACTCGGAGCATGACAAACGCTGACAATAAGCAACAAGGTGAGAAAAAGTCTGTATCTGAGCAGACAACTGCATTAAAGGTTCACACTGCATAATTTGGGTTTTAAATCTGAAAACGTCCTCTCATAAACCCTTCAACACATGCATAATATTGACATGTATTTAGCTTATAAACCTCTTTTTACAAACCATTAAGTAAACCTGAAGAGGACCACTCAAGCACAGCCAATCAGAGCGCAGCATTCATCTCCTCATTAGAACTAAAATTCTTTATTATTCAGTTCAGACAGTACACAGTTGTCTCATTTTTTCACAAGTGTTGCATTTATCATATACTTTAGTGGAAAACACAAAGTTTACTAAAATAGGCCTACAACTAACAAAGTTAATTACCCCAACTTTAAATTGTGAAAGCCAAACAAAGATGAGCTCACATTCATTTTTCATCATGATACTGCCAAGCCTAAGCTAATTGTTTGAAAAGGTATAATGAAAACAAAGTGTGTGGCTATTACGACTGGGACTGGGATCAAAGTCAGTGGTGTATTGCAAAACACTAGGTCTACGGTTCAAAAGTATTAAAAACTACCATGTTTCAGAAGTACTCTAAAAAAATTCAAAGATGAAGCTTTATTTGTTTGGCTGTAGTCAGCTAAAGAAGTTCTTGGTTGATGGAAGGCATGTCCCATCGACCGATTAATTGAATAAAAGGGGGCCAGGCAAAAGTACTGAAGCTAAAAAGTAGGTTTTTAACTGATCATTTACCTGACTAAAACTGTGCTTAAAAGACTGAAAATGTTATGGATGTTATGTTCGACTTTTGTTTGACTAAGACTCAACCGATAAATCAACTGATTAATCGACTAAACGACTAAAGGACAACAGTAGTATTTACATTCAAATAAATGTCTGTAATAAAAAATGTCTCCCCTTTTCTTTGGTGCTGTTTGAATATGAAAAGTCTGGTATTGATCCTGAACAATCATGATGTGAACAGCAGCTTTGACTGTGACATATCTAAAGGTACATTTAAATGTTCTTTAACTTTTCCTTTTTTTTCATACATTAAATGTGCTATCATACGATACAATATGATACAGCAAATTGTATCACGACATACAAACAATTTGTTGTCCCAGCTCTAGTGCCTGTTGGGAGAAATACAATAACACTGCTTCATCACAAAGACAATTCTCTTGAAACGCAAAGTAGCCTATTGTCATTTGCTTGAAATATCTCTACTGGTACACTCCAGGACAAACAATGTTGCTACTGTAGCTTTGCTTGTAACAATAAGTGCACAAAAATTATGTTTTTCAGCTACAGTAATAACAATGAACCACAAAAAGCAGCTAGCACAACGTAAAAAGCCACATCAACTATAATTGTCAATTCAACACAGAATGAAATCGATGAAAAGCACCAGAACAATGATGAAGTGACAGAATATTTCCAAAACACAAAACTGAACTTTAATCAAACTCAAAGAGCAAAAGTGTTGGTGTTTAAAGACTTAATAGTAAAACGTAAAAAAGCTCTTGTGCTGTTTCTAGCGAACTACATTAGTTCTGACACAATGCATAACTTCCAGTGTAGTGGCTCTAAAGCTAACGTCTTATGCCAGTTTTGCCATTATTCATGCTCTGAAGTGCACCATGATGCAGCCTTATGTTGTGTAACCGTCCCTCGTGAAATGCGCTGATAAATAATGGAGGTAAATGTGGCGGGTCACATGATCGGCTGAACTCACCGATCTCATCTGCTGCGTTCCTGTGACGTGCTGCAGGACCTTTTCCAGCTCCTTCTCGATGCGTCCGGCCCAGTGGATCATTCTGGAGAACAATGCAAAAATACAAAAGGTTTTAAAAGTGCTTATGGCCCTAAACTGTAGGTTCCAGAAAAACATAGTGATAATGATTATAAGTTATACGTTTCACTAAACATTGTACTTGTTTCCATTGTTTTGCTAGTTTGATTTTGTCCAGCAAAAAAAAAAAAAACATATTTAGAGATACACAGTGTAAATATTGACCAAAATCCACATAAATTACTCTTACTTAAACTGTGATTAAATAAGGGATTTGTTGTGGATTTTTGGTATTCATGTAGAAAAATGAATTGCCTGAGAGTTGCCTAATCTCAAAAAGTATTATTTGTTAACAAAAGTACAATTATGCATAATCGATAGTCCAGAGAGTCCAGGGTCCTAGCCACTGAAATTTCCATAACAATTCCTAAACTTTTCTGTACTACAAAATGACCATGTATTCAACTCGTGACAATGACAGCAACACAAAATAGATGTCTGTAAAAGTTTCAAGTTGGAAAAACCATTAAATTGGGTTAAAATGTTTGTTTTAGTAGGTTATGGCTTTATAGGACGAACCACTGTATTAAATTATTGCTTAAACTCCCCAAAAAGTCGGTCAGTTGTTTGTAAATTGTCTTTGCATTTGGGCAAAGGCAAGGCATATTGTCACTAGCCTGATGTAACCTTGCTAAATGGTCTAGAGCTCATAATTGATTTGCATTACAGTATTGCCCTAAATGCCTATCTAGAGCTCATGCACCATACATCATTTTGCATTAACAGACTATTTCGGTAGTCCTAAATGCGCCTAGTTTGATACTAACTTTTTTGGGCTCCAGCTCATCATCATTATTGATATCCTTGCACCAGTGAGAACATGAGCTTGAGCTGTAAATATGAATAAACTAACGTTGACTATAACTAACTACTATTGTAAGCCTGATTTCAAAATTTGCTAAATCTATTTTCAGAATGTCAGTGGCATAAAGTAGCAATTATTATCATTAAGTGTGCAGCAATGTATCACACTTCAAAATTTGTTAAAACACAGTCCTCGTCATAGATTCTCCTGACAAAACTACTTGCTGAAGGTCTTCTCCTGACAGCTTTTATGACACAGTAGTTTACTTTATCTGAAAATCCAAGCCTGTAGGTCGGCGTGTCCTTGAGAAACTTGAGATTAAACTGCTTTCCAGTCCGTATTCGTCATCACACCTTCTTTATAGCGTCCCATCCACTTAACAATATGAAGTGTGTATCTGCGATGACTACCGGCGTGGCATTGGACAAGCGTATCTTCCGTGTTGGCTGGGATCTCCACCTGGGCCGTAAAACTAGTGAGGCCTGACAGAAGTGCACCCTAAGCGAGAGCCAATCCCTGTAAGAACAAGCCAACTTCGGTATTAAGAGATCAAAAAGCCCGGCGCACTGCTGGAGTATATCTCACAGGCAGCAACAAATGACTTAATGCAATCGCAAAGTCTTTACAAAAACTACTTTCAGAGACTGTTTGGCTGGTTTTATGAAGGAGAAAAAAAGCATTAAGTAGGACAGGCCACTAAAAATCTAATCATGATCTGATCGTCTGTTTTTCTGATAGTTATGGTTTAATGCAGCAGCTCTTGAGTGACAAATGGGGTTTAACCAATCAGTCCTAATGTATAATCTCACTTATAGCAATGCGTTTAAAATAAGGTGTAATTGTATTTATTTAAGTACTATACTCAAATAAATAAGCAGTGGTGGTAGAATGCAAAAGTGACTTGAATACAAAGGGGAGCTGAGGTAACATCGCTTGTTAACGTCATGGAGATGTAGAATTTAGGCTTGTCAAAGGTTCGAAAATCAGATTCTCATCCACACTAAAACTGAAATGCGATAATCATTTGAAAAGCATCCATACTTAAAAACAGGACACATTTTTACATTTTCTGATGAGTTTTAAATAATCCTGAGCCTAATCAAAACAATTTTAAAACCAAAATGTTTGATAAAGAAGCATTTGTATTTGTTGCTAACATTTATTTTTTTTTTCTATTTGTATTTATCGTTGTAGCCACCATAAACAGCAGTTCCTTTATTGTATAGCATGAGCTTCTATCCAGTAATAACAACCAGTAGGATAGCATCTCATAGTGCCACCCTCATAGATAATATATTTACAAATAATATGGAGTCTAACAATATGAGCGGCTTGATGATCTGTGACATCACTGATCATCTACCAGTCTTCTTGTGAACAGTGTAAATTGTACAACAAGGAAAAGAGGTATAAAAAGCAATGTAATACGCTTACAAAACGAAGCAGCTATTAATGAATTATATAGCGACTTAATGCAACAGGATTGGATCACAGTTTACAGGGAGGAGAATGTGGATAATGCTTACAATACATTTTTGGAAAAGTTTATTGAGCTATACAACAAATATTGTCCAATGCAACAAGTAACCAATACAACGAAGTACAAAAATTGCCCTTGGATAACAAAAGGCCTGCAAAATGCCTGTAAAAAGAAAAATTGTCTGTACAAAAATTTTATTAAAGCAAGGACGAAGGAATCTGAAATTAAATATAAGAGGTATAAAAACAAGTTAACACAAATTATAAGATCAAATAAAAAACTCTACTATAAAAAACAGTTAGATGAAAATAAAAACAATATTAAGAAAGTTTGGAGTATACTAAACAAAGTGACCAAAAATGAAGCAAACATGAATACGTATCCAGATTATTATATTGAAAACGGTATAGCCAACTATAATGGAAATGACGCGGTGAATGGCTTTAATAAATTCTTTGTAAATGTAGGACCAGATCTGGCAGCAAAAATACCAGAATACAGCGCAGAAAATAGATCATGTATTGATAGAAACCCAAACACAATTTTCCTAGCACCAGTACACGAAGCAGAGATAATAGAGATTGTTAATAAATCTAAAAATAAAACGTCAACTGATTGTTATGGAATCAGCATGACACTAGTTAAAAAAATTATAAAAAGCATAGCCAAGCCAATAACATTTATATGCAACTTGTCGTTTTTAAAGGGTCAGTTCCCAAAAAAATGAAAATTGCAAAAGTGATTCCTATCCATAAAGGTGGCGACAAACACATTTTCACAAATTACAGACCGGTTCACTTCTCCCCCAATTTTCCAAAATTATAGAGAAACTGTTTGACGGTAGATTAGAACAATTTATGGACAAATATAATATAATAAATGAAGCCAATATGGATTCAGGAAAAAAAGATCAACAACAATGGCAATAATGGATGCAGTAGAAGAAATTATTCTTGCTTTAGACAAGAAAAAATATGCAGTAGGAATCTTTATAGACCTTAAAAAAGCATTTGATACTTTAGATCACAATATACTTCTAAATAAATTGGATTTATATGGAATACGGGGAGTGGCTCTGACCTGGATCAAAAGTTATCTAACAGACAGACTGCAATTTGTGAAAATGGGAGAGCATACATCCAAATACTTGGACATTGCATGTGGTGTTCCGCAAGGATCAATATTGGGACCAAAATTGTTCAATATATATATCAATGATATTTTTAACATATCCAAGATCCTAAAATTAATTCTATTCGCTGATGATACTAATATTTTTTTATTGTAATGATGACTGTAACAAACTTATATCTGTATTAAATGGAGAATTAAGCAAGGTAAAAGTATGGATGGATGTTAACAAGCTCTCTTTAAACTTAACGAAAACTAAAGCAATGTTCTTTGGTAATTACAAAGTCAAATTCAGAATTATCTTTAAATATAAATGATGTTAAAATTGATTGGGTTTCAGAAAATAAATTCTTGGGTATAATTGTGGATGAAAACTGAGCTGGAAGCCACACATCAGACACGTACAGACCAAAATATCCAAATGTATTTCAATAATTAACAAAACAAAGTATTTTCTGGATTTTAACGCTTTACGTATGCTGTACTGTACATTAGTTCTACCTTATCTGACATTTGGAGTTGAGATCTGGGGTAACAACTATAAAACTTTACTACATCCCCTTAGCATTTTGCAAAAACGGGCAATAAGAACATTAACAAAGTCAAGTATCTTGACCACACTAATATTTTATTTTTGCAATCGAACATTTTAAAATTGCAAGACTTGGTCAAATTAAATACTGCACAGCTTTTGTTCAAAGCCAGTAGAAACATCTTACCAAAGAATATTCAAAAGTTATTTATTCAAAAAGATGATAAATATAGCTTGAGGGGCTGTAGTAATTTTAAATTGCCGGCAGTTAGAACCACTAGAAGGAGTTGGTGTGTGTCAGTCTGTGGGGTTAAGCTTTGGAATAGCCTGGGTTTAGATCTAAAGCAAAGCTCAACAATTCATAGATTTAAGTCTTTGTATAAAACAAATGTGTGGTCACAATATAGATCTGAGGAAAATGTTTAAAAAAAAAAAAAAAAAAAAAAAAATTGCAGGTGTATGGGAGGATGTGTAAATATATATAGAGGTTTTTGCACAGGTCTTTATTTGTTAACGTAGGTATGTATGTATGTATGTATGTGCATATATTTATGTAAAATACTGATATTTCTTAGGTAGCATAACACTGTCAATACAGGTGTAAGTATGGAATTGGGCAGGTATGAATAGATTTAAAACAATAGATCACAACATAAAATGTAATTGCTGTAGTATAATAAGTTAAGAATCTGGCTATGTACAGTAGTTGAAAATATCTTATCAAGGCATTTCGAAATGAACCTATAGTAATGGGATTAGGTCAAAGGTTTAAGTGATAATAAGTATAAAATTGTTGAAATAAGTAGAAAATTTGGAGGCATCAGCGTGGCTGATGGTGCGCGGCAGGTGTGGCGCCTTGGCTCAGGCTGGTCTGGGACGTATTGAGGGGATGCTGTTGTGGCGGCTGGTGGTGTGGAATGATGGTCTGCTGATCTTACGATAGCTTTTGATGAGGATGCAGTGAGCCATCATATCATCGATCATCAATTTCTCGTAAAAATCATTCATAATAAGTATAATTCAGTACATGTGGTTTATTGCGGCAATCACAATTGAAAAGAAATTTCAGAAGAGGTCTTTTTTGGTCTGGAGGCAGAGCAATGTCTGTCACGGAAGTGATTGTCTGGTCTGCTTCTGACGAGGGAGACTTGCAGTAATGGAAATCTAAAATTGGTTTACCTGGATATTGTTGGTTATAGTGACTTGCCATTCGTATGTAGTCAATACATCTATGTTATTACTGGAGAAAATTGGAGATGTTGAGGTGATGGCTCGTTTCATTGCATTGAAATGTTGTTGTATTGTTGGCTATTCTTTCGCTTGCACTGCCGGCTTGCTACTGCAGTGTTGACTCGTTGCGGCTGGGATCGGCTGGAGCTGGGGAGCTAAGGCCTGTTGCCACATGTTGGTCATCATGGTGCTTTTTTTACATCTATATCTTGTGAGATTTCTTGATATTAATAAGCAATAATTGTATAATTGTATCTATAACCTTGTTAACTGAATGCAACCGTACAATGAAAATGATGTACTTGGGGTGGGAGTTTATAAGTTTTCTTCTTCCCACTCCATTTCGAGCTACATTACTGTTTAAATTACAAAATAAATAAATAAATAAATAAATAAAAATGTATGTATGTATATGTATGTATGTATGTATAATATTGCACTGCTGTCATGAAACACTGTAAAGTATACGTGCCATATTCTCTGTCATAAGCTCGAAATAAAGACAATCAATCAATCAATTGTTTGTCTGCACACTTGTTGTAGACAAACCCGAGATGTTTGGAGTAAACTCTAAAATCTCTTAGAAATCCCTATGAATAGAGGGGAAAATGTATTTTTATAAATTAGCCTATTCTTATCCATACTAATTTATTTGATATAAGGCAGGGTAAAATTGTGATAAAATTCGAATTATGAGCTCATCTCTGTGATGTTTTTTTTTTTTTTTTTTTTATGAAATTGACATATTGTGATTTTTCAAGTTTTTTCCAACCTACTTCTCTTCTCTGCTTCAGAGTTGCCAAGTCTGCTCCTTTATAGTGACGTTGGCTTCTTTTAGTTAAAATATCCTAAAGACTTCTTCTTCTTCTAAAAATGTGTGAACACTGTTCACCCTTTGTCCTGCTCTGAGTAGCTAGATTTGCTGATCACAGTGAAGTAGGAACTTTCTGAAAAAAATTATTGTATTTAAATAAAAATCAATAAGAAAATATAGAGTCTACAATTGAAATTGTGATCTGGCTCCAAGAAAATCGTGATTTACGTTTTTTGCCATATCGCCCAACCCTAATTTAATGTTATAATAATCTGTTGCAACTTGTCTTCAACTTTTATTATTCTGTGATGCTGTACTGCTATTTTTATTGTTTGTCTGGTTGGATCTGTCTCTGGAAAGCACTGTGAACTGCTTACTAGTATGAAAGGTGCTTTATAAATGAATATGATGATTATTTCAGTAATGTGAAGTAAGTGTATTCGTTGCGATTATTCGATAAACTTGTTGGCAGGCCTACTTAGGTACAATATTTGTTTGTCCCTGTAGGTGTGTCTTTTTTAGGGACACAACAAAAGTAAACAGATAGTTATTTGGTTTGTTAAATGTCAAACAAGCCTGAATCAGAATCAAAGCAGAAGCAAACGTTCTGTCTTTCATACTTGTGTTTTGACAAATGTTAAATCTGTGATCGGAATGTGTTTGTTGTGAAGCAATATTAAGTGAATCCGTGCCAACCTTTCTAACTGACAGATATCTAATCACAGGCTGCATCAACAGCATGCCAGCAGCCCGATCCGTCTTTTAATATGATGACAAAGACAAATGCCATCTTTAAATGTCAGATTTGCTCCGAAGACAAGGAAGATTTATTAAATTGTACAAATGTGCCGAGGGAGTGACAGTGATGACTCTAATCACGTGGACGAGAAGCAGAGGCACATAAACAGCGTTAGGTTATGTGGGTGAGATAACGGCAAAGGCAAGACAAACTGGGCTTCAAACGCTACCAAAGGAGAAGACGACTGCAGTGAAAAGGTCACCTCCACCGTAGAAAAAACAAGTTTACAACCAGAGCGGCCATCTTATTGGTGAGAAGCAATCGAAAAGTCAAATGTACAAATGTTGATTTAAATGATTAGGGGTATAATACAGAATAATCAATATCATAGAGCAGTAAAGCAGTGATCGAACTGAAGACATTTTTGGTCGACTAAAGATATGTGCTGTCGATTGATTAGTCGAGAAAAAAAGGGGCGTGCCAATGCACTCGAACGAATGAAGTACCTACTTGAAAGGAAAGACTGCTAAGGAGTCAAGCTAATTTTTAAGCAGAAATTACAGAAACGTAATAGATAAATATAAAATATACCCAATGATTTGACCCAAATCTTTGCTGCTGTGTGCTGTTGCTGCTGTGTGTATGTAAAACGATTATTGGCTAATACAAGTTTTAGTCGACTAAAACATCATCAATCGATTAATCGACTTAACGGCTAAACGAATACAACTCTATCATGCAGGTTTATCAAATATAGGCAAAGTTGTGTAGAAAAAATAACTTCCATGTTGAGTAAAGAGATGTTAAGTTGGTCCACAAAGAGATATGACTAAGACTTTGGACTGACAGGAGAGTGAGATTATCAAATCATGCAAAGTTTCTGAAAACAATAGTGTATATATTTGATTGAAAAATGCAGATCAAACTCACAAATCATGGACACTAAGTCTGAGCTGGGCTGGGTGTAGATAGTACATATATCTGATAGTATTGTCGCTAAAATAAACTGCAGCTTTACCCAAATCTTACTTTAACACTTTAAAATCGCCCAAAATGCAGCATGACACGGATCAATAAAGCTTTAACAACACCAAGCAACAAACACCAAGCAACAAACAAGTGAACTATCTAGGACTGGTGTATCTAATGTGTACACTGCAAAACAGAAAGTATTTAAATCTATCTACGTTGTATCTCTGTCAAATCCTCCAGGACACCTTGGAACAAGTTTTTACATTCAAAGTAACAAGAGGACGACCCAAGCACAGCAAGTCTTCAGCTAAAAGTCTTCATTATTAGATTCAGACTCAAAGTGGTGCATTCACCATACAAGTCTCGGTGGAAAAGTTTACTGACTTACAACAAGTTATGAGAAAGAATAAAGGCTGATGTCAAATTATAGCTGTAAAGAATGCTTAATTATATACTAAAGTAACACTGACACCTACAATATTCATGTCTAAATCAAGCATAAAGACTTAGTTCATTATAATAAAAGTAGGATTGATTCAGGCTTAACCTAACCCTTTACTTAGTTCATTGAGGCTTATGTGTTTTAGTTCATATAAAAAGGTATCAGGTTAAAATCAACAGTTAAGAGAGAAATAACCCATTGTAATTAGTCTTGCTTAAACATTACATAAGTTATATAAACTGCAGGTCATTCGTGACACATTATTTCACAGTATTCTAACGCACATCTGCAATTTATTACATTGCCAGGCTATTTGAATGCTCCACTACATCTGAAAACTGTTCCTTATTGGGTTAATAATAAAATCAATGGCACAGTGCGGGGTTAATGAGGCTGGTGAAAAGGCAGTTGTTCTTTTGAAAGTCACCTTCAGCCAGCCAGCCAGCCAGCGTCTTTCTGGACCAAGCCTCGGAGCCTCCTCGCACAAAACCCAGGCTGAATCAGAGACACACTTCTTCTTTGGATCCTTTTCATTCAACTAACCGAGCTCCACTGGGGGCCATATCAGCGCGCACTCTTCTTCAAAACGACTACAGATCACACACAGAAATGTAGAAGCTGCCTCACTGCTGCATTAGTCTCTAAAGAATACTTCACATGTGCAGTTGTGAAGTCAGTGTTCAAGTAAGCTAAAGGTTAACAGTGTGTGCCAAAAACTACGCACTACTTTGGTGCCACGCGTATTCAGACAAGATTTGTGTTTTATTTCCAAACATTCTTTTCATCATAGTTAATACTCATTCAAAAATCTATTTCAAACTTGTGCCAAATGAATCATTATTGTTTCTTATGTAGAAAGGCAAAGGCTACAGAACATTTCAGAAAATAGTGGGACAAACTATGTTGACACTGCGCGCAAAATACACATCTAATGTAAACTACGCTCTCCATCAGTCACAATGGGAAAGAGTGTTCTCTAAGCGGAGGCAGCAAAGCGACACATCCCTAATTATCGCTTCATTTCGCCGCAGGTTATCTCAATACAAGCGCCTCTGCTGTGGGTTCAGGCGATTCACCTGTGAGTACGCAGCACACGCCGTTTCACTGTCAAAACGAATTACGCACCAAAATAAATACAAAACCTTTAAAAAGGTCGACACGCAGACAAGGGCAACGTGTGTGTGTTTCATCATCTCAAAAGCGAGGCACAGTGCGATGCTTGGGCTGGCTCCAAGTACCGGGCCACCTGTCCTAGTTCCCGGGCTCGGATACCCGCTTGTCCCCCCCGAACTGCCAAGCGCGTGTCGGTACTTACGTGTAGTGCTGTGGGAAGCTGTGGGTCCCGGAGGTCGGCGTGGAGACGTAGAGGATAAGTACAGTTTGGATAGTAAAGAGGCAGAAAATACCACACGACTGAGCGCAGATCGCCATTTTCCATTAAATATTCAAGAAACTGGGATAAACAAGAGGAGGACCGGAAGGACAGACTCGCGCGCAGCTGAGCTAAGAATAACCGAGCTCCGTAGAAAGTGTGTGCTGCTGAAGGTAGCGGCTGCCTGCCTGCCTGTCGGATGCTGCTGCTGCTGGACACTTCACCCGAGACAGGCTCACGGCTGGAGGGCAAAGACACGAGGGATCAGCCCCGGGACGCTGCTCTGTCTGGACACGTAAACGCGCGCTCGTAGTCCTGCTTCCTTCTCCGCCACAGCGCACATTTGCCCCTTTTTCTCCCACTCTCTCCTCAATGTAACAACCATATATAATAAAGCTAAGCACGGTGAGAGCAGCCACGTCCGGGTGTGCCTTTCAAAGTAAAATAAATGTTGTTCTGTCAATTTGCCAATCCTCTCCAAAATCTGTTCTGACTTTAATTCGTAAAAGCTGTGCGTAAAAATCACAACTATTATCTATAATCAATTCATACATTTAAAATTACACGTTCTCAGCGATGATTATTCGACTATTTTGGGATCCACTTTTATTTTGGGAGCCACAGATGACCCACTTCCTGTATTTATCTCGTCTCTCTATGGCAACAGACGAAGCTGTGAGAGCCAGTGGTCCATCACAAGCTTACTCTGGTGCGACGGATGGGGCGCGCATCGGGCAGACTCCTCCTTCTGAGGCCCTAACAAACTTAGACTTATGAAAAGGAAAATAATTGCATACCTCAATTAAATCTTACTTGTTTTGATTGTTTTGTACTAAGATGATCATCATGCTGTGTGCAAATTGGTCAAACTTTTTTTTAAACATTAAAGATGCACCATTCAACTTCTTGTCTAAATATAAATGTTAGTACTTTACTTAAAAATTCCTATGGTAATAAATCTATTTTGCATTTATTCAATCACACTGGGTGGAATTGGAGGGACACTCACGATTTGATGCGATACAGGTTACATATCTCACGATACTGCGATACATGTGAATCGATACTTGACATATTGAGATATTTCTCTATTCTTAGACCCATTTTTTTTTTTTTTGTTTGCATAATCTTAACATGAAACACACTTGTTTTAATCATTAAAACTGTGAATAAGCTTTATGTTATCTGAATAGCAACAGAATGGTAGCACTGTTTCAAAAATCATGAAGAATAGGCTATATATTAAGTAGTGTTTAATATCAATATTCAATATTTGAATATTTCAAAATAACACACTGTTTTATTGCACATACATTATTTTAACTATAGGTTGCCACTCCACAAATTGAATCAGAAACTTGGTTTGTTTGTGTCATCTGTTTGTCTTCACTGAATTTGAGCAGGTTGCCGACCATCCACCAGAAAGACAATGTTTATAATGGTTGAAGTCATAGAATTAAAATGAGAACTGAAAAGGCTGTAGAAATATATTGTTTATGATACAGTTGTGAATCCCAGACAACAAAATCTAAATAAACTAACATCATTTGGTCATTTCAAGGTCTGACACTGAATAATTGACCTTGTTGGCACACAATATTGCCAAGTTTTTATTTCATGTTCACACAGAAACAACAACATATTTACCGAACAGTCCCTAAAGTTTACATATTTGACCACATTTTATATATATATTTTTCCAATTTCGCTAAACATTTTTGCTTGCTTTCACACCGCTTGGCTGTTTTGATGAGGTTTAATTGTATTTTGGTCCCAACAAACAGACAGAGCCTATCGATACAGTCTGCATTAGAAGTCTCCGCCCACTAACTAACCTTCGAGGGGAAACATGGAGAGTGCATCAGAATAACAGCTTTGTCACTCCCTGCTCAACAAACACAACCAGCAAATGTGGATTCAAGAAAATATTTTATGTCATATATATATACAAAGACACTGTGATGAATACTGTAATCCAACAATCAAACTATGTAATTATATCCAACTATGCTAATGGTAGCTGCGAGCTAAATGCTAATATGATGCTGCTTGGGGTGTTTTAACATCTTTCTTGAACTTTCTGTTTGCTTTCTGACGCAACCTCCATTTAAATGTGGTTGTGACTTGACTTAAATTAGTTGTGCAAAAAATACACTTAAAATCGCTTAAAAAAAACGTCTAAAAAAAAAGTTTATCTTTCCATATCATAACATGGTATTTCACCACAACCTGAGCAGGCCACGCCCCCAAAATATGACGTGTTGTCGACTATGTAGACGCAATTCCACAACTGTTACCTAGCAACCACTTTGTAAATATAGGCCAAAACCTATACATTATAGATTACAGTACAGTTACAATAATGCTTAAATTTTGTTAAATGCTTGCTTAAACTCCCAGAAAACTGTGTTAGTTTTTATGACATATATGTGAATATCCATTTTATACCTCATTTTATTTTTTCTTTAAGAACTGCAGCTCATCTTCTGTAAAGTGATCATATTTACCACAAGACTATCACACCAAACTAAGTCCAATCTGATAATGTGTCAAACGAGCTTTAAGCAGTTTTTAATAGACCCAAGAGACACAATTTTCTGTATATGATTGGTCCTGATTAGTTGACAAAACACATTTCTTTTCCGTTGTAGTCAAATGCAAAAATCTCCATCCATTCCTATCCAGCTGTCACATCCCGTTGGCCACAGCAGACTGACTGGTGCGTCGTCCTTGTCTGGGTGGGTCAGCGGGGGAGAGGCAGGTGCTCACACGCAGCAGCAGCAGCAGCAGGAGACACTGGCAAAGCTTTCACCCCGTTTGCCTGTCGAGGAGGAGGGTGGCTGTGTTTTGGTGGAAAAGGACACACCGCGGGGCAAAAAAACCTCCAGGAGCCCGGGAACCACCTGATGGAGTGGAAGAGAAAACCAAAACATCGTGCTCTGCTTATGTACATAGTCATCATGCATCACTCCCCAGGACAAATATGCCCAGTTCATAACGTAGGAAATGACAAAACAACACAGCTTCCCCCACAGCGACCATTTTTGAGAACCATATCGACTGACTCTGAGACAAATGTGAGCCACAGAAAGAGGAGACAGCCCCGCGGTGATTTATTTTGGTTTATGCAGAGAAAACAATACTCTAATGATGGCTATACCTAACAATTTACTGTACCTCACGACTCATCAGGAAGCAAGCACTGACAGAGAGGTGCAAAAGGAGAGGTGCACATTTCTTGGACTCATATCCAAACATAATTTCAATAAACTTGAACAGTAATGTTCTGGTGTTTTCAGAGTAATTTGAAATTTTTTTTACCATACTTTTTTTAATATTGGGAGAATTTGCCAGAAGATTCAGAGGCTAAATCTAGTTGATGGTTTAGTTCATACCTGTCTTGATCATGATTCTTTTTTTAGTTTTCTTATGGCCAGATGTCAATTTTTTATAGAGATGGACCGATACTGGTATTTCTTTGGCCGATGCCAATGCTGATATTTCAGAATTTTGTCAGCCAATGCCGATATCAGTGACCAGCTTTCAAGGCTGATTTCTGAGGTCAATTTTCTTATTTTAGTTTTAAAAGCATAGTTAGGGTGAAATAGTACCACCAAAGAACCATCACCGTGGTGGTACAATCATTTCATAACATCATGAAAGACATTCATATTGACAAACAAGCACTTATAAAAGCTTGTGCTGCAGCTAAAGTCACAAAACAAGAAACATTTGAATATGTTAATGATAAAACCAAAACTGCAGATTTAGGAATGGAGAGAGATAAAACAAGTGTACTGTTTCTCTCCAAATCAATTCAGACTCAGCTGATCACTGTAAGTGCAGCTTTCCCACAGAGGAAAAGCCCAAACTACTGTCTGATCAGATATCGGCCAAAATTGAGCCTGCCAATATACGTATCTGTCTATCTCAAATTTTGTATGTAGCAACATATCAAATAAAACAATATATTGGAAAAGTAGAAGTTAGAGTAAAAATGCAGTTGTTGTTTGGTGTCCACATCTAAATACATGCAAATCAAGTAAGTAACACTAGTGCTGGTAGCAGGCTAGTCAGCACTGATGTGATTGACTGAATATAATTCTAATGTATCAGCATATGAGTGACAAATGTTAGTCAGAGACATGCATTCTCTTTCCTATGAAAACAAAAATGGCTGCTTACAAGGTAAAAAATAATAGTACACTGAAAAACAGCAGATTTCGACAGAATCAATGGTCGAAGCAAAAACAAGCAATTTGGGGTAAGTGACATAAGAGCTGTACATATAAACCAGACCCAAGTATGTGGCCATACCAGCTTGTCAAAGTCTGATCCCGTCAGATCTCAGAAGCTATGACCGCTGGAACACTGGGTGCCACGGTGGGAATAGATTGTCGTTGTGTCCTTGGTCAAGACATTTAGCCCACGGTGCCCCAGTAGATCCTAGATTGCAAAGTGATTTGAGTGCCTTGAAAGGTAGAAAAGTGAGATAGTCAAACTCCACTTTTGCCCTGGAATGTTATGCAGAGGTTTGTATTCTCATTGTCATGTTGTGTGGAGATACAGAGCATGGTTAGCTCTCTTGCAGTACATCAAGAAAGTTGTACAAAAACAAGAGAGATATTTTAAAAACAAGCAAATAATGAGGCCTCATGGTGGAGAAGAGAGACTCAGCAGTCTCAGGCAGCTCGCTTTTAAGGTGCAGCTCATCTGGTCCAGCTTCCCACTGACTGAACCTGCAGGGAGGGAGAGCAGCCAGCAGTGAGAACAAACAACACTAGGTGCACCTACAAGGCCATATCTAAACTGGGTTGTCACAAGGACGTTAAGAGAAGTGAAGAACAACAAAGCCATGAGTATTTTGTTTGTTGAAACGTGAGGTAGAATCATTGCTTAAGTTTGAAGAAGTCAAAGCAGAATTAAAGAGGTGCTTTGNAACGTGCGAGCATAAAAGTCGAGCGTGGTCTAAGCGGCAACTTGACCAGATCGTAGCTGCTGACACACGGCAAACAGACACAGGCTGAAGGGCACAAATGACAAACTGCAGGAAACACGGCTTTATCTACATCAGGCGTCCCAAACAGTGGGGCGCGCACCTCTGCTGGGACACAACACTGTTCCTGAAAGTGGACCGTACCCTGAATGTCCTGATTACTTCATTCATAACTAGTTGTTTATTGATATAATCACAACAGTAACATCAAACTCCACCATGGAGATTATGAGAGGCTGATTTGGTCCTATCCCATATTCAAACTCATGCTAATGCTCAAAATACTTTTTCTTCAGGGTCGAGAAGAGAAGTCAAATTTAAGACTTTTAAAGATTTTTTTAGACCACAAACAAAATCAATTAAGGGTCGTGACCTATAGTATTTCACAACACAGCTTTTTTCCAAAGGGTTTTAAAGATATAATTTTATATTCTGCTACAATTTTGAAAAATGTAATGAATTATCAAAAAAGAACACAATTTATACAGCAACTGAACATTCAATCTATCTATCAGCCAAATAACAGTAGAAAAAACCACACCAGTTGCATTATATTAATGAGAAGAATACTGAGAATTTTCAGACAGATCTGCAGAGTTATTCAATAGATCTCTTCAGTAGATCCAGTCAGGATATTGCGGACTAATTTCCACCTGAACAGATACATTAACAAGATATTTGTGCTTAGATAAAATGATTTTATTGTAAACAACTGGGTATAGTCGCTTTAAGACCTGCAGTAAGCAAACTAAAGCCTAACTCTGCTCTCATAAACGTCTTGACTTGGGTTGCACAAAGTTTGAGAAGCACTTTAGCCCTCCACACCCCTCTAAAGTGACCTAGTTTGTTTTATTCTGCTGTACAAGGTTTGTCTGGGCTCGGGTTTCCGCGGCGCGGTACAAAGGTAAAGACAGCAGCGGGCGAACGGGGCGAGCTGAGTGCTAGGAGCGAGCGGGCAGGGTTAGCGCAGCAGTCATGTGCAATGGACTGAAATATTAATGCTGATCAGATTCTTACTCCAAACACAGTTGTGGACCAGTATGTTGGTCACTGCAGCCGCTTATTTACAGAGACTGGAAAAAGTCAGAAGGATAAATAATCATAACTGTATTTGTTTTACATTTTCTATGAAAACATGTGTATTGTAATGTGTCACCGCAGCCGCTTATTTACAGAGACTGGAAAAAGTCAGAAAGGATAAATAATCATAACTGTATTTGTTTTACATTTTCTAGGAAACATGTGTATTGTAATGTTACGTAATGTGAGTTGTCACTTGTGGTAACTGTCAATGCAAGCTAATGCTAGGTCATAAATTAATGATGCTTTTAGCTTTATTCAGACTTATTTGTGATGCATAGTCAGCAGATTGCACATTTGCAAATTGAAATGTTCTGAAGAATCATAAAACTGAATTTGTCCCAAAGTAATTGATATATTAATTCATAGAAATTTAATTATGACTATTTTGCTATTGCTCAAATAATAGAAAATAAAACGATAAATACGGCATAAGATGAATACATTAGGATTGGGTGATACAAAAAATCTTTATGTTACTTCTTATATAAAAACACAGCACACATTCAGATATTTTTTTGTACTTAATCTAATCAAACCACTACATAGCAAGTTGCTTGAAAAATTAATTTCCTAAAGAGTAATTTCCTGAACAGTAATACACAATTTAACTATTGTAATTTCATATATTTCTTTCTGGATTCTTCTCCATAACTTGCTTTTACTTGGTTACAATGGCTGCATAGACCAATCAATAAATCAAATTTTTTTCCGATTTTGATTTAAAAAAATAAAAAATTGGACAACTCTATATTTACACAATTAACTAAAATATTTTTAACAGAACTCTTTTTGAAAACATCCAATTGCAACTTTTTCAATATGTTTTAAATGTGTTTTAATCAGGGATGAAACTAGAATTTTTTTTTTTATTTTACATTCAGATTTTTTTAAACATTATCAAATAAAGAAGAAAAACAAACATTACAGAGCATGACTGTATAGTCCCTCATTCATCCAGGAGTGATCCTGGATGAATGAAAGTCATTTTCAATCTGAGATTGAAAATTACTTTCGGATGAGAGTCGAAACGTCTTGATCTTCAGAAACACTGTCCAGATGACTACTTTGAAGACTTCTACTATTACAGAGCATGTTGATAAACAGTTTTGCAAGTCTACATATTTTGTAGTTTGCAGCAGAGTTTATATTACTTAAAGGAATCATAAGTAGGATTTTGATTTACAATTTCATAAACATAACCTGTATGTGTCACAAATATGAGATAAACATGTTTAAAGGCAATGTTATTGTCACTGAAAGTCAAGGTAAATCTTATTTATTCTTAATTAAAAAAGCAGTGCACATGACATCATTTGCTGATGACACTCACATGACTTTCTCATTTGGGTTTGCATCTTACAAACATTTCCTTTAAATAATTATAGTTTTTGAGATTTGGTAATTGACTAAATCTGCTAAACTGTTACTAAATAAAAACTGAAACAGGGTCAAACCAAGTCTCCATAACTAAACTGGACTTAGAAAGGGGTCAAAGATTTAACCGAATAAAAGCGTGAAACACCATGACAGATAAACCTGACAGGATGCTTCTATTGGATCTAGATTTGGGGAGAAATAGTTGGTAAATCTGTCACAGCGGACAAAGCAAAATATAGGCTAGGTGTCTGAGTGAAGTCTTTCTGTAAGTGCTCTTCTGGGGAGTCAAGTTATTTACCACAAACAAGCGCACAGTGTGTATGTTTCAAGGTTGTGAGCTGCAAAAGTCAGTCTGTCAAAAGTCTATTACAGTTTCACTTAGTGGTACAAGACTGGGACATGCAGACAAAGTCACCCAACTCTGGTACGGTGTAATCCGTAATCCCGTATGATTGCATTTAGCGGCCTGAAATATCTGGCTGTTTAGAAAGTTGACGGCAAGTTTCCTCATCACAACCTTACGCACTCAAATACAACAGAACGGCATCTAGATAGTGACTGAAAACTGAATATTGAGTAGTTGTTGTTCATAAAATGCTACAAAAAGAGTTGTTTGAAAATACAAATTGAGAAAATCACATTGCAAACTTTGAAATACGGGTAGAAATGTAATATTTTAGTAAATTTATCACTTAATGGCCTCTTCTTAGTTGATCAAAAGGTGTATTACAATACTTAGTCTTAGCGCCGTGGTAAAGACATGTCCAATCGACCGATTAATCGACTGAAAAAGAAGGGAAATGACAAACATTTGAAGCTAAAAGGTATCCTTGGTCAAACTGTTATAGGCAAAAGACAGTAATGCAAAAACAAGAGGAAACATTATTTTTATCTATCTAAACCATTAATTTGGTTCAAAATCTTCTGCCTATTACCATATTTTTGCTGCTTTTTAAAATCCCAATAAAAACATGAGTCGACTAATAAAAGTTCACCAAGATTCCATCTAAAAGATTACAGCCCTACTGACTTTATGCATGAAAACCTTGCTTAGCCTTTTTTTCTTTACAAATGAACCCGTGGTCTTGTAAGTGCAGTTTGGGTCAGATATTTGGTCCGATCATTGTTTGATCATTAAACTTGACATGTTTGAACATTTTCTTCTAAGATTGACGTAATATCGTCACAATATTGTAATTATGAAATACAAAAAATTTAAGGGATTTCTTTTTTGTCACAAACAACTAAAGCCCAGACACCCAGACAACATGAAGAAAATGAGAGTGAGATTTTCAATATTTTATGGTCAAAGCTTTAGACAACACAGTGACATTTTTATGCAAAATAATTGGTCTTTATTTAACAGTATTCATACTAGTTCCACTAACATCATCTGTTCAATATGATCCTGTTTACATGACTTTGCTTACTTGCTCAATTGCCCTTAACTTTTAGAATGAATTAGTAACTTATTTTTAAACTAATCACTAATAATAATAATGAATTAGATAATGAAATATTGTTGTGTCTATTTAGATATTTTGTTGTCGTATATACTGTATGATTGTGCTGCTCAACCTTCATTCTCATTGTGAGTGAGGTCACCACAAAATGAAAAATAATTTGAACGTTTAACATTTTTGGTGGGCGAAAATAAACTATGCATGAACAGGGACAGGCCACAGGAGGAGGCAGTCTTGTTACCAGTCGGCATCGCCCTGGGACGATTTCTATCAGATGCACGTAAAGAGAAAGGCATCCACTTAGAAAATAGCTTTTGTAGACACGCTGGGCCATTTAGCACACCCAGAGACAAGTCCAGTTTGGGCTGTGATGAATGTCCCCGTGGCTGTCTGCAAATGGGACAAAGACAAACATAATATAGGCCACAGGTTGACCTCGGGCATCGGACAGACTGGGACGGGATAGGGACAGACGAGGACAGAGGGACAGATAGAGACAGAACAGAAACAAACACAGGGACGAAGGCAGACAGAGACATACTGGGAGAAACAGGGGAAGACAGGGACAGAACCAGCACAGACAGGGGTAGATGAAGACAGGCTGGGGCAAAAAGGGGCAGAAAGGAACTAATGAAAAAATGACAGAAGCAGAGAAAGATGAGGAACAGGCAGGGACAAACAGGGACAGACAAACGCAGACTAGTACAGAGTGGGGCAGACAGAGAAAGTCATGAGCAGACAGGGACAGAACCAGCATAGGGAAAACAGGGATGAGAATCGGGCAAATAGGTGGCGGAAAGGGACAGATGGGAACAGGACAGAAGCAGAGAGACGAGATAGGAACAGGCAGAGACAGACAGGGACAGGATAGGGACACATGAGGACAGAGGGACAGAACAGGAACAAACAGGGACAGAGGCAGAGAGAGACAGGAACAAACAGGGCAGACTAGGACAGAATGGGGCAGACAGAAACAGACAGGAGCAGACTGGGATAGGACCAGTACAGACAGATGCAGACAGGGATGGGACAAGGACAAGACATGAACAAATGGGTGTGCATTGCCTCTAATCCCGCGATACGATACGTGTCACATCACGATACGATATATCACAATATATTCTGATACAGAGGCCCACAAAGGTTTAGTCTTTAGGTTTACAAAGTGGAAATTAAACACATAAGTACAATGTATATTCTGTTTATGATGAATGACATGATACTCAAACTTTGTGCCAAAGTTTAACATTAGACAGCCTTCTTAAAGACACAGTGCTGCCCTTTAATGTCCTGGCTGATTAAGCAAACTTTGAACCATTGGCATTAAAGGGGCACTATGTAAGAAAAACAAACAAACAAAGTGATTTCCACTTTTGAACACTAGAGGGAGCCTTTCACATGCATTTGCCTATTAAGCATGCTGCTCTCTAGCGTCAATGATCCATATTCCGGCCCGTAATAAAACATTCAAATACGTATAAATGTATCACAATTGATGTGGATTGGTTAACAGTGCTCTCTTAAGTATTCATGTTGTAAAGAATAAATATGATTTAATGTTTGTGGACTATAGTGATAATTAAAATTCCTCTCAATCTACACAGTGCCCCTTAAAAATACGTGAAATCTAGGAAACAAAGCATCCTCATTAAAATGCATGACATCATCAGTATAGATATTTTCCAACACCCCTATGAGCAGACTGAGACTGGATGGGGGCAAATTGGTGGCAGAAAGGCACAGATAGAACAGGACAGAAGCAAAGAGAGAGAAATCAGGAACAAGCAGGGACAGCAAATTATAGTTGCTTGCAAAAACAGAATTTCAAATGATTTTAGCTGAATGATTTATTTTTATTTCTTCAAATAGCTGTTGTCATTGCGTGTACAACATATTTAGTATACAGAATACACATTATTGAATTATTAATTTTGTATATAGGCTATATATTCCTACAGTTCTGATTTGAAGAGAAACACAAACATGCAAATGAGGCGTCAAAGCTCGCTACAAACACTGCAAAGGATCAATATTTACTGTGTATTGGTAAATCTTCCATTATCATGATTTTGCTGACAATACAATATCTCCACATTAATACTGCAAACACATAACTTATTTGTAAGTCAGAAGAAAAGGTATTACACATTATTGGCCAAAAGAATCGTGTGAACTCACTTATTAAACCAGCACACTTCAAGAGCTTGTATCTTAACAGATTTCAGAGTTTCCTAGTTCAGTCACGAGCATTTATCAGAGAGAAATTTAAAAATCTCAGAAGCATGGAGAAACATGTGTTATGCTAAAATAATATTAAACTGTGTCAATCACGTCATGACTGTACCAGCTGCTCGGCCATATGATACTGCTGGTTATAGACAGAGACACGGATTTTACATTTTAGCTTTGCGTAATCAAAAACAGGTTCAGAATGATGTATTGAATTTGTCTACATAAGTATGTTGATTTGGTGATGGTAAAAGCCAACAGCAAAACAGTCCAAATGTATTCATAGTAGAGTGGGAAAAGAAGAAAATTAATTATTTTATCATAATTCATACTGTCTATTTGCTAGTAGTGCTGTGAGGCAAACAAAACCATATGCTTTTTCACACGTTGGCTAAATTTAGTAAGTAATTCACTCGGCGCATGACAAACACTGACCAATAAGTAACAAGGTGAGAAAAAGTCTGTATCTGAGCAGACATTAAAAGTGCATTAAAAGTGGAGGAGCTGATTTTCACACTGCATGATTTGGGTTTTAAATCTGAAAACTTCCTCTCATAAACCCTTCAACACATGCATACTATTGACATGTATTCAGTTTGGTTGCAATTACAGCTTACAACCCTCTTTTACAAGCACAAAGTAAAATTGAAGAGGGCCACTCAAGCACAGCCAATCAGAGAGCGGCATTCAGCTCCTGATTAGAACTAAAATTCTTTATTATTCAATTTAGACAGTACACAGTTGTCTCATTATTCATAAAGTGCTGCATTTATCATATACTTTAGTGGAAAACACAAAGTTTACTAAAATAGGCCTACAACTAACAAAATTATTTACCCCAACTTTAAATTGTGAGTTGTGATTTTTCATCAAAAAAGCCAAACAAAGATGAGCTCACAATTCATTTTTATCATGATACTGCCAAGCCTAAGCTACTATAATTGTTTAAAAAGGTATAATGAAAACAAAGTGTGTGGCTATTACGACTGGGACGATATGATCATGACACGAGAGGCTACAATATGTATTGAGATGCACAGGATATTGTGACTTGATATTAATTACATAATGCAACAGTTTTACAATAACATTATGAAAAAATTCCAGTTAAAGCCAGTGTGTATTGAAAAACAGGTCTATGGTTCAAAAGTATTAGGAAGTACCTTGTTTCAGAAGCTTTATTTAAATTGTATTTACTAGGGTTGTAGTTGACCAAAGAAATTCTTGGTCGACTAAAGACTTGTCCATCGACCGATTAATCGACTAAAAAGTTGCCCAGGCAAATTTCTGAAGATAAAAAGTAGGTTTTCAACTGATTATTTATCTGACCAAAACTGTGCTTAAAGGACTTAAAAGAAAATGTTATTGATGTTATGTTTGACTTTTGTTTGACTAAGACTCCATTAACAGATTAAAAGATTAAACGACTAAAGAACAACAGCCTAGCATTTACATTCAAATAAATGTCTGTATTACAAATGTCTTCCCTTTTCTTTGGTGCTGTTTGAATATGAAAAGTCTGGTATTGATCCTGAACAATCCTGGTTTGAACAGAAGCTTTGAAGAACATTTAAATGTTCTTTAACTGTGCATTTTATTCACACAATATGATACAATATAATATGATAATATACGATACAATTTGATGCAGCAAATTGTATCACGATATATTGCTAAACAATTTACTGTCCCAGACTCCAGCGCTTGTGGCTTTTAGAAGAAATACAGAACACATTTATCACATTGCATTATCACAAAAATAATTCTCTTGAAACGCAAAGTAGCCTATTGTCATTTGCTTGAAATATCTCTACTGGTACACTCCAGGACAAACAATGTTGCTACTGTAGCTTTGCTTGTAACAATAAGTGCACAAAATATGTTTTTCAGCTACAGTAATAACAATGGACCACAAAAAGCAGCTAGCACAACGTAAAAGCCACATCAACTATAATTGTCAATTCAACACAGAATGAAATCGATGAAAAGCACCAGAACAATGATGAAGTGACAGAATATTTCCAAAACACGAAACTGAACTTTGATCAAACTCAAAGAGCAAAAGTGTTGGTGTTTAAAGACTTAATAGTAAAACGTAAAAAGCTCTTGTGCTGTTTCTAGCGAACTACATTAGTTCTGACACAATGCATAACTTCCAGTGTAGTGGCTCTAAAGCTAACGTCTTATGCCAGTTTTGCCATTATTCATGCTCTGAAGTGCACCATGATGCAGCCTTATGTTGTGTAACCGTCCCTCGTTGAAATGCGCTGATAAATAATGGAGGTAAATGTGGCGGGTCACATGATCGGCTGAACTCACCGATCTCATCTGCTGCGTTCCTGTGACGTGCTGCAGGACCTTTTCCAGCTCCTTCTCGATGCGTCCGGCCCAGTGGATCATTCTGGAGAACAATGCAAAAATACAAAAGGTTTTAAAAAGTGCTTATGACACTAAACTGTAGGTTTCAGAAAAACATAGTGATAATGATTATAAGTTATACGTTTCACTAAACATTGTACTTGTTTCCATTGTTTTGCTAGTTTGATTTTGTCCAGCAAAAAAAAAAAAAAACATATTTAGAGATACACATGTGTATCTCTAAATATTTGGTCAATATTTACACTGTGTATTACACAGTGTAAATATTGACCAAAATCCACATAAATTACTCTTACTTAAACTGTGATTAAATAAGGGATTTGTTGTGGATTTTTGGTATTCATGTAGAAAAATGAATTGCCTGAGAGTTGCCTAATCTCAAAAAGTATTATTTATTAACAAAAGTACAATTATGCATAATCGATAGTCCAGAGAGTCCAGGTCCTAGCCACTGAAATTTCCATAACAGATTCCTAAACTTTTCTGTACTACAAAATGACCATGTACCCAACTCGTGACAATGACAGCAAACACAAAATAGATGTCTGTAAAAGTTTCAAGTTGGAAAACCATTAAAATTGGGTTAAAATGTTTGTTTTAGTACGTTATGGCTTTATAGGACAAACCACTGTATTAAATTATTGCTTTAAACTCCCCAAAAAGTCGGTCAGTTGTTTGTAAATTGTCTTTGCATTTGGGCAAAGCAAGGCATATTGTCACTAGCCTGATGTAACCTTGCTAAATGGTCTAGAGCTCATAATTCATTTTGCATTACAGTATTGCCCAGTCCTAAATGCGCCTGTTATACTAACTTTTTTGGGAGCTCATCATCATTATTGATATCCTTGCACCAGTGAGAACATGAGCTTGAGCTGTAAATGGCTGAATAAATAACGTTACTATAACTAACTGACTATTTCAGCTTTTTTATTTGCAAAAGACAGCAGGTGTGTTTTGGGCAAGACTGGGCAATTGATTGAAAGATCATTTAAGTGTGCAGCAATGTATCACACTTCAAAATTTGATAAAACACAGTCCTCGTCGTAGATTCTCCTGACAAAACTACTTGCTGAAGGTCTTCTCCTGACAGCTTTTATGACACAGTAGTTTTACTTTATCTGAAAATCCAAGCCTGTAGGTCGGCGTGTCCTTGAGAAACTTGAGATTAAACTGCTTTCCAGTCCGTATTCGTCATCACACCTTCTTTATAGCGTCCCATCCACTTAACAATATGAAGTGTGTATCTGCGATGACTACCGGCGTGGCATTGGACAAGCGTATCTTCCGTGTTGGCTGGGATCTCCACCTGGGCCGTAAAACTAGTGAGGCCTGACAGAAGTGCACCCTAAGCGAGAGCCAATCCTGTAAGAACAAGCCAACTTCGGTATTAAGAGATCAAAAAGCCCGGCGCACTGCTGGAGTATATCTCACAGGCAGCAACAAATGACTTATGCAATCGCAAAGTCTTTACAAAAAGTACTTTCAGAGGCTGTTTGGCTGGTTTTATGAAGGAGAAAAAAAGCATTAAAGTAGGACAGGCACTAAAATCTAATCATGATCTGATCGTCTGTTTTTCTGATAGTTATGGTTTAATGCAGCAGCTCTTGAGTGACAAATGGGTTTAACCAATCAGTCCTAATGTATAATCTCACTTATAGCAATGCGTTTAAAATAAGGTGTAATTGTATTTATTTAAGTACTAAACTCAAATAAATAAGCAGTGGTGGTAGAATGCAAAAGTGACTTGAATACAAAGGTGAGCTGAGGTAACGTCGCTTGTTAATGTCATGGAGATGTAGAATTTAGGCTTGTCAAAGGTATCGAAAATCAGATTCTCATCCACACTAAAACTGAAATGCGATAATCATTTGAACAAGCATCCATACTTAAAACAGGACAAAATTTTACATTTTCTGATGAGTTTTAAAATAATCCTGAGCCCAATCAAAACTAGTTTAAAACCAAAATGTTTAATAAAGAAGCATTGTATTTTGTGCTAAAAATTTATTTTATTTTTTTTCTATTTTTGTTTATCTTTGTAGCACCATAAACAGAAATTTCCTTTATTGTTTGTCTGCACACTTGGTGTAGACAAACCCGAGATGTTTGGAGTAAACTCTAAAATCTCTTAGAAATCCCTTTGAATAGAGGGGAAAACTTAAAATGTATTTTATAAATTAGCATATTCTTATCCATACTAATTTATTTGATATAAGGCAGGGCAAAATTGTGATAAAATTTGAATTATGAGCTCATCTATGTGATGTTTTTTTTTTTAATAAAATTGACATATTGTGATTTTCCAGTCTTTTCCAACCTACTTCTCTTCTCTGCTTCAGAGTTGCCAAGTCTGCTTCTTTATAGTGACTTTGGGCTTCTTTTTGCAACATCTTATAGTTAAAATATCCGAAAAGACTTGCTTCTCTCTAAAATGTGGCAACACTGTTCACTCTTTGTCCTGCTCTGAGTAGCTGGATTTAGCTGATCACAGTGAAGTAGGAACTTTCTGAAAAAAATTATTGTATTTAAATAAAAATCAATAAGAAAATATAGAGTCTACAATTGAAATGTGATCTGGCTCCAAGAAAATCGTGATTTACGTTTTTTGCCATATCGCCCAACCCTAATTTAATGTTATAATAATCTGTTGCAACTTGTCTTCAACTTTTATTATTCTGTGATGCTGTACTGCTATTTTTATTGTTTGTCTGGTTGGATCTGTCTCTGGAAAGCACTGTGAACTGCTTACTAGTATGAAAGGGGCTTTATAAATTAATACTGACGATTATTTCAGTAATTGATTCGTTGCGATTATTCTATAAACTTGTTGCAGCCCTACTTACAATATTTGTTTGTCCCTGTAGGTGTGTCTTTTTTAGGGACACAACAAAAGTAGACAGATAGTTATTTGGTTTGTTAAATGGTCAAACAAGCCTGGATCAGAATCAAAGCAGAAGCAAACGTTCTGTCTTTCATACTTGTGTTTTGACAAATGTTAAATCTGTGATCGGAATGTGTTTGTTGTGAAGCAATATTAAGTGAATCCGTGCCAACCTTTCTAACTGACAGATATCTAATCACAGGCTGCATCAACAGCACGCCAGCAGCCCGATCCGTCTTTTAATATGATGACAAAGACAAATGCCATCTTTAAATGTCAGATTTGCTCCGAAGACAAGGAAGATTTATTAAATTGTACAAATGTGCCGAGGAGTGACAGTGATGACTCTAATCACGTGGACGAGAAGCAGAGGCACATAAACAGCGTTAGGTTATGTGGGTGAGATAACGGCAAAGGCAAGACAAACTGGGCTTCAAACGCTACCAAAGGAGAAGACGACTGCAGTGAAAAGGTCACCTCCATCGTAGAAAAAACAAGTTTACAACCAGAGCGGCCATCTTATTGGTGAGAAGCAATCGAAAAGTCAAATGTACAAATGTTGATTTAAATGATTAGGGGTATAATACAGAATAATCAATATCATAGAGCAGTAAAGCAGTGATCGACTGAAGACATTTTTGGTCGACTAAAGATATGTGCTGTCGATTGATTAGTCGACTAAAAAGGGGGCGTGGCCAATGCACTCGAACAAATGAAGTACCTTGAACGGAAAAAGACTGCTAAGGAGTTCAAGCAAATTTTTAAGCAGAAATTACAGAAACGTAATAGATAAATATAAATATACCCAATGATTTGACCCAAATCTTTGCTGCTGTGTGCTGTTTGCTGCTGTGTGTATGTAAAACAATTATTGGCTAATACAAGTTTTAGTCGACTAAAACATCCTCAATCGATTAATCGACTTAACGGCTAAACGAATGCAACTCTATCATGCAGGTTTAACAAATATAGCAAAGTTGTGTAGAAAAAATAACTTCCATGTTGAGTAAAGACATGTTAAGTTGGTCCACAAAGAGATATGACTAAGACTTTGGACTGACAGGAGAGTGAGATCATCAAATCATGCAAAGTTTCTGAAAACAATAGTGTATATATTTGATTGAAAAATGCAGATCAAACTCACAAATCATGGACACTAAGTCTGAGCTGGGCTGGGTGTAGATAGTACATATATCTGATAGTATTGTCGCTAAAATAAACTGCAGCTTTACCCAAATCTTACTTTAACACTTTAAAATCGCCCAAAATGCAGCATGACACGGATCAATAAAGCTTTAACAACACCAAGCAACAAACAAGTGAACTATTAGGACTGGTGTATCTAATGTGTACAATGCAAAATAGAAAGTATTTAAATCTATCTATTTTGTATCTCTCTCAAATCCTCCAGGACACCTAAAGAACAAGTTTTTACATTTATCAAGAGGACGACCCAAGCACAGCAAGTCTTCAGCTAAAAGTCTTCATTATTAGATTCAGACTCAAAGTGGTGCATTCACCATACAAGTCTCGGTGGAAAAGTTTACTGACTTACAACAAAAAAGCCAGGTATCTGAGCTTTAAGTTATGAGAAAGAATAAAGGCTGATGTCAAATTATAGCTGTAAAGAATTGCTTAATTATATACTAAAGTAACACTGACACCTACAATATTCATGTCTAAATCAAGCATAAAGACTTAGTTCATTATAATAAAAGTAGGATTGATTCAGGCTTAACCTAACCCTTTACTTAGTTCATTGAGGCTTATGTGTTTTAGTTCATATAAAAAGGTATCAGGTTAAAATCAACAGTTAAGAGAGAAATAACCCATTGTAATTAGTCTTGCTTAAACATTACATAAGTTATATAAACTGCAGGTCATTCGTGACACATTATTTCACAGTATTCTAACGCACATCTGCAATTTATTACATTGCCAGGCTATTTGAATGCTCCACTACATCTGAAAACTGTTCCTTATTGGGTTAATAATAAAATCAATGGCACAGTGCGGGGTTAATGAGGCTGGTGAAAAGGCAGTTGTTCTTTTGAAAGTCACCTTCAGCCAGCCAGCCAGCCAGCGTCTTTCTGGACCAAGCCTCGGAGCCTCCTCGCACAAAACCCAGGCTGAATCAGAGACACACTTCTTCTTTGGATCCTTTTCATTCAACTAACCGAGCTCCACTGGGGGCCATATCAGCGCGCACTCTTCTTCAAAACGACTACAGATCACACACAGAAATGTAGAAGCTGCCTCACTGCTGCATTAGTCTCTAAAGAATACTTCACATGTGCAGTTGTGAAGTCAGTGTTCAAGTAAGCTAAAGGTTAACAGGTGTGTGCCAAAAACTACGCACTACTTTGGTGCCACGCGTATTCAGACAAGATTTGTGTTTTATTTCCAAACATTCTTTTCATCATAGTTAATACTCATTCAAAAATCTATTTCAAACTTGTGCCAAATGAATCATTATTGTTTCTTATGTAGAAAGGCAAAGGCTACAGAACATTTCAGAATAATAGTGGGACAAACTATGTTGACACTGCGCGCAAAATACACATCTAATGTAAACTACGCTCTCCATCAGTCACAATGGGAAAGAGTGTTCTCTAAGCGGAGGCAGCAAAGCGACACATCCCTAATTATCGCTTCATTTCGCCGCAGGTTATCTCAATACAAGCGCCTCTGCTGTGGGTTCAGGCGATTCACCTGTGAGTACGCAGCACACGCCGTTTCACTGTCAAAACGAATTACGCACCAAAATAAATACAAAACCTTTAAAAAGGTCGACACGCAGACAAGGGCAACGTGTGTGTGTTTCATCATCTCAAAAGCGAGGCACAGTGCGATGCTTGGGCTGGCTCCAAGTACCGGGCCACCTGTCCTAGTTCCCGGGCTCGGATACCCGCTTGTCCCCCCCGAACTGCCAAGCGCGTGTCGGTACTTACGTGTAGTGCTGTGGGAAGCTGTGGGTCCCGGAGGTCGGCGTGGAGACGTAGAGGATAAGTACAGTTTGGATAGTAAAGAGGCAGAAAATACCACACGACTGAGCGCAGATCGCCATTTTCCATTAAATATTCAAGAACTGGGATAAACAAGAGGAGGACCGGAAGGACAGACTCGCGCGCAGCTGAGCTAAGAATAACCGAGCTCCGTAGAAAGTGTGTGCTGCTGAAGGTAGCGGCTGCCTGCCTGCCTGTCGGATGCTGCTGCTGCTGGACACTTCACCCCGAGACAGGCTCACGGCTGGAGGGCAAAGACACGAGGGATCAGCCCCGGGACGCTGCTCTGTCTGGACACGTAAACGCGCGCTCGTAGTCCTGCTTCCTTCTCCGCCACAGCGCACATTTGCCCCTTTTTCTCCCACTCTCTCCTCAATGTAACAACCATATATAATAAAGCTAAGCACGGTGAGAGCAGCCACGTCCGGGTGTGCCTTTCAAAGTAAAATAAATGTTGTTCTGTCAATTTGCCAATCCTCTCCAAAATCTGTTCTGACTTTAATTCGTAAAAGCTGTGCGTAAAAATCACAACTATTATCTATAATCAATTCATACATTTAAAAATTACACGTTCTCAGCGATGATTATTCGACTATTTTGGGATCCACTTTTATTTTGGGAGCCACAGATGACCCACTTCCTGTATTTATCTCGTCTCTCTATGGCAACAGACGAAGCTGTGAGAGCCAGTGGTCCATCACAAGCTTACTCTGGTGCGACGGATGGGGGCGCGCATCGGGCAGACTCCTCCTTCTGAGGCCCTAACAAACTTAGACTTATGAAAAGGAAAATAATTGCATACCTCAATTAAATCTTACTTGTTTTGATTGTTTTGTACTAAGATGATCATCATGCTGTGTGCAAATTGGTCAAAACTTTTTTTTAAAACATTAAAGATGCACCATTCAACTTCTTGTCTAAATATAAATGTTAGTACTTTACTTAAAAATTCCTATGGTAATAAATCTATTTTGCATTTATTCAATCACACTGGGTGGAATTGGAGGGACACTCACGATTTGATGCGATACAGGTTACATATCTCACGATACTGCGATACATGTGATAATCGATACTTGACATATTGAGATATTTCTCTATTCTTAAGACCCAATTTTAGAAACTTTTTTGTTTTGTTTGCATAATCTTAACATGAAACACACTTGTTTTAATCATTAAAACTGTGAATAAGCTTTTTTTTTTTTCTTGTAAAAAACTTATGTTATGTTATCTGAATAGCAACAGAATGGTAGCACTGTTTCAAAAATCATGAAGAATAGGCTATATATTAAGTAGTGTTTAATATCAATATTCAATATTTGAATATTTCAAAATAACACACTGTTTTATTGCACATACATTATTTTTAACTATAGGTTGCCACTCCACAAATTGAATCAGAAACTTGGTTTGTTTGTGTCATCTGTTTGTCTTCACTGAATTTGAGCAGGTTGCCGACCATCCACCAGAAAGACAATGTTTATAATGGTTGAAGTCATAGAATTAAAATGAGAACTGAAAGGCTGTAGAAATATATTGTTTATGATACAGTTGTGAATCCCAGACAACAAAATCTAAATAAACTAACATCATTTGGTCATTTCAAGGTCTGACACTGAATAATTGACCTTGTTGGCACACAATATTGCCAAGTTTTTATTTCATGTTCACACAGAAACAACAACATATTTACCGAACAGTCCCTAAAGTTTACATATTTGACCACATTTTATATATATATTTTTCCAATTTCGCTAAACATTTTTGCTTGCTTTCACACCGCTTGGCTGTTTTGATGAGGTTTGATTGTATTTTGTCCAACAAACAGACAGAGCCTATCGATACAGTCTGCATTAGAAGTCCCGCCCACTAACTAACCTTCGAGGGGAAACATGGAGAGTGCATCAGAACAACAGCTTTGTCACTCCCTGCTCAACAAACACAACAGCAAATGTGGATTCAAGAAAATATTTCATGTCATATATAGATACAAAGACATTGTGATGAATACTGTAATCCAACAATCAAACTATGTAATTATATCCAACTATGCTAATGGTAGCTGCGAGCTAAATGCTAATATGATGCTGCTTGGGGTGTTTTAACATCTTTCTTGAACTTTCTGTTTGCTTTTCTGACGCAACCTCCATTTAAATGTGGTTGTGACTTGACTTAAATTAGTTGTGCAAAAAATACACTTAAAATCGCTTAAAAAAACGTCTTAAAAGAGGTAAAAAAAAAGTTTATCTTTCCATATCATAACATGGTATTTCACCACAACCCTGAGCAGGCCACGCCCCCAAAATATGACGTGTTGTCGACTATGTAGACGCAATTCCACAACTGTTACCTAGCAACCACTTTGTAAATATGGGCCAAAACCTATACATGACAGATGTTACAATTTAACAAATCTTAATACCTTGTAATACTTAAATGTTGTTAAATGCTTGCTTAAATTCCTAGAAAACTGTGTTAGTTTTTATGACATATATGTGAATATCCATTTTATACCTCATTTTATTTTTTCTTTAAGAACTGCAGCTCATCTTCAGTAAAATGATCAGTATTTACCACAAAGACTATCACACCAAACTAAGTCCAATCTGATAATGTGTCAAACGAGCTTTAAGCAGTTTTTAATAGACCCAAGAGACACAATTTTCTGTATATGATTGGTCCTGATTAGTTGACAAAACACATTTCTTTTCCGTTGTAGTCAAATGCAAAAATCTCCATCCATTCCTATCCAGCTTGTCACATCCCGTTGGCCACAGCAGACTGACTGGTGCGTCGTCCTTGTCTGGGTGGGTCAGCGGGGGAGAGGCAGGTGCTCACACGCAGCAGCAGCAGCAGCAGGAGACACTGGCAAAGCTTTCACCCCGTTTGCCTGTCGAGGAGGAGGGTGGCTGTGTTTTGGTGGAAAAGGACACACCGCGGGGCAAAAAAACCTCCAGGAGCCCGGGAACCACCTGATGGAGTGGAAGAGAAAACCAAAACATCGTGCTCTGCTTATGTACATAGTCATCATGCATCACTCCCCAGGACAAATATGCCCAGTTCATAACGTAGGAAATGACAAAACAACACAGCTTCCCCCACAGCGACCAATTTTTGAGACATATCGACTGACTCTGAGACAAATGTGAGCCACAGAAAGAGGAGACAGCCCCGCGGTGATTTATTTTGGTTTATGCAGAGAAAACAATACTCTAATTGATGGCTATACCTAACAATTTACTGTACCTCACGACTCATCAGGAAGCAAACACTGACAGAGAGGTGCAAAAAGGAGAGGTGTACATTTCTGTGGACTCATATCCAAACATAATTTCCGATTGCAATAAACTTGAACAGTAATTTTCTGGTGTTAGTTTTTTAGAGTAATCTGAATTTTTTTTTACCATACTTTTTTTAATATTGGAAGAATTTGCAGAAGATTCAGAGGCTAAATCTAGTTGATGGTTTGAGTTCATACCTGTCTTGATCATGATTCTTTTTTTAGTTTTCTTATGGCCAGATGTCAATTTTTTATAGAGATGGACCGATATTTGTATTTCTTTGGCCGATGCCAATGCTGATATTTCAGAATTTTGTCAGCCAATGCCGATATCAGTGACCAGCTTTCAAGGCTGATTTCTGAGGTCAATTTTCTTATTTTAGTTTTAAAAGCATAGTTAGGGTGAAATAGTACCACCAAAGAACCATCACCGTGGTGGTACAATCATTTCATAACATCATGAAAGACATTCATATTGACAAACAAGCACTTATAAAAGCTTGTGCTGCAGCTAAAGTCACAAAACAAGAATAACATTTGAATATGTTAATGATAAAACCAAAACTGCAGATTTAGGAATGGAGAGAGATAAAACAAGTGTACTGTTTCTCTCCAAATCAATTCAGACTCAGCTGATCACTGTAAGTGCAGCTTTCCCACAGAGGAAAAGCCCAAACTACTGTCTGATCAGATATCGGCCAAAATTGAGCCTGCCAATATACGTATCTGTCTATCTCAAATTTTGTATGTAGCAACATATCAAATAAAACAAATATATTGGAAAAGTAGAAGTTAGAGTAAAAATGCAGTTGTTGTTTGGTGTCCACATCTAAATACATGCAAATCAAGTAAGTAACACTAGTGCTGGTAGCAGGCTAGTCAGCACTGATGTGATTGACTGAATATAATTCTAATGTATCAGCATATGAGTGACAAATGTTAGTCAGAGACATGCATTCTCTTTCCTATGAAAACAAAAATGGCTGCTTACAAGGTAAAAAATAATAGTACACTGAAAAACAGCAGATTTCGACAGAATCAATGGTCGAAGCAAAAAACAAGCAATTTGGGGTAAGTGACATTTTGTTAGAAGCTATAAGTACCCATTAGGCTCCTTTGTTTTGTGTACATCACGCAAATAAACCAGACCCAAGTATGTGGCCATACCAGCTTGTCAAAGTCTGATCCCGTCAGATCTCAGAAGCTATGACCGCTGGAACACTGGGTGCCACGGTGGGAATAGATTGTCGTTGTGTCCTTGGTCAAGACATTTAGCCCACGGTGCCCCAGTAGATCCTAGATTGCAAAGTGATTTGAGTGCCTTGAAAGGTAGAAAAGTGAGATAGTCAAACTCCACTTTTGCCCTGGAATGTTATGCAGAGGTTTGTATTCTCATTGTCATGTTGTGTGGAGATACAGAGCATGGTTAGCTCTCTTGCAGTACATCAAGAAAGTTGTACAAAAACAAGAGAGATATTTTAAAAACAAGCAAATAATGAGGCCTCATGGTGGAGAAGAGAGACTCAGCAGTCTCAGGCAGCTCGCTTTTAAGCAGGTGCAGCTCATCTGGTCCAGCCTTCCCACTGACTGGAACCTGCAGGGAGGGAGAGCAGCCAGCAGTGAGAACAAACAACACTAGGTGCACCTACAAGGCCATATCTAAACTGGGTTGTCACAAGGACGTTAAGAGAAGTGAAGAACAACAAAGCCATGAGTATTTTGTTTGTTGAAACGTGAGGTAGAATCATTGCTTAAGTTTGAAGAAGTCAAAGCAGAATTAAAGAGGTGCTTTGTACCCTTTCTTGCAAGTCATTTCCCTCCCGTTTGTCTCCATGGAGGTGTGATTGCTTTGCTTGGAATGTTCTACAAAATGACATTCTACTCTCCACAAAAACATGAAAATGGCACCACCAGGCTAAACTACACATCATATTTGTGAAGAGATGATTCTGCTTTTTAAAATATTTTTAGCACAAGCATTCAGTGAACAAAACATAGAGAAAATAGATATATTAATGTCATATTCTGGAAAGTTAAAAGCAAAGTATCAACATCTCTGTAAATAAACCCATATTGCTTGCAGACTGAACTATATTTTACAGTTGACATTGACTTCATTTCAGCACCAAGGAACTGTCCACATGCCGATACCACTGACACACTAAAGATACTAAAACCTTTGTCATTTCTATGCAATTCAGTGAAAACATGAACCATTTTTAACAGTAAAACACGTGTGAAGATAAGAGCAGCGACATTCTGGTTTCACCTAGCTTACAAAATTGGACTGAAATTGCACTAAAGCAGGGGGTAGATGCTCTCTATTCAAAGCCGTCATGCGTCTCTAAATGTACAGCCCTTTTCTTTATTACACTAATTGCTTAAATATGATTTGATCTCAGTGGGAGGTGCCGGGGCTGATGGGTAAGCGGCCGATAACAGGCGTTTTGCACCCTGCAGTCCGGGAGCACATTGAGCACTGGGCGTATGCGCTTATGGAGAATCCACTCTTCATTTGAATGGATCAATGACGCCGGCAAAGAGATGTGCTCAGTGAAAACACACGGATCAATGGAGCTCGGATGATCCTGGAAACGGTGGGAAGAGAAGACAAAGGGGCGGGGCTATTTACACGCTTTGATTGGCTTCTTGTCAGTGTCAATCATAGTTTTTGCTAACACTGTTTTCTTATAAACTGCTACATCAGTTTGACTTATTACATTTTAAGTAACCTCTTTCTGTCTTTTCAAGAATTTGCATTTGATTTGCCATCTGTTTTACATCTTTTTTCAAATGCCAATGACACAATTTAAAATAATTAGGCTAATAGTGTGCAGGGTATGTGATTTTTTAATGTTTTTGTCTAATTACGCTGAAACTTAACGAAGGAGACTTGTAATCATAAAGATGAGGCTTTAAAAAATAAAACTATGTTACCAAGTTCTGTTGGTTTAATGCAATACTGTGTAACCTTCTGTGTAAAAACATCTCTAAGGAAAAAAGTCTAATATCATATAATGAAATTTTTGGAATAGGCTGCTACTTTATTTCACAAGCTTTGAACTTTGCAGCCTATTCAAATTAAATTACAGATTCTTATACACTTACTATAAACAAGTGTGGCTTGTTCATGTACATTACTTTATACAAAAATCTAGTTGGTGCAGCTTATTTTCAGTTGTGCTCAACAGTACAAACATTACGGTAATTTACACTCACCTTATTCTGCGACGCCCACTTTTCTTGGCAGTATAAATCTTGACAGTTTATTTATGGTTAGCACGTAGCATTTAGTCAATGCGTGTTAGCATTACAGAACTAAACAGGAAGTGTGCTGCCAAGGAAAGTTGGTGAGGTGGAATAAGGCGAATAACCTGAACAGATTTAAGCAATAAATGCAGTAAAAGACAACTTAGAAATAATAATGTTTCTTCATTTTGTACCTTACATATTATTGTCTAAAAAAGCTAAATACATTAACTTTAGACCAATTTTTTTGTATTATGACAACACTCCATCATAAAAGTTTCATTCATTTAACCCTTTACAGCAGGATGTAGAGCATGCTTTGTAAAATATTTACACCAAGAGTTGTATTTTGAAACATATGAAACAAGTAATGAAGAGAATTGTCTTATTGCTGTCTTATTACAAGAAAAATAAAGATAAACTAAGAAGAAGACAGAATGAATTTTCAAATATGATACAGTTTTTTATAGTTTTAATGAGGATCCATGCCTTCCAGTGTTTCCCAGTAATGGTGGAGACTACTGATGGCCCATTAAAGTCTAGTTTTTTCCCACATAGTCTAAAAGCAAGATGATAAATTTGGCATGCAAATGATTCTTTTTCTTCTGGTATACTGTAAAAATACAAAGATATATATATTTGATCAGTAAATTGCAAAACGTCACCCAAAAGATCAATTTATAGCCCTAGGCAATTGCATTAATTTAAATTCATTCAAGGGACACACTGCCTTTAATAAAGCTTGGGTTTTAATTAAGTCTTGTGACCCATTACAATGTTATAGCTTGGTTAAGTTATGATAGCATACATTTTCAAATTAAAAGTATACAGGTTATGATTTTTGGTCATTTTAGCAGAGTATGCACACTGTCTTGGGTATGGGCACAAAAAAGAATTAAGATTTCACTTGTTTTTAAAGCCATTCAGAGCATTCCTTATAGGTGATAGAAAGCTGCTTGGAACATAAAATCTATCAAAATATATCACAACATGAACACTTTTCCTATAAGCCAATGTAAATAAATCATTTCCGTTTAGAGGAATTTACAGTTGTGACCACCAATGATATTTCCCTCAAGGTTATCAAAGCATCAGCATCATCCCCGTCTTCTGCTGACTACTGTGGCTTTTTTCTGAATCTAAATCCTCCATTTTACTGTCCGACACAGCAGCGTGACAGCAAACAGCCCGCGTAGGGTGACACTGGAGGTGGTTTTCAGAGGGAAAGAAAGATGTATGCGACTGAGGAAAGAAGAGAGATAAGCCACAGGAGACTCGGCGTGTGGGGCGCTCTCCACTAGCCATTTTTCCTACGGCCTGGAGACAGCAGAAACAAGAGGTGATTAATGCTAGGCCTTTCTGTTTGGTCTGGGTGTGTGGGAGCGCGGGGTGGGCACACGGGGGCGGCGGTGGGGAGCCCGGTAAGCATGCAAGAAGGATGGTAGACTACAGTGGGGCTCGTCTCCTTGCACTGGTCGCCCTAAATCAATAACAGATTGGCAGGTCAATCTCTCTTGAAGCTACTGCAGTGTGTGGGAAGCTGAGCGCTGTAGAGCCACTTTGAGTCTGTTGGTTGGACTGATAATGTATGGGCCAGATGGAGTGTCACGTGTGAGTGGATGTCAACAACCTGGCTGGATAAATTCATAAAATAGGATTTGATATACAGTGGGTTTGTGTGAGCAAAAGTGAAAAGTCAAAGTAAAGGTGCATAAATTGCTGCAGCCAGTTTTGTGCCATGAATTTGGGAAATAAAGAATAAAGTTGAATTAGTGAAGTTAAGAAATTTGCTAAATTGATGGAGTTCGCATGTTCTCCTCGTGTTTTTGAGGGTTCTCATGAGTATTCCGGCTTCCTCTCATCTCCAAAAACGTGCATGTTTAAGTTAATTGGTAACAATGTAGAATTTCTCTTGTGAATGAATGAGAGAGTGAATGTCTTTGTGTGTTAACCTTGCGACAAGTTGACTGTTTAGTGTGTTCTCCTGCCTAAGGCCCAAAGTCATTGTAATAGGCCATGTCACCTTGAAGGGAACAAGTGATAAAAAAATGAAGAAAAATGTGAGAATGCGATTATTACTACACATGTGTTTTGGGCTATTCAATTGACAGATTTTTAGATATAATTTGATCACTTAAAATCAGCTTTTCTCCACTACAGACAAATCAATTTAAATGAATATTCATTTGTATTGCTTTACCAACATCTCATTATAGACCCTCTTGTTGTTGTTACCATAACAAAAAATACTCTTGTTTCTGAAAGTTTTAAAAGGCACATATAAACTAATTGTTGTGAATAATGTGTAGGCTCAGATTGCATCAATAGGTTGAATACAGAATGTGATAATGTCATAGAGTCGGATGGGCAAAATTTTCTTTTGAAAATTTTTAAAGCAGGATTATCGGTAGATGTCACTTTCTGCTCTACTGTGCATGTCACCTGCAGAATGAGATCCATCAGGTTGGCTGTGAAAACTTTGATAAAAACAACAAAATGGAATAGAGCTAGCTGTTTTGATCAGGCATGAACCAGTATAATGAACGTCTGGCTCCTGAAGCTTGAGACCGTGTTTTTTCACTCACCTGAATGTAATGTTTGAGGGTGTAGAGTCGAATTTCATTCACAAATGTTGAATTAGCAGCATAACCCTTTTTTGCACAGTGATGTACAGTAGCTATCTGATAACAGCGCTGGCTAGTGTTGCTGCTACAGTTTGTGTCAATCGGCCGCAACTCTTTCTGCATTTCGAGAACGTGCTCATCTTGTTAAACAAATAATCCTTCTATTGATCATATCGTACTTTATCATGAAATATCAAAAGAACATTTTCAGACAGGTGATTTCTGTTTCTGACAAGACCCATTCACTTTTTGCATTACAACAGAACTGCAACTGCATTTAAACAATATCAGCACCAGAGTTTTTCAGCTGAAATACAATTCTGTAAATATATAGTTTTAAAATTTGGGAGAATCAAATCAAATAATTGTCTGTATTAGTTTATAAAACCGCTGGTGCAGAGTTACGTTGGTATTTTTCAACCTTCTGAAACTAATCAAAAACAAAGAATCTGAACGTACAGAGAAGCTGAAAAGGCTTGATGCTCGAAAGGTTCATTTTAGCTTCACTATATCTGGATTAAATATTGTTGTCCTGTAGATGAATTAGTTATTTTGTTTTTGGCAGTAAAAAAGTCTTTCTTCTCTGTCATTGATTAGGTTAATTTAAGCATTTTAATAAATGTCATTAGTTTCCATTCAGTACAGTGGATAAAATTTGGTTTATCAAACTATACTTTAACATAATACTTACAAAAACCTCGCCCTTTGACTCGGCCTGTACTCGAACGCACATTTTCATACTCCTGATTATTGAAGTGTTCTGTCACGTTTCCGCGGCGATGATTGGACCAGCTGCCCTTGAGAGAGTGGCAGTCCTCTCCAGGCTCCCGCTTTACTCTGGAGAGATCCTTGTATAGTCTGTGCATGATCCACTGTCAGTCATTTAACGTGCCTTTGTCAAGAGTCTTTTCTCCTCCGCCACACTGGAGAACTGAAGACGTCTGCCCGGCTTGACACAGATGAGTTCTGACTGCACTAATCAAGGTTATCATTGCCCAGGTCCTCGTTGGCTTCTCACTCATGGTTGTCTATTTACATATTTGTACAGCACGAACACTTACACACACACACACACACACAAGAAAACTGGTTTGACCCTGTATTCTGTTCAACAAATGATTATCATGTCATGAAAAGATGCAATAGTTTATGTGTGACAAAAGTATGTTATGTCAATGCTATATCGACCATTTGCACCTATGTCACATGAACTCTCACAAATATAAATTTTTTTTGGAAAAGAAGGCATAGACTGCTACATGTCCAGTGGAAGTAGGACATCTATTAGGTGCACACAAAGCAAGGTATTTGGAAAAACTAATGAATACTATCCATAATTTTGTTCGCCTGCTAAGATTGCCAAATATCAAAATTCTTCTGTCTTCATCAAAAGGTAATGTAGCTGACGCTAAATATGTCAGTTTATAGGGTTCCATGGTAACAGAGAATCAGCCTAAATTACGAAATGTATTTGTTTTATTTTTTGGTTTAAATCAGAGTACGTAATACAGTTAATAGTAGCACAAATGTAACAGTTTCATATTATTCTGTATTTTATTTGAGAAGATATTTACCTTTCTAAAGTCATGTGACGCGTGTGTTGCACCGGAAGTTAAACAGAGTGAGAGAGGGAGTAGCCGCGATATAAGAGAAAGGTCATTAGAGAAAAGTGCTAAGAAGAGACGTAACTGCACTACAAGAGCTACTTTTAACGCTGGTTACACATGGGCGAACACGGTAATTATTCTTTGTATTTGTGAGACATTTGTGTTATAAAATGAAGACATTAGAGCTGAGACATTTTTCTCTTCATTGTCTTTTAGTTTTCACGGTGATGGTGTTCACGGTGTTTCAATAATGTTGAATTGAAGTTCAACTTGGAGAATAAACACTGACACATAAACATCAGTACGGAGTGTCAAGTCCTTTGTTCGAAGTTAAAACCAGGGTAGCTACAGGTAAACTAAAAAGCTATATTTACAACTTACCTGTTATAGGGTGACCAGACATCCCCATTAACCCTATTTTGAGCTCTGCATCCCATGTCCCAGCAAATGTATCTAAATCCATTTATTTGTCCCAGTTATACTGTTTTACAGGAGACATGTCCCAGTTATCCTGATTTTTGACCACTCTGACTCTTTTCAACAGTGAAATAAGGAATATATTGGGGTTTTTTTTTGTCAAAAAAGAGAAAACCATATCAAAACACAAGAAAAAATGCTACAATTTGGAGTTTCAGAGTTTATATGTGAGTGTGAATACACTAGAACACACTCTTTTATTTAATTTAATGTCTATAGTGTTGTGAAAGAATTCTTATGAGAAATGTATTGTGTTGTTGTCTCTCAGTGTGATGTTATCAACTCTGCTAAATATTTATATATATAACTTTTTTCCTCAAACTTGTTATTGCATCATGTAAAACAATCATCTATATTTACAACACATTCATTTACCAAACTACGCAAAAACCTGTAAAATGTTGACATTTTAAATTGTATTAATTTCATAAAGACACTTTTGGTTAAGCGTTCTTATATGTGCAGTAACTAAACATTTGAGTAGGATCATTTTATATTTTCCAGATGTACAGTAAACAAGTAAAACAGTTCTGGTGAGTGTTACATAATTAAGATAAAATATAACATTAGTTGGCGAGAGTCCAAAGCGATTAGATCCCTGCAATGGCTCATGAATGAAAATCTTCAAACCTCGGAGCAGTAAACATCGAACAAAACTTGTGAAAGTAAAATGAACACAACTCTGTAAGAGGAAACAATTATAAGTCACAGTTGTTTGCAGTCGATATCTGACAATTGCCTCTCGACCCTTTTAATTAAAAGCAAAGTGTATCCCAGCTTCTGCACTACAGTAAAGTACAGTTCAGTCCAGCCTCTGTAACTGCTCCACTGCAATGCATCCTGGGACATGATTGCTCAAACGTCAGACTGTTTCATCTTGATGGCTGTGACTCACTATTCTCTCTCTGTCTACAAGAAAGACTCATTTAAGCACACAACACTGGATAAATAACTGATGCTATGCTGCTCTTGTGATGTAATAATAAACCTATGAGGGACATTTTTAGTGTTGAATCAGCTCAGCTCCAGGGAGTGTTAAAGCCGCTGCTCCTCCCACAGTTAGGAGCGAGTATGTAAAAACAGAGCAGTCACTGACATGCTCTACTAGAGGCCTAATGGCCCCTGGGTAATGGCCTCTTTGGTCTTCAGGAAATCCTCCCTCTCGCATATATCAGAGCGCAGATTGAAGAGGAGACGGTGTAAAACAGACGAAAAAGACGTCACTGCCACACGCACAGAGACAGAACAAAGTCTATCAAAACACATGAAAATGACGTGTATGTTTTGAACTGAGAACTGTTTGTTGAGATTTGGCAGTAGGATCAGCCATATCAATTTGCTCAGTCAAATCAAATCAGTTTATTTATGTATAGCCCAGAATCACAACAACAGTCGCCTCTGAGGACTTTGCAAGATTGTTAAAGGACACGTATTATACAAAGTCAACTTTTTTGAGTTTTTAATCCTATTGTAAAGTTGCTACCTTATCAAAAATGCTGCTGAAGTTTTGTTTGTGAGATATTTTTCGTTCTCCCCAAAAACACTGTTCTGAATGTCCCAAATCTGTGATGTCATAGATAGATTTCTGAGATTTTCTGCACTGTTTTTAAGTCTCTGAATCATCCAGACTTGTTTTGAGCATTTCTGCAGGATTAGCACATCAGGCAAGATTGGTTTGATTGCATAACCTCTGTAATTTTCTTTGGAGTCAGTAAATAGAGCTCTAACTCAATTTTTGATGTAGAAAACACACACAACCCTTGTGTGACTTTTCTAGACTTTTTTATTAGTTTTGGGGCATGAGATTCCATAGTGGAAGTGCTTCGGAGCAGGTTTGAAGGAAAAAAAACAACACAAAAAAAATGCATAATATGTGTCCTTTAATTTAGCAAACATGAATAGTAAATAAACCAATAAACATTCAGTTGGTAAAGTATGTCAAAGCAGATTATTAGTAAACAAGCAAATTAATCCTTCTCTGCAAGGAAAAAAAAAAAAAAAAATTAAACGAAGGGGAAAAGAGAAACCTCGAGGAGAAACACAACGGACAGGCTGTAAGTGTAACTAAAACTGACACGGATCTAATTGCAGATATAGAGTATAAGTCTGTAGAGCCAGAGTCCATTAGCCAAGGGAAACAACTCGTCTAGCAGAACAAGGACAGGCTAAAGTCAGTGACAACAGAAGGAAAGCAAAATAAGGCATATTTACAATTTAAAGGTAGATGAAGGCTGTCCCAAACTTCAACTTATTGGTCCTTCAAAAAGGTGCTAAGGTATCTTTTTAACATACAATTTAATTTAACAACTTGTTTTGGTGTTGTTAAATCTACTTTAAATCTGTTAGTCTATTGTGATGAACTTAATCATATATGTCTTTCCAAATACATTTTCTAAATGCAACACAGTAAAATTGCAAGTGTTGATTTAACACTTAGAGAGCACATATGTTCTCCAGTAACTCAGAGCTGCAATAACTTATGCAAGAGTTAATTCAACACTGACTGAAGTTATTTTAACTCTATTTCATGAAAGAATTTACTACTGTTCCAAGAAAACATGTTTGGTCAAAACTGCTCAGTCATATAGTCTCTATCAAAGAAATAATTAACTGCTGTAAATGAAGTTGTATAGTCTCTGGAATGTGTTTCAATACAGCTTTGGACATTACACACACACTCTCAAATATTAATTTTAACATTGTGCTGTTTCAGAATGTCTTTTTATTGTGGCCAGCCCAAAGAAACACCTGTGCAATATTCCTGCTTTACAACCAGACTGTGAGGTGGGATGGATTATCTTGGCAAAGGAGAAGTACCCACTTACTTAATTTTGTAAGCAAAATTTGAAAAAGTACTTTGTGCATGTAGACTTGTTTATATAACATTAAGGTAAACTACATTATCTGCAGCATTTTTTAGAAGAGAATAATGGCTGTGAAATGAGTTATTCAGATCCGAGCAGGCTTGACCCAGATCTGACCCAGAGCTGCCGGCCACAGTTGTAATGATAACAATGCTTTTGTGCGACATACGGAAATTCACTGTTTTGCCACATTAAGGTAATCAGGTTAACCTAAGGGTCTGTGTGATATAAATAACTCTGCTAAATAAAAACATGCAACGAGATGCAATGTGTGTTTGTCTTATTTTTCACCTATTTGTACCTTTAGGAGAAAAATGGCTTTGAAGCATGTGTTACTGTCTAAGTATTTTTATTTTTGATCCCTCTTCCTAGTTTGCTTTGCTGTCTGTATCTGTCTTATCAATTGAATAAATTTTTGAAGAACTCAAAAGACAGAAATGCAAGAAAATCAAACTACAAAACAGTCAGAAACAGAAACATTACAAAATCAGAAAATTTGATCAAATTGTTTGTTTGTTTGTCCCAGAGCATGGTCAAAGTCCATATGACAGATTATCACATTTTGCAAATTTTGACTTAGTTTGGTGTGATAGTCTTTGTGGTAAATATTTTGGTAAATATTTATTATAGTGGTATAGCAGTTGCAAATAATGAAGAACTTGACAAATAAAAGTTGAGAATTACAGGAAGCAATCTAAATTTTAAAACAGAATCCCTCCACATAATTTGTCAAAAAGAGCCAAAATGCAGTCAATTTACACACAACTGACAAGGTTTCCTGGAGTTTAAATAATTATTTAGCACAATTAAAGTTCTATAAAATATTATCATGTTGAAACATACCATGTGTGTCACTCATATGGGGTTTGGCCCACATTTATAATATGGTTGCTAGGTAACAGTTGTAAGTTCACCTCTACATATGTCATATTTACTAGACAAAACACAACTACAAACCCCATTTTAAAAAAACAATCTAGAAACAAGCAAACTGTTTGGTCAAATTTTAAAATATTCATGTTCACTGTGTTTTACTGAAAACATGACCTAACACAAGGCTATTCAATTATATTTACCAGTGGGCCAAATTTCTCGAAAAAATTTGGTCTTAGGTCCGAAATACAAACGCGAACATCTACTATCCACAAACAACTTGCAGTGCTAAAATCAACAATTTTCTCTGAAATAAAACAAAAACAGAATAAAACCAAAACAAATCCAATGTAATCAATAAGCAGCAGTGGAAACAGTTTGCAAACCAAGATTATTTAGATTAGGCCTATAAACCTTATCTAGAACTAGACCAGACTAATCAAAAAAAAAATGGCAATACAAAGTCTGGATCAAATTATGCATAGTACAGTAAGCTACTGAATAAAAGCTAGCATAGTGCACTAAGAACCACACTGCTTTTAGAGCCAAATAGTCTGGTTCATGGACGATTTTTTCATAGTGGGCAAAACATACTGCTTTGTGGGCCGTGTTTGACCCCCGGGCACCATTTGAATAGCTCTGGTCTAACATGTAATGCTCTTTAAAGACTGCACTTATACATTATTATAATATTCTAGATCGTTGTTCCAATTGGTTGAAAAATTCTTGAAGCCCTCCAATAATATTCACTCTTAATTCAAAATAGAATGTTTTTCTCTCAAAAAATAATATTTTTTGTGGATTTAATATGGTTTTAAAGAAGTAAATAAATAAATTATAAATGTTTATTTCCCATTTTATCTCCTGTGATCTCTTCTGTCTTTGCTGACACACTTGGTTGAGACCTGTAGTGTGATGTGAGCACCTCCTGCACCATCTGCTTTAGTCTGCTGTGTTCTGCGGATCTGTCACTGATGCATAATTATACTCACACGCACAGTTCACCCTGACCCCGGCTGTTTGTCCTCCATATGGACACACATGCATAAGTCTGTTTACTAATGTAGCTGTGGAACTGACAATGAAAGTGCAATTGGACACCATACGCTGTTAAAAGGTTTGCTCACTTGACACCACTCTTTCAAAACAGATCCCAGTATTTCTCATTTTAGATCAGCATGATAATTCACAAATAAAAAATAATGTTGCCAGAACCTCTGAGAAAGCAAATAAATGCTCCACTTGAAAAGGTTTCACTGACAATATTAGTAGAAACAAGTTGATTATTACAATGAATGGTGACTGTCAACTAATTCAGTATACTCAAGTTAACGCTTGCTTTACCATACAAACTTCATGTCTCACTGAGAAGAAGTTCTATGTTTCAGATAAAGCCATAATTACTACAAAATGTCACTTGAAACATAAAAAAAACATGTTTTAAGCTTATTTTCAGGCTGCAAAATAGTTGCCTGACCAGCCAGTCCCTACACGCTTTGACAGACACTGTCCAAAGACGTAAGGGTCTGGGATCAGAGCGCCGGGGATCAATTTCGAGGACGGGCTTTCCGAGCGCGGAATCAACCAATCACAGAAAACCCGGAAATTCCCCGATGCAGCGACGCGCTAAACAGGTTGTTATCCCGTTATACCACCGGCGGCCCTGTTCAGGGCCGATTTCATGGTATTTTTGATGGTATTTGATGGTATTCGATGGTAGGCGACCAATATATGAATGCTATACTCATTTGAAAGCTTACATTGAGTACAAAACAGCTATAATGTTCATTTTCATGTAAAACTCACCACATGAAACTATGAGGCAACCTAACCTTACTATAAAGAAATCTAATAATTTGCATTTCTTACCTTTTCATTTCTTCTTTGGGACCATATCATTTTCAACCCAGGAATGCATGTCCTCTTTCTGCATGGGACTGTCCCACAAAATAAAAATTTCCACTTGTTTTGCTCAAACAAGTTAATCCATCTGGCTGCTATCAGGCAGTAATCAAATAAAATGTCCATTGAAAGTAACACAAAAGAAAATAAAACCTAACATTTGCGCACAACATTGCGGATATAACTTTAATTTCTTCCACTTGAGTATGGTTTCTTCTTTTTCCTCATCTTTTTCTGTTCAAAACGAAATTATCCGCACCGATTTTGGTCCAGTATTGGCAAAGTTACGAGCCACCGAAAAAATGAACCACCTCCGGTTGGACCAGCTGAGACTTCCTGCCTCTGTGCGCAAACACTACACCATCTCAACTCCTATTGGTCCGTGCACGGACAATCATTCAATTCACTAGCCAATGAGCTCAGCTTTCAATAGAGGGGCGGGACATTAGACTAGAGCGAGAGCTGTTGTTTACAAATCGTTGCGTAATGGAGGAAAATGGGACTTTTACGCACAGCTAAAAACGCCATTGTCGGACGGACTGTTTTGCGAGCTTTTCCCGGACTACTTTTGGGTGCTTTTCTCGTGTTTTTTTCAAAATATACGTTGTTTAGGCTACAGTGGAAGCTTGTGGCTTTATCTGGCTGCCTAGGGAAAGGGGAGACGGAGATGGAGACGCACAGCGCAGGTTCCATTGTCGGACGGACTGTTTTTGTGAGCTTTTCCCGGACAACTTTGGGTGCTTTTCTCGTGTTTTTTTCAAAATGTACGTTGTTTAGGCTACAGTGGAAGCTTGTGGCTTTATCTGGCTGCCTAGGGAGAGGGCAGGCAGACGGAGATGACGACGACGCACAGCGGAGGTTCCATTGTCGGACGACTTCTTTGGGAGCTTTTCTCGGACTACTTGGGTGCTTTTCTCGTGTTTTTTTTTTCAAAATGCACGTTGTTTAGGTTACAGTGGAAGCTCGTGGCTTTATCTGGCTGCCTAGGGAGAGGGCAGACGGAGATGACGAGGCACAGCGGAGGTTCCATTGTCTTACGGACTGTTTCGGCTGCTTTTCTCTTGTTTTTTTCTTTACATTCTTTACATCACGATGTCAAAGGCTCAGAGCAAGAGGAAATTTACATAAGAAGAGGCAAACTTTCCAGACTTCCAAAACTGAGAGCGATGAGGACAGCGAGTGTAAATAGAGCGGAGGAGTTTTGTAGAGGTTCGAAACATCTACCGTAAGTGTTACAATGAATATAAATATAAAAAAACGTGTTTTTTTTATGAAAAATAATACCTAGTAATACAAAGTATGATTATTGTCTTGTATTGGATGCAAATAACTACATATGTAGCCAATGTGTGTTATCTATATGTATAGGAGTGTGTGTGTGTGCATGTGTGTTTGTTTTTGCATGTATGCATGAGCATACATGCATGCATGCATGTATGTATGTATGTATGTATACAAGCATCCATGCATGTGTGTATGTATGTATACATACATACATGTATTTATGTGTGTGTATGTATGTATGCATTTTATGCATACATGCATGTATGCATTTATGTATACATGCATGTATGCATACATGCATGCATGTATGCATTTATGTATACATGCATGTGCTACATGCATGCATGTATGCATTTATACATGCATGTATGCATAACGTATGCATACATGCTGCATGTATGCATTTATGTATGCATGATGTATGTATGCATACATACATTATGTACATATAAGCATGTATGCTGTATGTACATAAATACATGTATGTATGTATGTTTGTTTGTATGTAGTATGTATGTATGTTTGTATGTTGTGTATATATGTATTTGTATGTATATGAGGTGTGTTTTGGATTTTTATATTTGCATTTATTTTTGTATTACTTGTAGTAGAGTCATACTGAATAGTACTAAAAAATCAATTTCCAAAAAATGTAAAATAATCATGGTGTATTGAAAACTTATGACCCCCTGAATAGCTAAATGTGTTTTTTTGGGGCTAGTTTTGTGAGAAAATTGATGCAAAGCAGTTTGGCACATTTGGCACAGAAAAGGACCTTTTGTGCCGAATTTGACTTTTTGCAGAAAAAGGTCTACAGTATCCAGATACTTTTATCTACAGGCCTAAAATTTGGAACAGTTGTTGCCAACACTGTGTACAGCTGCTGTGGTGAGTTTCAATATATAGCATGAACTATGTCTTCAGTATGCTCTTCTGAATTTCACTTTTTATTTTCGAGAGAAAAAAATATATTTTTTATGTGTTTTTGAACATATGATGGGCAAGTGTTTCTTTACAGACAAAATCAGGACATATCCTCAGAAACTAGAGGGTTTTAGCTTTCAAATGATGTATGTTGCAAGCATATAGACTGTAAGGTATTCAGTCAATTTGATTCTGTATTTGGGTAGGTCAAATTCGAGAAAACGGGCAAAAATAGCAGGATTATAACAGGTTAATAAGCTGCATTTACAGAATGCCAGGATCCAAAATTGATCCATTCATAGACTATATAGAAACATATTTACTAAAGTTGGACGAAAGGAAATATTCTTGTGTGGTGATTTTAACATTGATTTATTAAAAAGCAATGAACATAAACCATCTGAGAATTTTTTAAATACTCTATATAGTCTGTCTATGTACCCCAAAATAACAAGACCAACACGAATTACCCCACACAGCTCCTCATTAATTGATAATATTTTCACTAATATATTCAATGATAAAATGCAAAGTGGAATCCTTGTAATGATGTGAGTGATCATTTACCTGTATTTGTATTATATAATCAGAAAAACATTCATGAAATTGAGGAAAAAATTGAGATCAATTATATACGGAAATTAATGAGGAAGCACTTCATGAATTTAAAGAAAGTTTGCTAAAAGAAAATTGGAAAGTAATTTTATAGGAAACTGATGTAAATGCAGCCTATAATATTTTTTGACCATGTTCACTACTTTATTGGATTCACATTGTCCAAAAAGGGAAATTAAAAGAAATAAAAAGGACACAAATCCCTGGATGACCAAAGGGTTAGTGAATGCATGCAAAAAAAGAACTCTTTGTATAAAAAATCCTTAATGAAGAAAACAAGTGAGTCAGAGATAAGTATAAAATGTATAAAAATAAATTGACAAACATCATAAGAAATTGCAGAAAACAATATTATAGCAAACTATTAGAAAAAAACAAAAATAACATTAAAGGGCTATGGAACATTATAAATGAAACCATTCGTAGGGTCCCAAAAGACAATTTTATACCTCAAAGTCTCTCTATAAATGGCAATAAAATTAAAAATGTTAAAGAATGTGCAAATGAATTAATAATTACTTTATAAATGTTGGACCAAAACTAGCCTCAGAAATTATTACCATGCCCCAATCAAGGTCTGCATTGAAAATATGTTATAAATTCACATTCCATGTTTCTCTGCCCAACTGATGAAAAGGAAATAATTGATATTGTGAAAAATTGTGCAAATAAAAAATTGTTGACTGTGAAGATTTAGATATTGTGATCATTAAGCAAGTCATTAAAGAAATAACTAAACCTTTATCCCATATATTTAACTTGTCTCTTAAAAATTGTGTTTTTCCTGAACAAATGAAGGTAGCTAAAGTTATTCCTATCCACAAAAGCGGTGACAAAAATACATTATCAAATTATAGACCAATATCAATATTACCACAATTCTCAAAAATATTAGAAAAGGTCTTTACAAATAGATTAGATACATTTATTGACAAACATAGTATTTTAAATGACAGCCAGCACGGCTTTAGGAAAAAACGGTCCCCAGTTTTAGCACTGACTGAACTTGTGGAAGAAGTGACAAATAACATTGATGCTAAGAAATACTCAATTGGGATATTTATAGACTTAAAGAAAGCCTTTGATACAATGGACCATAACATACTTTTACAGAAGATACAAAGATATGGAATCAGAGGAACTGCTTTAAAATGGATAGAGTCTTATCTAACAACAGAAAACAATATGTTCAGTTGGGACAGCATAGATCCAGGTGTGACACGATTATCTGTGGGTTCCACAGGGATCTGTGCTTGGGCCCAAACTTTTCCTTCTGTACATAAATGACATAAATCAAGTATCGGATAAACTTAAACTTGTGCTCTTTGCGGATGATACGACAATCCTATGCTCTGGGAAAAACCTTCAAACATTAGAGACTGAGACCACAAATGAAATACAAAAGTTAAAAGAGTGGTTTGACAAGAACAAACTGTCTCTGAATATTATGAAAACAAAAGTCATGATGTTTGGAAACCGTGAAATAAATACACAAATGCAAATCAAAATTGATAATGAAGCTATAGAAAGAGTATATGAACATACATTCTTGGTGTAACGCTTGATCACAAACTTTCTTGGAAAGCCCACATTGGTAAAGTAAAAAATAAAATTGCAAAAATTGTGGCTTTGATGAATAAATCTAAGTTTTATTTGGATAAGAAATCCCTACATACAATCTATTGTTCTCTCATTTTACCCCACCTAAGCTACTGTGTAGAAGTTTGGGGAAACTCATACAGAAGTAACTTGGAAGTACTGTTCAAACTACAAAAAAGGCTTTAAGAATAATCCATTTAGTTGGATATAATGAACATACAAATAGACTTTTTTAAATTCAAGGATATTGAAATTTTGGGATCTTGTACAATTCAAAACATGTGAAATTCTATTCAAAGCAAAATTACATTTGCTTCCTGAAACTATTCAAAAAGTGTTCTATACAAAAGAACTCAAGTACAGCTTGAGAGGTCAATTACATTTTCAAAAACAGCCTTACCGAACCACTCTTAAAAGTATGTGCATTTCCACTCGAGGGGTTGATTTATGGAACAGTCTAAATGAGAACATGCAAGCATGTACTAATCTAGTGCAATTTAAAAAGTTATATAAAAATCAAACCCTATTGAAATATGTGGAAGGCTAAAAATTGCTGTCTTCTTCACTAATATGTAGATGTCTATTTCTTGCATTACTTACCATAGTATTTTTGCATTTATTTAACATAAATGAGAAATACTATCTTTCATAAACAAAGAAAATGGTTTTCTAAATCAGTAGTTTACTTTGTACGACTATAAATGAGAATACTGTTTTGTGTTGTTGTTTTTTTTCCTCCTATATTTTTGTTTTGTACGATCATAAACGAAAATCAAATCTATAATTTTAATAGCAGTAGTTCATTTTGTACGACTATAAACGAAAAAATTTTGGTGCTCTTTGTTGTTTTTTTTTTTTTTTTTTTTTTTTTGTACAATCATAAACGGAAAAAGAAAGAAAAAAATGGCTCTCTAAAAGCAGTAGTTCATTTTGTACGACTATAAACAAAAAATTTGGTGCTCTTGTTTTTTTTTTTTTTTTTTTTTTGTACGATCATAAATGAAAAATAATAGCTTTCTAAAAGCAGAAGTTCATTTTGTACGACTATAAACGAAAATTTTGGTGCTCTTTTTTTTTTTTTTTTTTTTTGTACGATCATAAACGAAAAAAAAATAGCTTACTAAGAGCAGTAGTTCATTTTGTACGACTATAAACGAAAATGTTTGTTTGTGTGAAATATGTATGAATGTAGCATACACTCATTCTACAAGCAAAATATTTATGTATTTATATTTGTGTGCAAGAATTTTCGACACTATAGGCAATATGCTAAGAGGCCTATAGTTGCTTATTTCAGTTTACTGCCTGATTTATAAATGAGCAATTATAACAGCAGTTTTGAAGACACTGGGGAACACACTTTCATTTATCGATGTATTAACAATTTGAGTTAAACTTGTTCTTATTAAGATCTCCCTGTGTTTTTAATTAGCGTGCTATCAAGTCCCCAGTAGTCTTTAGCCTTGGAATTTGATAAGGTTTGTATTATTTTATCTGTTTTGGCGTCATCAATATTTTTGAAGTTTCGAGCATTAATAGATGGGTGCACGGTAGCAGAGTGGTTAGAGCTCTGGCTTCCCAATAAGGAGGTCGTGGGCTTGACTCTCGGGTCGGACCATATCAACATCTCCCGATCTCTCTGGGTGGAGTTTGCATGTTCTCCCGTGTCACCGTGGGTTTCTCCGGTTTCCTCCCACCTCCAAAAACATGTATGTTTAGGTTAATTGGGCATCACTGTAAATGTCCTTAGTGAATGAATGAGAGAGTGAATGGTTGTCTGTGAATGAGAGTGTTAGAAAAAAATATTTTCTATATGTGTGTGATAATTTGTAATCATTCAAATGGTTTAAAGGTGATGTGATGTGATGTAAGATGCATTTGTGAAAACTGTAGCTGAGTGTTAGTTTGGTTGGAGCCAACAAACATTCCAAAGGAAGGACAGGTTACATTTGACCTGTGACCTGCCAGACTATTGATCTTGTCATAGGTTTCGACAAGGTCTCAAATTCGGACTGTGGTCTGAGTCTAAGTTTGAGTTTGAGATGAGATCATGGAATGGACATTCTGAGAAGCAACATCGAAGATGGTGAAAAGTGAAGCGCGGACCAATCAACGTTAACCTGGCTAAAAGAAGACTCTTCGACAACTGGATAAAAGGGACTTTCTTCTATTCCCTCTGTGGGGTTGTAGGAGAAGTGAGGCGAGCACGCGAATAGGAACACACAACTTTGCGAAGTTTAGAAATAGACGTCGCTTTGTAACTTTTGTTATCTGTTTGAATTCAAAGTAATCTTATTCTAATTTGTATCGTTTTGAGTCCGGGTTGTTTTTCTAAACTAGGATACAGTCCGGGGAAAGATCGAAATTAACATATTTTGGTCCTTCTGCGCAGTTTTCAAATATCTTTTTCATTTTTTTGATACTAGCTGCGCAAATTTTGATCAGTCTAGTGAAACTGAAAAAGGTGACTGAAGAAAGAACTGACGGCCTACTTGAACTCATCGGATACAAGATTTGGGTGAGACACTTTTAATTCGTTCTTGTCAAAGTGCTAGAGTTGCCACAAACGGGTTAAGACAGTAAAAATATCCTTGAGATTTCGTTTGTGAAGAAAGTGCAAGACGAAGAAAGTAAAGTCATCCTTGACTCTTTGTACTTTGGTAAAGTTGATTACTAAGATCATTCAGTCCATTCGTGAGGTTAGTCTGCTTTACAGTAATTCAACGGGATTACGCTAAACTGTCCACAGATTTGTCAGTAGTCTACAGGAACACTGCACCAAAGTGATGGTTTCCCTAAGACACGGGTCAGACCGTGAAGCGAAACATGGAGGAGGTACCTAGAACACGCGTGAATGTAAGTGTCTGAAAATGAGCGTTCAATATCAAAACGCCGACAAGCATTAGCTGCCAAATGCAATTGTCACTTATTGTCATGTGTAGATCAATGAATCAAAAACTGTCCGATACGGCTTCGAGACAGATGCACTTGATAAACAGTTGTGGTACAATGCAAGAATTGTCCGTTCAA